>JAWNNO010006292.1:0-559575 GCA_035044985.1 Lordiphosa fenestrarum | reverse complement strand
TATGTAAATTCGAAGGTCCATATAGCAAATTTGCCTTCAAATTTCCCCGACAGTCACTTATAAAGGCCGTTAAACAACTTGTTATTCTTTGTATTTGGTTTAACTTAGTTATAACTTGGTCACAAAAGGCCCATTCAATTTTGACGAGCAATTATCACAGTTGATGAAACCTGAAGCCCAGAAACACAGAACTTTATTGGATTATCTGATTTAAAGAAGGCAAAGACGTTTCTTGCACTAGGCCACTTAAGAAACACAGTTCATTAGTGCAAATATATTCTAGTTTTCAGCTCGGTACCCTCTTGTCAGTTAAAAAATCGAAGTTTTAAAGAACTAAACCCTTGAATATGGTTTTTTCTTCGTCGGAGCATCATATGGGCGGGCGGAGATCTGCTATTTTACCTAGGCTTTCCTCTATTTTGTTAACTAAGCTATAAGCAAGTGATTTTTTGTATGGAATTGTATGGAAATTAGCTCGTTTTTTGGGAAGGAAGCTATTTTTTACATACGAAGCGCTTATTCTTGCTTTAAAAAAGAAACCCAGATATGCAAATCAAAGACTAAGTAGTTGAATTCAGAAGAAATTAAGTCTATAGCTGGGTAACTACGAAAGTACTTGATTTTAGAACAAAATTCTTATTTGAAGTACTATTTTTCAGACCCTAAGTACTTGATTTAAGAGTGTTTCTGAACACTTTAATTAAACTAAACTTACTAAAATTAAACTTACTTTTAGTTTGGCCTTAGGCCTTTTAGTTAAACTCTTATAATAAGTGCCAAAAATTCTTGGTTTAAGTCTAAAGAATTCTTAAGTCAACCCTAATATTCTAGAAACAAAATAAGAGCACATACAGCAGATGTTCTAGATTAGGCTAACCCCAATTGGTTCCTCATATGACAGAGAACTTAAAACAAAGAAGACTGAAAGGATCCAAAGACTGAGGCTGTATTATTGTAGGTCAAAAATGTATCATAAGCAAAGCCATAGCAGAACAAGGTGAGTAACAGCCTTAAGAGTGAATGTCAGTGAAATTTGAAGGGGTCTTACGATGTCTAACTACTATTGTACACACTCCCACTCACAGCATACTAATATAAAATCGAAGGTACACATTCAATTTTCCCCTTTCTAAAGTTCTAAAGTCTTGATGCCATGACTCCACAAAGAAAAGTGTTAAAACCAGTTGGGATTTGAAAGAACAGATTGGCTTACCTAAAATTCGGGATTTCTCTTCCCCACTTCTTGAAATTGCAAGTCTATTTCGTACTTAATCCAAGAAAGTTTGTACTTAAACTAGGAAATCCTCTTTCTTACACGTTTTGCTTACTGCAATGAGGAGAAATATCAAGAAATTTCAGACTTAAGGCTTCAATAAACCAGGAAGTTCTGGACTTAAGAGCGAAATTCTTGATTTAAGTGCGTTTTTTAAAATCCCTAAATTCTTGATCTCAAGCACGTTTTGGATATATTAAGAGATTTTTTTGAAAGAACTGGTTGAGCTCAAAATAAGCAAGATCTAGATCAGATTAAGTAAATACATTTGGAAAGGATATCTCTTAAATATCCTTTTAATCAACCAGCGGAGCTGCAAGATCATCAAAATGATAATCATGTTTTATACTTTGGATGATTTTTAGCTTCGTTAGAGGATTAAAAGGATATTTAAGAGATATCCCTGCCAAATGGATTCCAAGAACATCGATCTAACGATCTAAATTCAATTCCTAACAATCTGAGAAGTTTTCCCCAGCCAACTGTTGCATTTCAGCCCACTGTAGTCCGGCCCCTGCTTCCACTGCTCACTGCCTGTGCGGTCAGTCGGTTGCCTCTCTCAAGTGTTTGTCCAATTTGTGGTCATACGATCCTTTGCAAAAACAAAACCAAAAAAAAACTCGAGCACGCACCTTAGAGGCGCCACCAAACACAGTCCGCGTGGCAGGAGCGCATGTCAACTGTGTCAACTGTCAAATCTTGTTTGCCGAGGCGTTTGTTTACGTTTGCCGCTGCCGAGTCCTGCGCACTGGCCACATAAACACACTAGTACAGCCTGTACCCCCCGATGCAAACAAGTGGCTGGTATTCCTGATGCAGGCCACGCGACAAACTGTTGCCTGGCCCACCACCAGGTCGTGGGATATATCGATTGGTCCGGGACATGCGCAGAGCCTGCCCGCTGACATATCGAAGGAAACTCCTTTTGATGTAGACACAATAATTAAAACGAACGCGAAAGGCAGAACGTTGCTGTGCCTCGTGCGAAACGGTTGATTTCACAATCCAGAAGCGCTTTCTTCGCCCAAAACGACTGCCTCCTGAGTGTGTGTGTGCCAGTGTGTGCCAGTGTGTGCCTGCGTGTGTGTGCGTGTGTGATGATAGATAGAGAAAATTAAAAGTCTAGAATCCTAGATTTGAATTGAAACTGTCGCTTTGAGTGGCTGCTGCATATTGCCGTCGTCCCCGCGGCGAGTGTGTGTGACAGAGTCGTTGCCTGTGGCTTTTGTTGCTTTTGGTTTGCTTCATACACACAGATACACACTCACACCAACACGAGCACGCCTTGTGAAAAGTGAAAGTGACGCCCTCGACTTGGACGTGGACCACTGCCCGAAAGGCTTCCTTTTGCCAACTCGCATAAAGCGCGCCACATTGCGGAGAAAACGTAAAGTTCCTAACCACAAGCTAATCCGCATCTGCTCGTCCCAACTTTTTTGGCTCACACCCAGACACAGCACAGAAAAAAAACCGTTGATTAAAGTCCCCGCCCCTTGGCCCAGCATGCTGTACAAATTTGAAACTTAAACTCCTTTGTCACTCCTTTTTATCCAACTTCAACTGTTTGTTCATCAAAAAACCAAAACAAAATCTTGCAAGTTTTATTCAGTCCACACTTTTTCTTTGCCAAATTTCCTTCTGCATATTAAGGTTAACAATGATTTAGTCTTAAGTTAAGCAACGGATATGGAAGTCCGTAATGATATTGGCATAAGAAGCAAATACTATTAAGGAGGGGCCACAAAACAAGTTCACCTTCCATCAGGTAAGCATGCAAGGGAGGCATATGGGTTGTGATTGTGTAGATATGTTTATTTGGTTTGGTTTTTGGTTTTCTTGCAAGGTAAGAGCTGCTGCTGATTGTTCGATTCATCTGTTTGAGATTCAATACCTTAATTATGCGAAAGGTGGCAGAAGTTTACACTAAACGATGTATGCACATCTGATCCCATTGGGAGTGTAATGATAAGGAGTCAAGCTTCGAACTCAGTTCTTAGACTTGAGGCTGCATTGCAGCTACACTCAAACAGAAAAGTAGTCGAAACCGCCCTAATTTTAAGAAATTTGCCTTAAAAAAGGGGTGAAAATATTTTACAAAAACATTTTCTAAATTTAAGAAACCATTTACTAGTTTTAGATTAAATATTTGCTAGATTTTCGAAAGGAAAAAAAATATTTTCTAAGAATTAGAGAGGAAATGAAGTGAGATTGAAGGTTGGAGGAAGAAGTGGAAGAGACCAGAGACCAAGATGCTAAGTAACCTCCTTCTCTCTGCAACGAAATAGTCCTCTAACCGAATTTTTGTACATTTTTCTTCCCCTTGGTTTAGTCTATTCTCTCTGAAAAACACCTACAAACTAGTCATAATTATTTTGTGTACTTTACCTTTTACTGTGATTTAAACTCAGAACCTTGGGGACTCTTTAACATGAAAGACCATCTCAGGCATTCGCCCCGTAAAGACGAGTATCAGTTGCCCCTTGTATACTGCCAATGCAGAGAATACGTACTTGAGAATTACAAGCGGTGGCTTTTTTATATTTTTCTGAATCTTGGGGTGGTTTTCTATATTCATTATACCCTTGCAAAGGGTATTATAATTTTGCCCAGAAGTTTGCAACGCATAGAAATATTCATTTCCGACCCCATAAACTATATATATTCTTGATCAGGGTGACGAGCTGAGTCGATTGAGCTTTGTCCGTCCGTCTGTCTGCTTCTACGCGAACTAGTCTCTCAGTTTTGAAGCTATCGAGCTGAAATTTAGCACAGAGTCTTCTTTTTGCTGCACACTACTAATATGTCGGAACCGACCGAATCGGATGACTATATCTCATAGCTCCCATAGGAACAATCGGTCGGAAAACTAGTTTTAGTATGAAAAACTTTTTTCTTTTAAATGGAAACGGCTCCAAACTTTGTAATCGTTGGTTTTATATGTTTTTTTATAATTCTACCAAGTTTTATCAAAATCGGACAACTATATGGTATAGCTGCCATACAAAAGATAGGTCTGAAAAACAGTCTTAGTTAGAAAAACTTTTTTGTTTTTAACGGTAGCATCCTGTAATTTTGTATTTGTTTGTTTCTCGGGCTTTTACACAATTCAGCAAGTTTTTGTCCAAATCGGATGACTATATCATATAGCTCCAATACGAACGATCGGTGGAAAATGGGAAAAGGAGTATTTTTTGAAAATATTTAAGCGAGCACTTGCAAGGGTATTAAAACTTCGGCACAGACGAAGTTAGCTTAGCTTTCTCGTTTTCTATTTTTCTGAATCTGATTGTGGCTTTCTATATTAATTGTTCTATATTTTAGGGCAAATTTCCATATTGTTTTCTTAATTTAAGAAACGTGCTTTCTTACTCTTATCGAATAACCCATGTGAGCTCACATACTAGCATGTCTTTTCGCATTTTCAAACTATCAAAAAAATGTATGTGTTTTAAATGAATACTGTTGAGTATCAAATGGATATTCTAAAGATCAATGTGATAACCAAAAGATCAATTTGATACTCTCTAGTATTAAATTGATACCAAAAAGTAAATTATGTATCAAATTGATATTGATACCAAGTTTTTTTAGGGTGTTGCTACCGATAATGTTTCTTTAGAATTCTATCACAGATATTATAATATAATATGTACATTCCAAACAATACCAATTTTCGGATAAGAATTTGACTCAAAATGGTGTACAGTAAGGTTCTATTATAAAATAAAGAAGATATATAAGAAGAACTTCAATCATTAAAGTTTATTTAAGACTGGCAGAGGGCTTATTACATTTGATACGCCGAGTAGGAAGCATCTTCGACCACATAAAGCACAGGTATATATTTAGGTACCTATATATTCCTCATCAGCATGACAAACTGCTTGAATAAAGCCCTGTCCATCTCCCCATTTGTCCGTCTGCTATCTATCTGCACCAAACTTGGCATAAGCTGTATAATCGTAGCTACTGGCCAGATTGTGTGAATATAAGGTAAATGCAATGGCTCGAAAAACTAGATTCAGTGATCAAATCCTCTTTATTTTCGATGGAAACATCATCAAACTTCGTATTTATAGGTTTTCTAAGCACTTACAAGTTTTAACTAATTTTTCTAGAATTTATACATCCATACATGTTAGCAGCCTTACAAAACAAAAGATTTTAGTAAGAAAAACTTTTAAGATTTTTGTGATAACGTCTTAAAATTTGGCTTGCACTTATTTTATGTACTTTTGCACACTTCCAAAAAGATTCATCAACATCAGATGACTATAGCATATAGCTTTCCCTGCAAACAACGCCAAACTTCGATTTGAATAGTTTTCAATGCTCTTTCATAATATTAACAAGTTTCCTGAAAATCAAAAAACTATATGGAATATATTGTCATACAAGGGACAGGTCTGAAATAATATCTTGGTAAGAAAAACCTTTTTATTTTCAAATGTAGCGTTTTCAATTGTCTGCTCTCTTACACAACTCTTAAATGTTTCATCAACATCAGATGACCATAGCATATAGCTGGCATAGGAACGATCGGTTGAAAAACTAGTTCTAATGAGAGAAACTCTTCAACATTCAATCAAAACTCCGTTAAACTTGGAATTTGGAAGTTTTCTATGCTTTTTCATAGTTTCAACAAGTTTCCTGAAAATCGGCAAACTATATAGTATAGCTGTCATACAAGGGAAAGGTCTGAAGAAATATACTAGTAAGAAAATCTTTCTAATTTTGATAGAAAACGTCTTCAATTGTGATATTTGCTTATTTGATGTACTTTTGCACAATTCTTAAGAGTTTCATTCAGATCGTTTGGCTATAGCATATAGCTGGCATAGGAACGATCGGTAGAAAAACTTGTACTAGTGCGAAAAACTCGTTTATTTTCAGCCTTAGCTATCCGAAACACTGGCATTCTTGATATGATAAGCTTGCAAAGATTGTTCAGGGTCGGCTGACCATATCTTAAGGCTTCCATAGGACCGATAGGTGGTAAAAACAAGTCTCAGTAAGAAAAACTGGTATGTTTCTACCAGTGATGCCCTAGCTTAGCCTACGCTTGTACTTTCTAAATCGACCGTGGACTTAACTCGGCTTATGGGTGTATTTGAACTCACCATCCAGGTAACATTGGCCGCATCCATCCTCCCATCTAGCCGCGCCAAGGTCTTCTAATAATAGTTACAACTTTTAATAACTTTTTGCTATTTTTTTCCCCCACAATTTTGTACAACTCTCACATACAGTTTGGTCCCGTTTTGCATGTCCACCCCCTAACCCTGAAAGTAGGCAACATTATTCGCCTTGCATTTTGCAGCTTCCACTTCCATCCTTGTACCAGGGCCGCGCCCACATACACAGACACACAACCACGCACACACAGACACAGACCTCTTTTCAGATCTCCTTTGTTGTTGTTGTTGCTGTTGCTGTTGTGGTTGTTGTAGACCTTGTCTGGTTGTAATTGTAATTTATTTGCCTTGTGCTACAACATTCAAGGACATGCCAGGTGCTGCACGCACGGCACGCCACGGCAGACAAACTACATGAAAGCCAGTTGGGGCGCAGACTCGTGTCTGTGTGGGATTGTGGGGATTTTGTCTTGAATTACAATTTAATTACCGACGGTCTTAAAGGATCGGGTATTTATAGCCCGTTTCAATTAACTTTCAACTTGTTTCGTTCGCAGTAGAGCCAAATGCCCGAGGCCCTGATATTACCCGGCATGGCTGACGCAGAGCCGGACCTATCCACCTTCGAGAACAAGACGGGCCTGGCCGAGGATATGAAATTCCTGGCCTCCATGCCCGAGCTGTGTGATGTAACCTTCCTGGTGGGCGACACCCGTGAGCCAGTGTGCGCCGTTAAGGTAAGGGGATGGAGTGGACGAGCATAATCAGGTCACCACAGCCTCCCCCTCCCTCTCTCCCGCTCTCTCAATCAGGCTGTACTCGCCTCCCGTTCCCGTGTGTTCGCCAAAATGCTGTATGCTGCCCCCTCGCCCCAGCGTAAGCGCGAGACCTCCACCAAGGAGAATAAGCTGCGTTTGTTCCTCAAACGCTCGTCGGAGCCATTGTTGAATCTGCAGAATGCCGCCCAACAGGTACGTTGCTCATGCATAATCGATTACACCTTGGGCCGGGTGGGTTGGGGTTGGGGGTGGGGTTCTCGGAGGCGGAAGCGGAAGCGGAAGCGAACGTGTGTTTGTCGGATTGTGCATTTTGCTGTGAGGGGCTGGGCATATATTTGGACCACCACCACCACCCCCCTCCTATTGATATTGTACAAGATTCATGTGTGTAAATATTATTTGGAGGAAACCAATTTTTAATGATTATCAATGTTTTCGTGCATTTCCCACTGTTGTGATACCGTTCCTCATCAAATCCCCCCATCCATAATAATAGAGAACCGGTTTCACCCAGCAATTATCTCCGATACCCGAGGTAAACCGCTTTGGTAACCCAAGTGAATGAATGTCTGTGTGTGTGTGTGTGTATACCTGTTTGTTTGTATCCTAGCAGTAATTGTGCTATTTTTAGATATTGTTTGTAATGTTCTGTAATGAAAGGAGATGCGTTAGATGCTGAATGTAAGCTATCTGAAGGGTAAATGCCGCGACTAGAGTTGAGAGAGAGTGGAGTTACAACACATTTTCTATAGGTTATGGTACCAAGACAACTAAAAGCATACTTTAAGAGAGATATAGGAGGAGGTTTACTAAGTCCTAGGCCCAAGTTGCTTAGTTAAAGCCTTGGCAAGATCAGAGTGGAGTTACAATACATTTTCGATAGGTTATGGAACCAGACACCTAAAAGCATACTTTAATAGAGATATAGGACGAGCCTTGGCAAGATCAGAGTGCAGTTACAATACATTTGCGATAGGTTATGGAACCAAGACAACTAAAAGCGTACTTTAAGAAAGATATAGAACGAGGCTTACTAAGTTCCAGGTCCAAGTGGCTTTGTAAAAGCCTTGGCAAGATCAGAGACCACAGTTTTAGCTGATATAGCTCAATATTACACACCTGCAAACCTAACAAGTTCTAGTTCAAGGCAAAACTCATATCTAAGACATTACCTTGAACCACTTATGAACCATTTCTGTAATATTTCCCTATCCACACCCATCAAGTCCAAGTTCAAGGCAAAACTCATCTCTGAGAGCCTTGGCAAGATCAGAGACCACAGTTTTAGCTGATATAACTCAATATTACACACCTGCAAACCTAACAAGTTCTAGTTCAAGGCAAAACTCATATCTAAGACATTACCTTGAACCACTTATGAACCATTTCTGTAATATTTCCCTATCCACACCCATCAAGTCCAAGTTCAAGGCAAAACTCATCTCTGAGAGCCTTGGCAAGATCAGAGACCACAGTTTTAGCTGATATAGCTCAATATTACACACCTGCAAACCTAACAAGTTCTAGTTCAAGGCAAAACTCATATCTAAGACATTACCTTGAACCACTTATGAACCATTTCTGTAATATTTCCCTATCAAACAACTGCCCCTCTTTCACTTCTACTTCCAATTCCTCGTAGAACATGCAGCATTCAGCTTACACTCTGCTTTCGGTAGAGATATACTCTAGTTGAGCTATACTAACTCTCAGGGGCCTTCACTTCTAATTCTCCCTAAACCTAAACGCGGCATTTACCCCAAATGTTTAATAACATATCATATATCCAAGTGCTAATCTATCTACTGTAATGTAATTGATAGAATGTCGTCCCCTCCCCCCTCCCTCTCTCTTTCTTCTATGTTCTGTGTAAATATGTATGTGTTCTCTTCTCTCTCTGTCTAAACTTGTCCTACGCACTGAATGTTAGATGGCAGTTTTCCCTGTAAGCACTGAAACCTAAACGTTTAGTAGCTACCTGAAAGTGATTTCCTTTGGTATCTCAATATAATCCAAGCACTTTTCTTAACTCTAGCCCTCAGGTCAACAGCATCAGACGCTGATTATAGAGGAGTTTGAACCGGATGTCTTCCGTCAGCTGATTGAGTACATACATACGGGTTGTGTGACGCTGCAGCCGCGCACTCTGCTGGGTAAGTTGTAAGCATTTAGGGGCGAAATCGCCCTAAAATTAAGTACTTCTCCTTAAACAAGAAAGAAAGTGGGTCAAGAGCGACTATTAGATACTCTGTAGCAGCGAAAATAAACGCTCAGCTTGAATTTTGCTGCTGAAAGCAGCGCTGCTACTGCACTGCAGCAGCAAACATTCTTTTGTTCATAACTCGACAATCGTTTATCTGAGCTTCATCATTCCTTTGGCGGATTGATAAGTAATCCTGATTACTAAATACGTCTAGAAGGTACGAACCAACTGTCTTTGAAACTGTGGAAGATATAAGGTTTTTTCCAAATTGCGGGGGCGCTTAGAGGCGTGGCCAAAATTGAATATAAACTTGATCTGCCTGCAGATATAAAAAGCATATGTCCCTTACATGTCAAACCTCTATCTCTTACCATCTCTGAGATCTGTGCTTTCATACAGACAGTCAGACATCAGACATGGCTATATACACTCGTCTGTTGATGCTGATCACGAATATATATACTTTAAGGAGTCGCAGCTGCTACCTTCTGGCTGCTACATACCTTTGCACAAACTAAATATACTCTGTGTATCACAGTATTGATGTGGTTTTCGTACCTGTCTCCACTTTTGAAGTATATTTTCGGTTTGTCCTTTCAAAGTTGAAGAAAAAACAGTCAAAAAACCAGAAAACTTCTTTAAAGATCCTGAAAATTTGTATTTGTTACCAGCCTTTCCATAAATAGCAACACTTCAGGGGGTGGGGGAATCATAGAATAGTCCACCGGCCCCACTGTAATGCCAGCCTCTCCTGTGTAGGTGTCATGAATGCGGCCGATTATTATGGCCTGGAGGAGTTGCGCCGCGCCTGTGCCGGCTTTGTCCAGTGCTGCATCAATGTGGACACTGTGTGTGCTCTGTTGGCCTCCGCCGAGCGTTACATCCAGTACAAATGCACCAAGACGCTGGTGCAGAAGGTTTTGGAGTTCGTGGACGAGCATGGCAATGAGGTCTTGAACCTGGGCAGCTTTACCCTCCTGCCGCAGCATGTGGTGCGCCTGATACTGGCCCGCGAGGAGCTGAGGGCCGATGAGTTTACCAAGTTTCAGGCCGCTCTGATGTGGAGCAAGAAGTACTATGACAACAATCCGGTAAGACCGCCGACGGCAACGCTTGGGTGAGCCTAACAAGTCTCGATTACAGAACATCGACATCAAGGAGATACTGGGCACCTTCCTCGAGTACATCCAGTTCCACAAGATACCCGCCAACGTGCTGATGCGCGAGATCCATCCCCTGAACCTTGTGCCCTACGCCATCATCATGAATGCGCTGGCCTACCAGGTGGGTTGTTGTGTGCTTCAACTGATTATTTGCTGTTGGCTTCTTTGGTGTTTAACTCAGTGTCATTCATGCCGCACCATCTGTCTGTGTCCATCGCCCGCCGATCACCCCTCAACCATTTCGCCCATGCTCTCCATCCTGTTGTCCCCCTTTATGTCTGATTCTACAACTTGCAGGCAGACCCAGAAAGCATCGACCCCGGAAAGCTGTCTCCCAACTCTAGCCGAGTAAGGCGCGCCCGCCAGAACCAGGGCCGCTCGATGTCCGTGCAGAGTTCGCTGGACCCGTACGGCTCCAACACCACGCTCAGCTCCAGCGGCAGCAGCGACCCGACGACAGGGCCGCACCACAGCAACTAACATAAGCTGAACGGCCCCTCCTCCTCCTCCTCGTCCCAGCACCAGCACCGCCACCGCCACCACCACCAGTCCCTGCCCAAGATCCGCAAGGCCAAGTCGCAGTCGTTCCGCACGCGGCGCAGTCCCTCCGAGCGCAGAAGTCCCAACACGGCGGCGGCCCCCATCCTCTCGCTGAACACCGGAGCGGGAGCGAATGGGGAGAAGAAGCGCAGTCCGCTGACGCCCAAGAGTCCGGTACTGCCGCAGCCGGAGTCGAAGAGTCCGGGCAGTGGCTCCCAGAAGACACCCACCACGCTGTCGCGCCAGGGCACGCTGCGTGCTTCCAATCGCCGCAAGAACAGCGGCCAACTCTCCATTTCGCTGAGCACCCAGGGCCGGCGCAGTCCCGTGGGACTCAACGATCGCAGCCCCCAGGGCAGGCGCAGTCCGCTGTTTCCCAGCAGCGAGCAGCCCAGTCCCACCCTGAGGAGTCCCACCGGTGAGCCCCAGCGACGCAGTCCCACCTTCAGCATACACACGCAGGAGCGTCGTTCTCCCCTGGGCGCGGTGGCGCCCTCGGACTTTTGCTGCCAGGCGGGTGGCACGCGACGCAGTCCCACAACCGCTGTGCAAGTGCAGGACGTGGCCACCGAACCGGAGGAAGCCATCTTTGTGGGTCTCAAGCGGCCCTCGATCAGCCTCTTCACGCCCATCTACTTCGCCAGCGAGAAGCGTTCGCCCATGGGCATGGGACCCATACCGCCCATCACCGTGTCCAACCCCGCCGAGACCTACAAGAGTGCGGAGCGCGAGCGGGAAGCAGCCGAGGCGGCTGCCCGGGAGAAGGAGAAGGAGGCGGCGGCACAGGCTCAGCCCGAGAAGAAGAGTGTGATGCGCGAGATCCTGGCCTTTGTGCGCAAACCCTCCAAGCACATCTCCACGCGCACGAATCGCTTTGCCAATGCGTTCACGCGCGCCGAGTCCGGCTCGTCGAGTGGACCCCTCATCCGGCAGAGCACCTTCTCCGCCAGCCCGGCGGCCTCTTCGACGGCGGCCAAGAGTGCGGTGCAGAAGCAAATGTCCGAGGTGGGCTACGAGCCCAAGATGTCGCTGAAGTTCGCCCACTACACCAAGATGTCGCTCAAGCTGCGTCGTTCCGCGCGACGGGAGGAGGAGGAGAAACAGAAGCAGCAGCAACAGCAGCAGCTGCAGCAGGCGCCGCCGGTGGCCTCAGCTTCGGGCTCCAAGCGGCCCAGCACGGACTCAACTGCGGGAGCTGTGGACCAGGTAGGTGGATTAGCCGAGGAGTTGCCCTTCGAGCTGGCCAATGTGCACTTTGAGAAGGTAGGTGAGTCGTATATCAAGCATGAGAGACTCCGCGAGGCAGAGGCCGAGGCCGCGGCCGAGGTAGAGATCGAAACGGAAGCCGAGCCGGAGCAGACGGACGCCGCCATGGCGCAGTTCGTGGAAGAGGTAACCAACTCGCTCAAGGTGGTGGCCCTGAATGGCGAGAACGGCACGCCCATCGCCCATCACTTCACGCGCCGCTCCGAGAGCCGGGAGCCCATCGAGCCGCGCATCAGCGAGGAGCACGAGTCCGACTCCAACGATCTGTTCATACCCGAGGAGCTGCGGACGGAGCTTGTAGAGATTTTGAAGGCCTACGCCCCAGAACCAGTTTATGTTAATCTGCAGGCACTGCGGCGCGAGACCGAAGAAGCCGAGGCAGCCGCCAAAGCTGTGGCGGATGCGGCTGCCGCCGTGGCCGCCGCCGCCGCCGCAGCCTTGGCCCCGCAGCCGCCCGAGAAGCAACCGCTGCAGTGTCCTACTATTGAGTTTGAGCCGCCGTCGCGTCGCTCGTCCTTCGACCCGCCCAGGTCGCCCTTCCTCGAGCAGCTGCGCAGTCCGGGCGTGGACACGGAGACGGACCTGATCAATCTGCAGCGCCTGGACTCGGGCGGCGACAGCTTCGAACTGGTCGAGGACCGCAAGTCCAGCCGCGCCGAGTCCAGCTTCGATTGTCCGTACTCCTCGCGCGACACCAGCTTCGACGTGTCCATATCGCGCTATCAGTCCACCAGCTACGAGGACCAGACCTCTAGCTTCGAGATAGTCGACACGGACGACCGTCGCCGGCACATAGACATCCGCAAGAGCTCCATCGAGCTGGTGGACGCGGAGACGTTCCAGCGCTCGGGCTCCTCCTGCGGCCGCAAGTCCTCGCTGGAGACCCACTTTGACTACACGCCCTCGGAGACGAGCGGCGTCACCCCGGCCCGGTCGCCCAACTTCCCCATGACCAAGAAACAGAAGGCCGAGACCTTCCGCCAGCTACACATCTCACCCTTCAGTGCCTTCTCGCGAGCACGCAGTCCCCTCTCGCAGCAGACCTCCTCCAACTACAGCTCGCGCGACAGCTACGACTCGAGCTCCTCCTACCCGCACGGCCACGAGCCGCAACGCAGTCCCTATGCCGATCCCAGCAAGAAGCACTTCCCGCTGACCATCAAGAAGCACGAGGAGGAGGTGAAGACCTTCCTGTGCACGGATCAGCGGTGCGCCTCCATATTCGAGCCGCGCCCGAGCTCAGTGCTGACCCAACAGCTGTCCACGGGGTCCATGTCCACGCCCTCGGGCTATACCAACAATGGGCCACCGCGCCTACCCACTGCCGTGGCCGGTCCCGTGGCCGTGCCCATGCAACCGCCCCACGGTCCGCTCGGCTCGTGTGGCTTCTCCAGTGGCAGTGAGTTTGAGCCGCCCTCGCCACGCCGAGCGGCCAGTGCCTCGCCCAAGCACACCTTCACCTTTCGCATTGTAATGAAGAAGGTGGACAGCTCGCCGGAGGCTCTGTGCCCGGAGAGACATCGCTCGCGCATCATAGATCGCTATCGGCGCAGGGACAGTCGACGCAAGCGCATCCACGATGCGGGCAAGAGTTTCTAGGTGCCAATCTCTCACAGCAATCTCTAGACATCCTTTTGACAATCTAAGTGTTATGTGTAATCCCCAGGTGTTCTGCCCCCACCCCCCTCAAACTTTTGTAAAATGGTTCTGGTTTTTAGGCCGTTTGAAAAATCTCTCCACCCGACCGAGGAAAACTCTCTCTCTCTCTGAGTGGAGCTTAAGACTCTGTCCGCGAGCCAGCCGTTCCGGTTCGTTCCTGGTCGCTAGACGTTAAGTGAAATTCTAAAGGAAAACTCTTTCTCAAAGCAGGTACAAATGTTTAACACAAAAGCGCAAGACACAAAGCCTAATTATTATATTATAAACTAAGCAACTACTTAGCCATTCTGTAAGCTCTACAAATGTATGTGAAACAATAATTCCTCCCACGATTTACCTGATTACTTATTAACAACAACAACAACAACAACAAGAAGAAGAAGAAAACTAAGGATATAGCCTATATATATAGATAAAGTCAGTCATGTATTTGCATCAAAGTTTAAAACTAAATGTTGTAATTGCGTGTGCGTGTGCATTTTTACGTGGTTCCTGTTATCTAGATAAATGTATTGCAAATTTTTGGAGCGGCATAATCAACCGCCTAGTCCTAGTCCTAAGTGCGCCAACTGTTACGATTCTACAAGCAAACCCCAACCCTAACCCCAACCTACCCTAATCGTAAGAGCCTTAAGAGTTAAAAGCATTCTAAAACCGAGTCAACCGAGGCAACGTTTATTGACACCAACCGTCAGAGCTAATTGTAAGCGTTCAAAGCTGGATTTGGGGCCGTACTTAAATCTTAGACAAAAAAAAGAAACAACAAACATTTGAGCCACTCAAAACGGGAAAATACTTAAGCCAAACACTCGAGTATTTGACTATAGAGCGAGGGCAACAACAAAATGTAACTAACTTATCGTTATTTATATAGAAAATGTATTACTATGATTAAGCTTTTTGGCAAAACTGAGAAATGAAATATGCTATCAACAATTTACAGGTAAATTTACATTATAATACCAAAAAACTCATCAATGTACGAGCCCAGGGAACTGCGGCATTAACTTAAACACACACAGAAACACCGCAAATACTTGGGGGTTGCACCGCAATGATTTCACTTCCACGCAGCTAACACCGCAAATTGGGTTAACAAATATACTGGGTTGTTCACTAGACCCACAAATAGAAATGAATAGTTTTTGATATGCCTTTTTTTGACATTAAAATAACCATTTTTCATGTCCTTTGAATGAAGACTTGAGATCCATTTAACAAACGATGCATATTTTAATATCTGAAACAGGAAAACGAGTTCATCCAATGTACATTTTTTATGAAGTTGTGCGAATGTATGTAACAGGGAGAAGAAAACATTTCCGACCCCATAAAGTATACACATTCTTGATCAGCATGAACAGCCGAGTCGGTATAGCCATGTCCGTCTGTCCGTCCGTCCGTCTGTCTGTATGAACGCGTCGATCTCAGAGACTATAAGGGATATAGCCACAAATTTTTGCATTAAGGTAGATTTGGAAAATTCCCCCCCCGTCCCCTTTTATCCCCATAAAACCGTCAGATCCTAGACCTTAAAAACCGTCAGATCCACAATTACAGCCATGTGAGTTCGACCCCTGATGCTGACAAATTATTAGTACCTTGCAGAAGGTATATTGAAATTGTCCCGATGTTTGTAACGCAGAAGGATGCATTTCCGACCACTTAAAGTAAATATATTCTTGATCAGCATGACGAGCTGAGTCGATATAGCCATATCCGTCTGTCCGTCTGTTTCTAAGCTATCTCCTCCTTCAGTTTTAAAGGTATCGTGAACAAACTTTGCACAAAGTTTCCCGGTACAAATACGCTGCACATTTGTTAGAATCGGCCGGATCTAGAACATATAGCTGCCATAGTAACGATCGGTCGAAAAACCAGTTTTAGTGGGAAAAACTTTTTTGTTTTCAATGGAAATGCCTTCAAACTTTGTATTTCTTAGTTTGCTATGCTTTCTCATGATTCCACCAAGTTTGGTTGAAATCGGACATCTATATAATATAGCTCCCACACAAAAGCAGAGTCTGAAAACTAGTTTTAGTGAGAAAAACTTTTTTGTTTTCAATGGAAACGCCTCCAAACTTTGTATATCTTAGTTTGCCATACTTTTCCATGATTCCACCAAGTTTGGTTGAAATCGCACATCTATATAGAATAGCTGTCATAGAAAAGTAGAGCCTGAAAAGCAGTCTTAGTGAGAAAAACTTTTTTGTTATCAATGCAAACGCCGCCAAACTTTGTATTTCTTAGTTTGATATGCTTTCCCATTATTCCACTAAGTTTGGTCGAAATCGGACATCTATATAGTATAGCTTTCATAGAAAAGTAGACTCTGAAAAGTAGTCTGAGTGAGAAAATGCCTCCAAACTTTGCATTTCTTAGTTTGCCATGTTTTTCCATGATTTTACTAAGTTTGATCGAAATCGGACATCTATATAGTATAGCTCCCATGGAAAAGTGGAGTCTGAAAAGCAGTCTTGGTGAGAAAAACTTCTTTGTTTTCAATGCAAACGCCTCCAAACTTTGTATATTTTAGTTTGCTATGCTTTTCCATGATTGTACTAAGTATTTTCGAAATCGGACTTCTATATAGTATAGCTACCATAGGTAAGTTATGTCCCAAAAGTAGTCTCAGTCAGAAAAACGTGCTGCAGGGGTATTTAAAACGTCGGCCATTCCAATTCTATTACAAAACGGCTGTTGTTCCAACAGAAGTCAGTAGAGGGAGGTGCCTTAAGCGAAGCTTAAGTGATTTGGTGCTGCCCCAATTATGATCAGCTTTACCAATTTCTTTAGTAAGTTCTTTTCCGACACTGCAAGAGTTTGGGGATTTAATAAAACGTGTTAAAATCCAGAAATTTCGTACTTACATTGAGAATTTTATTGAAATTTTAAGACTCAAAATTCTCAATCTAAGTACACTGACATGGAAAAGGTTATTAAAAACAATCCATTGAATGTTTCCCCTAACTATTTGGACAGGATATGTCTGAAATATCCTTTTGAACATACAACGAAGCTGAACATCATCTAAAGGATATGAAAACAGATCAGCCTTTGGATGATTTTCAAGCTCCGTTGGATGATTAAAGGTATATTTCTTGCATTTGTTTCCCCCTTTGGCCCAAAAGTCTTCATTGCAGTAGTGCCCCCCGACCCTTTTGCATTTGCTGCAGTTCCCTGGCTAACAAAAAATAAAGAAAAAGCAAAACACGCCCGAGAAGCGACAACACGACACGACACTCTCCATCTCCTTGACAAATTTGATTACCAACTAACACGAATGCAAGTAGAAATGTTGCTATTTTGATTTGTAGTTGCTTGTTTTGAAAAGCTTAAACCATTCGTAGTCGAAACTAACCCACTCGATTTTGCTTTGCCTGTGAATGCGCTTGGTAGGCGGAGGGCGGAGGCCATCCACTCGGAACACTCAACTACAATTTCACGAATGCGACTCTCTTCTATTTGCAGAGTTCCGGTGGGCAGGCGGAGGCGATGTCGTTTGTCGTTGCATTTGTTAGACTAAGTCTAGTTCCAGTTTGAATTTTGCATTTCCCCACAAATATTTATACACAAGCCGAGAACCGAGAGCAGAAAACCAACTCGGAAACACTATGTAAACACAGTTCGACTTTATGTGCGTTCGTTTTTATTGTAATTTGAAAATAAAACCCAAGTTTATGTCGTTAATGGCGCCAGGGTTTACAGTTTGGCATCGGCATGCAGCGCCAGCACACCATCAAAGTCCGCGGCTCCGATGGAGATGTGGCCAATGCCATTGCTGTTCACTCGCACCGACTTGCCGGTGCAGGAGCCGTTCTCCAGGCTGCCCGAGATGACATCACAGTACTCGCCGGCGGGCAGACATGTCTGCAGGGTCTCCGACAAGTTCCACTGTTCGTTGTTGATGGCAATGAAACCCTTCGAGCCGCGACAGAACGAGATCTGGTTGCCACCATTGTCCCACCAGTTGGTTAGCTCGGTGCCACGCACCGCATTCTTGAAGCCCACCATGTTGTAGATCTGTCGCCAGCGATGCTCGCAGATCCAGCCATTCACACAGGCACCCTCCGCATTGAATTCGGGTGAGATCAGCTGCTCCTGTGCATCCTGGGGCGGAGCCTCGTCACGATCATCGAAGCCGAAGGAGCTCATCACGCGACTAATGCCATAGGGATAGGCCAGATGGAAGGCAGTGGCCATTTTGTATTGCCGGGCCGACTTGTAGTTCAGCACCTCGCCGCTGTCGCGCTGGTTGTCGTGGTTGTCCACAAAGGTGAGTGCCTGGTCGGAGGGCAGGAAGCCCCAGTCAGTGCCAAAGCTGCGCAGCCATTTCAGAGCATTGTGTCCACTGAAGGCTTTGCCAATCTCCTCGGAGAAACGGAACTCGGTGACGGCTCCCAGGCCATTGTACTCCTCCCGCGAGACCGTCTCATGGCCATGATCGATGACCTCTTGGAAGATGAAGGGACGTGAGTTGTGGGGGAAGCCATGATTGGTGTTCAGATCGCTGAGACTGCTGTAGATGAACTGTAGGAGATTTGGATGAGTATGGATTTCTGGCCACCCGCCTGCCTAAGTGTCTCACCTCCAAGTCCTCGCTGGCCATATGCTTGGCCGCATCCACTCTGAAACCAGCCACACCCAGCTCAATCAGATGATCCAAGAACTCTATCAACTTAGTGCGCACCCAGTCGCGGCCCTGATCCAGATCCTTGAGGCCCACCAGCTCGCACTGCTGCACTTGGAAACGATTATTCCAGTCGTGGATCTCACAACTCTTGTGGAAATCATCGGCGGTGTACGGCACAGCGGGATAGCTCTTGATCGCCGGCTCGGCCACAGAGCCACCCGTGCCAGTGGCCACACCATCGAAAGCCGCGGACATATGATTGAGCAGCACATCCACATAGATGCGTACGCCCACCGCATTGCAACGCTCCACCATGTCGGCAAACTGCTGCTCATCGCCGGAGCGAGTGGTCAGCTTGTACGAGATGGGTTGATAGCGCTCCCACCAGGGACGGCCGGGCGAGATGATGTTCTCATTGGCCGGACTCACTTGAACGCCGGCAAAACCGCGTGGTCCCAAGAAGTTCTCACACTCCGCCGCAATGTCCGCCCACTTCCATTCGAAGAGATGGACAATTGTGTTGCGGCTGCCCCACCAGTGGGGATTGTGCTCGCTGAGGACGGACTGGCTGGCCAAGGCCAGACAGAGTAAAGTTAAAGTCAACCGAGACATGTGGCTAAGCTATAATTAGGTGGACACGCCGGTGGCCGCTTATATAGGGTGGCGGACCCCCGGGGGTATTATCTTATCACGCAATTTATGGGCCACCTGAGCTCGATGGGTAGTCAATTTATGGGGCAGATGGGCTGACCTATGGCAATGAGCGATAGCATGGAATTTGGCATATTCTTTGGCAAGTTAGAAGACAGCGGAAAGGGTATGTTGCCAGGTGGATGAAGTTTGCTTGCTTGGAATTGATTTCCCACCCTCAAAGGTTTAACATGTTGAACTAACCAAGTAGAAAGTTTAGATGGAAAACTAAAAGTATTAAATTTTTCTGCAACTTGCTTTTCTCCTCGAATTTAAAACACATTTGCAGGCATCTTAGCTCATAGGGCTGTCAAACATTCGCGTGGCATTGCCTCAGTTCACAAAAAGGAAAGCGACATGCCTGCACATGCAACCAAATACAAATGCTTTCTCTACGGGTCAACTGGAGTAGGCCTTTTTTCTTAGCTTTAGATATTTGAGCCATATCCTTGTAAGGACTCAAAATGGGCACAGGGGCAGCATGAAGTTGTGCGAATGTATGTAACAGGGTGAAGGAACACATTTCCGACCCCATAAAGTATATATATACTTGATCAGCATGAACAGCTGCGTCGATATAGCTGTCTGTCAGTATAAACGCACAAATCTTCGAGTTGGTAAGAGATAGAGGATTGACGTGTATGGGACAAAAACTTCTTATACTTGCAGGCAGTTTAAGTTTATTTTCAATTTTGGCCACGCCCAATAGCGCCCCCGCAATTGAGAAAAAAACCTTATATCTTCCACAGTTTTAAAAATAGATGGTTCGTACCTTTTAGACATATTTAGTAATCAGGATAACTTATCGATCCGCCAAAGGAATGGTCAAGATCGGATGAACAGTTGTTGAGTTATGAACAGAAGACTATTCACTGCTGCAGCGCTGCTTTCAGCTGCTACTGCAGCATCAAAATTTATGCTGAGCTTATAATTTCATTGGTACAGGGTATGTTACAGTCGGGCTTGACCGACTTTCTTTCTTGTTTTTTATATAAAAATGGGAAAAGAGGTTCATGCAGTTGTGTGAATGTAGGTAACACGGAGAAGGAAACACTACCGAACCCATAAAGTATATATATTCTTGAACAGCTGAGTTGATAAAGCCATGTCCGTCTGTCCATCCGTTCGCCCGTCCGTCCTTCTGACTATATGAAAACGTCGATCTTAGAGACTATCTCTTAAAGGAGCCACAATGTGCATGAAGGTATGTGTATACCGTATGCAGAACAAGTTTATTTCAGATTTGGAAACCCCCCTCTATCCCCCTTTTATCCGCAAATAACCGTCAGAAACACCTAAGTTATAGGCGAATCAATAGAGCTTGTAGAAGCGGTCAGTACCGCATCGTCAGTTAGAGCTAAAACCGCTTTAAGAACCAAATAATGTTGCCTACTTTCAGGATGACATTTTAATAGCGTTTACAAAAACCAGTTACATACACATTCAAATACAAATTCAAACTTATTCAACTATGAACCAATCTATAATCTATGCGTTTGTGTGTGTGAATACAATTGAACAGGATATTTTGTAGTCGGGGCACTCGACTGCAGCGCCCTTACTGGTTTGTCCTGAAGTTTTTGTTCTTATTCTAGTTTGAACTGAGGAACCTTATTTTAGTTTCTATGGTTTTGTAGCGGCTTAAGGAGTCGGTGACATTTGGTGACATTTAGATAGTTTCTTAGTGGCTTACAATGGGATCAACAAGACGTTTTGTGAAGCAAACTTCATGAAGTTTTTTAAAAAGCTCTTGCTTGTAGGAAAGAGGTGTAGAGAGGGCCAGCGACACCAATACATTTCTCTTCTCTAAGCGAAAGCTTTTTCAAGTAATTTATGAAGTTTGCTTCACTGTGTAAATCCAGTCTAAGTAGGGTCTGTAGAGTGTGATCACACGCCTGTCCCAGGGGGGAGTACTATAAGAAGTCATTTCATTGTTGTTAATTGAAAAGGTTCAGTACCCAGTCAAGCAGATATAAGGTAAATAAAATTATAAGAATTATTATACTCTGTACCGTAGGTACATAGAGTATTATAAGTTTGTGCAAAAGTATGTAACATCCAGAAGGAAGCATCTCCGACCCCATAAAGTATATATATTTTTGATCAGCATCAACAGCCGAGTCGATATAGCCATGTCCGTCTGTCCGTCTGTCTGTCCGTATGAACGCACAGATCTCAGAGATGGTAAGAGATAGAGGTTTGACGTGTATGGGACATATGCTTCTTATGTCTGCAGGCAGATCAAGTTTATTTTCAATTTTGGCCACGCCCCCTCCCGCCCCCGCAATTTAGAAAAAACGTCATATCTCCCACAGTTTTGAAGATAGATGGCTTGTTCCTTCTGGACATATTTAGTTATTAGAATAACTTATCGATCCGCCAAAGGAATGAAGAAGATCGGATGAACGGTTTTCGGTTTATGATCAAAAGACAAAATTTCTTGGTACAGAGTATGTTATAGTCGGGCTTGACCGACTTTCTTTCTTGTTCATTTGTGGTTTTCTGAATCTCTAACTCGATTTATAATACCTAGTCAAACGAGAAAGCTAAGCTAACTTCGTCTGTGCCGAAGTTTTTATACCCCTGCAAGTGCTCGCTTATATATTTTCAAAAAAAATACGCTTTTTCCCATTTTCCGGTCGATCGTTCCTATGGCAGCTATATGATATAGTCAACCTATTTGGTCAAAAATTTGTAATATTATGTAAAAGCATGTGAAACAAACGAATA
Source organism: Lordiphosa fenestrarum (assembly GCA_035044985.1). Lineage (NCBI taxonomy): Eukaryota > Metazoa > Arthropoda > Insecta > Diptera > Drosophilidae > Lordiphosa > Lordiphosa fenestrarum. Next base: position 537,504 of record JAWNNO010006292.1, on the reverse strand, counting down.
CAAAATTACAGGATGCTAGCATTAAAAACAAAAAAGTTTTTCTAACTATAACTGTTTTTCAGACCTATCTTTTGTATGGCAGCTATACCATATAGTTGTCCGATTTTCATCAAACTTGGCAGAACTATAAAAATGCATAGAAAATCTAGGAATACAACGTTTGGACAGGTTTTCATTGAAAAGAAAAAAGTTTTTCATACTAAAACTAGTTTTCCGACCGATTGTTCCTTTGGCAGCTATGAGATATGGTCATACGATCCGGTCGGTTCCTAGATATTTGTAGTGTGCGTGCAAAAAGAAGACTCTGTGCCGAATTTCAGCTCGATAGCTTTAAAACTGAGAGACTAGTTCGCGTAGAAACAGACAGACAGACGGACAGACGGACGGACAAAGCTCAAATCGACTCAGCTCGTCAGCCTGATCAAGAATATATATAGTTTATGGGGTCGGAAATGAATATATCTATGCGTTGCAAACTTCTGGGCAAAATTCTAATACCCTTTGCAAGGGTAGAAAAAGCAGAGTGAAGTGCCAGTTGTAGAGGATGATTAAGCTGTCATTTCCTATATAATTTGTGCTTTTTGTATCAAAATGACATTATAAAGTATCAATTTGAACTTAAAATATCAATTTGATCTTTGAATATCAATTTGATATGCTGGAAAATATCAGTTTGACATGCATTACTCCGCTTTCTTGGCTTTACCTTGCCTTTCAAAAGTAAGAGTAACCAAAAGTAAACTGCCAGTAGTCCCCTTTGTTCATCTTTAGAAGAGTATTTCCACTTCGTGGCACATTCCCCGGCCACTTCCATTTTTGATAATTTTATTGCTCTTATTTATGATCATATTTTGTAAGTTTCTTATCGCCGGAATTACGATTTGTGAACTATGAAAATTGATTCCTGGCGCGTGTCATCTGTATCAGTTGGACGTTTTCGTTCGAACAATGCCTATTCGGAGCCCTGGCTGCGAAGTTTAAGGCGAGCTTTGCATTCCTGTAGATGGTTTTTTCTAAGGATGACAGTAAAATAGTAGAAAATCTCCACCAGACTTAGCAGACTCATGCCCACAAATAGGCTAAAGGCGCTGCCCAGATTTGCTGAAAAAATATATAGAATTAGTTATAGGTATAGTTAACTGATGTAGGACTCACATATAAGGGTGACTGTATTGGAGAGCAGGTCATGACGCACACGTCGATACACTTGAGAGTTGATAAAAACATGCACAACGGCATCATTTTGGGCCAAATCCTGGCTAGAAATAGTTGAATAAGTGCATGAAATTACCCTGGCAAGTGTTAGAACTTACTAGAAAGGATCCACTACGGGCATATGCAGTTGCAGTGGAAAATTGGTCAATTGCACATCATAATCAAAGTGTTCACAGGTCAGTGGACAGGCACATTGAGTGCTACGCTTACGTGTAATGATGTCAGCTGTGAGCTTAGAAGCTAGAAATCAAGTCCTTTTCCATTGCCTCCACCCACTCACCAAAGTTATCCACCAGACAGTGTATATCCCGAAAAGTGCAAATCCTTTCTTGTGTTTGATTGAAATCAAAGAAGTAGGTAAAACAGCCACAGTACTTGACCATGCGCAGCACCCTACAGTTGAGCTCACAGTTGGGATAGACATATTCCGGAAAGTAGCGCAACTCGTACTCCTTGCTGAACACACAGTTACGCACATGAATGGGCAAGGCTTCTACCGCCGAGGAGCAGAATGTTTCCTGCGGTCTCAGCGTGGCAAACACCTCGGTATTGAAGGCTATAAACTTTGAAACGGCATGAGCACTGGGAAAGGCATCGGTTTCTTGTATAAGCAGCTTAACGCCATAGGAATACGATTGAGTTGGATCAAAGTTGTTGTCCTTATAGCGCAATATCAGGGATAAGCCATACTCCAGACCGCCAGCCGCACGTCTGGCTGTAAAGTTGAGACTAAACGGCATTGGCAGCCAACTTGGCCATAAACCTGGTTTCAAAACTTACCCCTGTTGTCGCAGATTAAAGGAGCAACAGTGACCGAAAAATGTTTGCGATAGCTGAAACAGTTGAGAGCAGGCCACTATCCTGCCATGGAAACGACAACGATGTAGGATCTGTTCACAATCCCAACGCACATTCGCCACAAACTGTGGCAGGCTCAAGTTGTTCAGCAACAGCAGCGACTCCATCAGCTCTATTTCCGCGGACTCATAACGCTCGTCGTCCAGCATGAAGCCATAGAAGAGTCGCAGGTGTCGCAAAATAGCCGCCTGCTCAGCTCCTGCCGGTAATTGTCTAAACAGCCTTTAAAGTTAAGCTCAAACTCAAAGCCAAGCTGTTTGCCTACTCACAAAGTCTTGAGAAATGTCTGCGCTTTCTGCCTGTTAAACAAAACATCCGGGCAAATGGTCACCGGCGGAAAGTACAGACTATTCACAGGTGTATGATCATTCTCCACATTCATGCGGGTGGGATTACTGCGATAGTCGAAATAGAAGGACTGTGCCATGACAATGGCACAGATGAACATCAGCAGCGAGATGAGCATCCAGATGAAGTGCACCATACGATTGGTGTCCCCATCGTGTGTGTACTTCAGGCCATGAATGCTGCTGGTCGAGCAGAAGTCCTTCCAGGTGCGTTTCAGAGCAGCGCGAAATGGTGAGACCTTTAGGTCCGGACTTGGCTCTTCGTCGTGAGCCATTCTTCAACTGTTGGCTGTCCCCAGAGGTTGGCTGGTTTTTGTCAAGGAAAAGCTGACATGTCTTTGACATGTCCCTTTGCCTGCTTATTAATTTCAAATTAAGCTAAATCGATTTCAAGGTGGAAGGTTGGCCCTTATCTGTGCAGTCTTGTGATTCATTATTGATGAATCTCTTAACATAAATACATCACTACTCAATACTCAGTTCAATTATACTTTGATATGTTTGAAAGATAAGGTAATCAGGCTCTTAAACAGTCTGAAGACTGTCCAAAGTTTGCTTAAAAACTGGCAGACTGTTTCGATTATATTCCAGACATTTCTTTCACCCCTCCCTTTCTGAACTATTTGCGTTGACTGATAAGTCCACTGATGAAGATATTGTCAAACTGCAGCATATTTATGATTTAGGCCTTAACATTAATAATTATAGCTGTATAAAAATAGGTTTCTACCAAATCGAACGCTAAGCCTTTGGCAAAGTGAAAGTTCTCTGCACTTTCAGGCTGTATTACATATATGACAAGATATTTGTAGTGCCCCTAAGCAGCAAGAAAGTCGATCCAGCCCGACTATAACAGACTCTGTTCAATGATATAATACGCTCAGCATATATTTTGATGCTGCAGCGAACATTCTTTTGATCATAACTCGACAACCGTTCAGTCGATCTTCACCACTCCCTTGGCGAATCGATAAGCCATGCTGATTACTAAATATGTCTAGAAAGCACAAACCAACTATCTTTAAAACTGTGGCAGATATAACGCTTTTTCCAAATTGCGGGGGCGGTTGGGGGCGTGGCCAGAATTGAAAATTAACTTAATATGCCTTCAAATATAAGTCCCATACTGGTCAATCATATATCTCTTACCATTGCAGAGATCTGTGCGTTCATATGACAGACGGACGGACAGAGAGCTATATCGACGCGTCTGCTGATGCTGTTCAAGAGTATATATACCAAATGGGGTCGGAGATGCTTCCTACTGGCTATTACATACTTTTGCACAAACATTATTATACTCTAATACCAGATTAATACTCTATAATGTGTTGGTATTCCAACGGAACCAAGTTTATGATACCTTAAATAGCATAGGAAATCTAGCTTTATGGTTTTTTCAAACTTTCGCACCTGCCAAAAGTCCAAAGAAATTACATTCTGAACAGATTTAAGAACATTTCTGATCGCTGGACTTAAGAACAGGCTTAAAGGGCTACGAATCGTTGAAATTAACAAGATCCTTGAGCAGAAAGAAAATATTGATTTGCCGCATCTTGAAAAGACCGAACACATAACTTTCCGAGCAGATTTAAGGGTAAGTTGCTACGATGTGTGTAATGAAGGGCTTTAGGAGTTGAGAAAGGTTTAATTAAAGGGCCTTAACCCTTAAATGTTGCGGAAAAACAGCTTACCGATCATATTTAAAGGGGAAATCGGGATATAGTACTAGAGAAGGTTAAGGCTCGGTCATTTTAAAAACGTTCCTTTAAACAGTAACTACATTTTTTCAAGTTTTTGGGCTGCCTCATCTTAAGTTGGGTAAAAAAAAAACCTTTCAAAACAGATTTCAGCACAATTCGGTACATTAATCTAAAGTACAGGCCTAAAGAGTGGAAATTTGTAGGAATTCAGATTCCCTCCGTATTGTCAAGTGCACACAAGCCAAAATATTGAGAGAAGCTCGACTCTGGCTGTGTATAGTCATTGGTTTTTATGTTCAAAAGTTTGAAAAAATAGGAAAGCGCTTGATCATACAGGCTAAGAGATGGTTTTCAAACAGCCCTAGCCATGAAAGTTCGCGAAATAATCCATGCCGCGCAGATTTAATGGCAGATCTGTAAGAAGTTTTTCAGGCTTGAGACAGAAATGACAACTTTTCGCACTGCCTTATCTTTGAAAGTTGGACAAGAATAACTTTCCAAACAGTTTTAAGCAAAATTCGGGACCTTGAAATAACCTTCCGTTATACCTAACGAAGGGCTTGATCGAATTTCGGACGAATAACTGCTTATATGACGTTCTTTCCTTGAAAACTTGAAAAGAATTCCTTTCCGCGAGGATTTAAGGAATAAATATGAAAGTTCTGCTAAAGCGGCAACAGTTCTTCAAAGGTTCAGCTAGAAAACTATATCATAAACCAGTCCAAAAACTATATGAAGCACTGAAGCGAACCCTGGCATTTGAAATACGTTATCAAATTGTTTTGGAATGGCAATGCACAATCCGATATATGCTCTGATCATAGTTTTAAATGAACTATTACCCAGTCATTATCATATATCTAAAGCAGCGGTGGGCAAGGCCTTGCTACAATTGCTTTGAGAGTTGTATTACGGTAGCAATAGCATACCATATTGCTACTTGACCACTGCCATAACTATCTGGTTTCGGAGTAGGCAAGTTAAAATGCACAGCTTCAGCTCAGTACTCAGTACTCACTGAGCGAAACAGGTGCATTATGAGCAATCGAAACGCTTGCAAAAACAAATATATGCAGGCTGATTCTCAGTTGTCGATAAGTTGTCCAAATCTCCTGCCCAAGACCTGAAGGTAATATATACTTTGAGGCCTTACAATGTTAATACTTATTCTCTACCGTCAAACAGCTCTGGCTAGGTTCATAAGGGAACCGTTCAGTACAGCAATGTTCACCCCTAGCCCCCAGGGGCCGAACACTTTCGGTAATTCACGCCGAATGCTTGCCGAAGTAATGCTTCAGTGAGTGTCGGAGAGACACAGAGAGCGTCAGAGAGCCTCTCTTCTTGAGCATCTCTGGTTTATGGCTCTTTAATTCTTAGAAATTCCCTAAAGAATCTATTCTAAGCAACAATTTTAGGCAAAGATATTCCAATTTGAAGGCGGATGTTTCAAAATATTGCACTATTCCATAGAGCTAGTCCTTTTACTTAGGTAAGCCTCTATATATATACATAGAGTGTTGTATGGCACATCAAGTGTAGAACCACTTCATAGAATTCGACACATTGCATCTAAAAATAAACACTTTTTTGCTGTAGCTCTTATGTACGTCATTGGACTTTGAACAAAACAACAATTTTGACGGAAATAACCAATTTGGATGCAATTTCTGTTTCGAAAAGTCACTTTTCATTCCACTCATTCACCGCAATTCCCCTTCCTTAGTGAAACACCCAACGTTTTCTTTTGCCTGACGGCAAATGTACATTATTTTTATTATTATTACATGAACCTTGTCTTTTGTTTCTTGTTCTGACTTCAGTGTTCAAGGCTCGTTGGGTTTGCGTACTAACTTCTAGATCATTTCAATTGAATTGACTTTACTCTAAAAAGCAAACTGAACTCTTTTGCTATCACATTAAGAGGACTACACATTTGCAATGGTAGGCGATGCTGATTCCCTTTCTCAAAACAAAAAGCATTCAAAGTGACTCGATGCCAGCTACATTTGTGCTCCGAGGTGGCTGCGGGTTAATTGGGAATGGGTCAATGCTCACTAATAACAACTTTGGTGCTTACAATCTAGGTTAACTAAGACGAAACCTACGCGGATACTAACAACTACACAGCTACAACTATTGCCGGGACTCGCTGGCGGTGATGGCCGCTGGCGCCGCATTGCTGTTTCTCAGACTGTCATCGTTGGCGCCATTGGCCAGGGCGGGTTTCGCCTCATCGTTCTCGGGATTATCCCAGTACTGGCGCTCGCCAGAGCCGAAGATGTTGTAGAAGGTGCCACAGATGATGTAGACGAAGGCGGCTATAAAGAAGACAATCTGCCACTGACCCATGGTGGGCTGCAAGTGTAGGAAAGGCGAGGGGTAAGTTTGTGGCTGACTACCGAGAAATCCTGTGCTAAGACTCACCTTGTTATTAATCAGATTGCCGGCTGCAATGGGGGCCAGCAGACCAGCCAAATTGGCTGAACAATTTGTGATGGCCATCAGGAAGCCCGCAAATCTGGGCGTCAGATCCAAGTGATTGATTTTGAAACCCGAATAGATGCCACCATTGAGACCCACGCCGATGGTTAGAATGGCCAAGGTCAGGGCACGATCGCAGCCGGTGTAGGAGGCGGCTATCAGTGCCAATCCGGGACCGTACTGGCCTATGCTGTTGATCATCTTCCTGGTGGCCGTGTGCGTAAACCGCTTCGAGCTGATCATCCAGTCGGCAATCACCGAAATGAACATGGAGAACAGCCACATGGCCAGGTAAGGTAGAGAGCTGAGCAGGCCATTGGATTTCAAGGAGAAGCGCAGCACCTGCTTCATGTAGGTGGGCAACTCAGTCATCAGTGTCTCATAGCCATAGTTGTGGCCCATGTGAGCGAAGAGTATGGCATAGAAGGGCATGGACTTCATGATGGCCTTGAAGGGTATGGGCGGACTCTGTAAAATGACCAAAAAGAAAAAAACAGGTGAGTTCCAGGAAACTTAATAAAGCAATCCCCCTGGATGCTTACCTTAACCACATCCGTGCCCCACAGCGAATCGTTGATGTATCTCTTCTCGCGCTCATCGATGCGTGGATGCGTGGAGGGATCCTCATAGATGAGGATGAGGAATGCAATCGACCACACGGTACCCACCACACCAAACACATAGAAGATCGAAGGCCAGCCACCGTCAAAGCCATATTCAGCCAGCAGACCCGACAAGGGCATCGAAATGATGGTGCCAAACTGTGCTCCCGCATAGACAGCCGCACCCATGCGCGAACGCTCATTGGGCGGTATCCACTTGGCCAGCATGGCATGAGTACAGGGCACAATGGGTCCCTCGCCCAATCCCTGTATGAAACGCACAGCGCACAGACCCCAGACGCCTCCCTCGCGGGCAGCCACGGGCACCAAGAAGGCAAACACCGAGTTCACCAGCATGCCATAGCCCAGGAAGCGCATGGCACCATACTTCTTGGCCAAAATGCCAAAGGGAATCTGTGTGATAACATAGCCGTAGAAGAAGGAGGACAGTATGTAGCCCTGCAGGCTGGAACTCCAGGCGAACTCGCCATCCTGGCCATTGTCCTGCGGAGTAGCAAATGAGAAGCTGTCTGGGATATTCGTTTGTGCTGGATTCACTTACCACAGGTAAGTCCCGATCACCGCACTCATCGTCAAAGATCTCATCGCCCTTGGATATGGCCGTATGGTTAACCATGGCCACAATGGCCACCGACATGTTCGTGCGCATCACATAGGCATTGGCCATGCCCAGGAAGAGCATGAATGTGACAACATAGCGGGTGGCAAAGCATCCTGCAAGGGGGTAGAGAGGAGAAGGCAAACATATGCTGAGTAAGCAGTTCCAAAAATAAACCAAAATTAGATCAAAGCGAGCGAGGTCATCGGCTAAGATAAGATCATAGGAGCAGCAGCTACCCTGAACAGATGTGTTGCCCAACCCAAGACACACCGAGAGAGGGAGAGCAGTGCCAGTTGCCCGGTTTACTTAGTCTAAGGTTGGCACCAGATAACACCTCTCCCTCTCTCTCTCTCTCTCTTCTCAAATGTATATTTTCCTAGTGACTCAGCAGACACGGCTAGAGACACCACCCCCTTTTAATTGCCTCACTTTCATTTACGTTTCTTTGCCTGCCAATTGTGCAATTGCTTGAGGCAGCTCTTAACGGATTAGCTATATTTAGCAGCTCGAACTTTAGTTTAAGTCTGTTAATCCTAACTTTGAGTCTGGCAAAAGTCTTTGCCTGACTTAAACTGAGTTTGCAGACTACCAAAAGTGATGAACAGCAGCACAGCCAAAGTTGCCACAGCCTTATGAATATAGTCGCATACCCATATATAAGTTGAGATAAGACCGAGATAAGCTAAGCAAGCCCTTTCCCCGAATCCACAATTCTGCACGTTTGCCAAAATTATAGAATATTTTCCGATTTCTTAACATCTATATATATTTTCGCAATATAAGCGAAAGCTAGCTGTAGCCTGCCTGCCCGGAGATGATGAAGATGAAGCAATCGTTCAATCGATCAACATAGTTCTACATACTATATATATCTAGGCACTTTTCAAGGTCCCTCAAGTCTCTAGTTTTTCGCCACATTATTTCTACACATTTCATACATTTGTGCAAGAGTCATTAATGGAAATTGTTATTGTTACTCCGTTGACAATGAATTGTTGGTTTTTCTAAGCTTTGTTATGGCCCAACTGGCTGGCTGACTAACACGTGATGTGTTCCCTGGTTTTGTTTTTTGGTGTAGAACTTATCTGGGTACAGTTTGGGTTTGGGCAGGGGTCAACTTTTACTATATTAACAAACAATAAGCAGAATAAGCACATTACAGCGGAAATGCCGAGCTAACAACATTTTTATACTCTGTACCGTAGGTACATAGAGTATTATAAGTTTGTGCAAAAGTATGTAACATCAAGAAGGAAGCATCTCCGACCCTATAAAGTATATATATTCTTGATCAGCATCAACAGCCGAGTCGATATAGCCATGTCCGTCTGTCCTTCTGTCCGTATGAACGCACAGATCTCAGAGATGGTAAGAGATAGAGGTTTGACGTGTATGGGACATATGCTTCTTATGTCTGCAGGCAGATCAAAGTTTATTTTCAATTTTGGCCACGCCCCCTCCCGCCCCCGCAATTTAGAAAAAACGTCATATCTCCCACAGTTTTGAAGATAGATGGCTTGTTCCTTCTGGACATATTTAGTTATTAGAATAACTTATCGATCCGCCAAAGGAATGAAGAAGATCGGATGAACGGTTTTCGAGTTATGATCAAAAGACAAAATTTCTTGGTACAGAGTATGTTATAGTCGGGCTTGACCGACTTTCTTTCTTGTTTAAGTAACAAAAAGTTGATCAGTCTATTTCGAACTTTGTATACCCTGTAAATTGACTGCCTAGGGGTAGCCTGCAAATTAATTCGATTCTTGAAACGATGTATCGATTCATTTCCTGCGTGAGACACATCTTTCTTTCATTATACCCTTGCAAAGGGTATTATAATTTTGTCCAGAAGTTTGCAACGCATAGAAATATTCATTTCCGACCCCATAAACTATATATATTCTTGATCAGGGTGACGAGCTGAGTCGATTGAGCCTTGTCCGTCCGTCTGTCCGTCTGTCCGTCTGTCTGTCTGTTTCTACACGAACTAGTCTCTCAGTTTAAAAGCTATCGAGCTGAAATTTTGCACAGAGTCTTCTTTTTGCTGCACACTACAAATATCTAGGAACCGACCGGATTGGATGACCATATCTCATAGCCCCCATAGGAACAATTGGTCGGAAAACTAGTTTTAGTATGAAAAACTTTTTTGTTTTCATTGGAAACCTGTCCAAACTTTGTATTCCTAGGTTTTCTATGCATTTTTATAGTTCTGCCAAGTTTGATGAAAATCGGACAACTATATGGTATAGCTGCCAAACAAAAGATAGGTCTGAAAAACAGTCTTAGTTCGAAAAACTTTTTTGTTTTGAATGGTAGCATCCTGCAATTTTGTATTTGTTTGTTTCTCGTGCTTTTACATAATTCTACAAGTTTTTGTCCAAATCGGATGACTATATCATATAGCTCCTATACGAACGATCGGTCAAAAAATGGGAAAAGCGTATTTTTTGAAAATATTTAAGCGAGCAATTGCTCTTGCTATTGAAATGGTTTAAATTCAGACGACGCGTCGCCTCTGCCACCACTGCCGACCCCTGATGGTTGATTAGACATACATTTCTTGTTAGTAAAGTGGCAGAAGCCGCTCGATGTTAAGTTCTTCTCAGATTTTAGACAACAATCGATGCACGTTGTCCAGCAAGTTGCTACATCTTTGAAACCAACTGCCTTAATGATCAATTAAACGCTTGAATTGCTTAGGCAACTGTTCAAAAAATGCTCATATACCCCCTTTGCAAGGGTATAATCAACAGACAAAATATATGTTTTACATATTTTGCTTTAATTTGTGCTCACAAAGCGTTAAATCGCACGATTTGGTCTGCCCGCCGCTTCAACCGCTCTGCCCACTCGCTTTGTCTTTGCCGTCGAGTCTCGTGTTGCACAATTTGTGTGGTTGAAGCACGTGGAAAGCCTAGGCTGACTGCCTAGTTCAAGTTGAAAGTCAATATTAAGTATACGCAGTGGTCTGGCTGCTGCCGGCCCAAAGCGAAGGGTAATCCAACCAGTTTATTTACACTTAATTTGCGATCTCTTACTTTGCGGCAACTCCTCGCTGTGGTGTCGCTGATTCCATACCAAAACATGTCCATCGCAATGCCGATGATTGAGTTTGCTGCGCCGGAAGGGCATCGTTTTTCGTTCAAATGTAAATCGAATCGAGGGAAATTCGCAATTGTTTTGTGTGTCTCTCTCACTGCCGGGCTGGAGTTGGTTTTTTGCGAACGCGCTTAAACCATTTCATTGTCTATCTATTACATGGGCCGGGCCGAAACATATCGCGGACTACACTCGAGCACAATTATGAATCGCCTGAGGCGCCTGTTGTGCTGGCCACGACGTTGGCTGTAGAACTGAAACTGCTCTCGTTCTCCCGTTCAGCTGTTGCCGTTGCGTTTTCACTGAGCGCCAACTGTTGCGCTGTCTGGGCTTTATAAACTCTGGGAACGGGCATGGGGCATGGGCGAACGTTCTACGGCGCCGGCGTTGCTCTCGCTTACACGAGAAAAACAGCCGCTGGTCAGTGATTTTCTAATTAATCTATTAGAGGGAAAATTTGTCACAAAGTATTTCGTTCTGCGGGGGGGGGATGATGCATCATCGATTTGAACCTGGCGGCCATTGAAGTCAATTGAATGGCTGATCTTTTAACTAAATGAAATAAATCAATGATATGTCTATATATATATGTATATATGTAGATCGGAAAGACGTAAGCACCTCACACTCATGTCTCGTGACTGTGGCACATGGTGGAAGCAAAAAGTGGAAACAAATTAACAAAAGATCTCGCGAGACGCTGCTTAACATATGCAGAGCTAAGTGCTTATGGCAGCAAAAACTCATACATATATTTATTAGGGGTACTACTGAGGCCAAATAATTGGATGTGAGCGGAAATGAAGGGAAGTAAAAGGCAATTTGCTTAGAGCAAATAAATGGCAAAATAAGTCTAAAATTGTATTAGTTTTTAGTCCAAAACTTTTTAAAGTGGTTTAAAATGAAACATGTGTAAATGTAGTAACTTAAAGTGCACATTTTTCTATTTAGTAGATAATTTTGTGGTTTTTTTCAATTGTCGGTTAAGTTTTACGATTTTTTTGAACTTGGGTAAAAGGTAAAATTTCTCAGTAGATTTTTGTATTTTTTTTATTTAAGTCCAAATATTGGTTTTAGGAATCAGAATTGATTTTTTGTGGTATATATATATGTATATACGTCATATTTGTCAATGACTATATACAAAGTTGGCCTAGGATCGATGTTTCCATGGTGTATTTGAATATACCAAACAAAAAGCATTAAAAACTATGCTATACAAAGCAGAGACCCTTTTTTACACAAATCTAGGGTTAAAATTCCCAACTAGTTAAGACTCTTTTCTAATGAAGTGATGGTAGAGCTTTAAGCTACAGCACAAACATCTTACCATCTTATATCTGTATTCTCCCGTAGAACTTTCTAAGCTAACTGCTTTTTAAAGTTCTTTAGTATAATTTAAAAAGTAAACCTTATTATTTAGAAACATCATTCTTATAATAAGCAAATGCACCCGTTTGTAAAACAATTTCTCTCATTATTCCATATCGTGAATCACCCTAACACAAAGTGTGTACCACCACCCTACCAAATGCATAATGAAGTCATAGAAATGCGAGAGGGTCAGGCTTAAGGGAGGCGCCCCAAGGTGCCGTTCAGAATGTTTTGCAGATGCCCAAAATTGTGCAAATCATTTGAAATTGCTTTGACAAGTTGTGGCTAATTTTGACCAATTCTAAAAACAGAACAGGTTTTTTTTTTATTTTTTTTTGTTTATTATTTTAACAGACCGCAAAGCGAAACCAAAATTGAACAGTAAAAATAGCCACAGTCACGCTTTGACACACACACACTCATTAATATGCGTGTGTATATGTGTGTGTGTGGGTTTGACAATGTCGGCGGCGGGGGCTTTGCTCACAAGTCATCGGCACGTGTTTCTCGCCTGCCGCTGTCGCTCTGCTCGTATCGAACAGCAGTTCGAAATGAATTCCAAATGACGGGGGCGGGGGGAAGGAGAGCACGAGAAGCTTCTCCTGAAGTCTGATTCAACTGAATGCCGGCAATTGTTGTTGTTAGAAATTTGCTGCTGGTTTCAATGGCACATTATTTTGGCCACTAAGCAGCTTTCAGGTACAGTTGTGCCCTAGAGAAAAGTCTTCTAAGTGATTTTCGACAATACCTGCCAACTATTTGACAAGCACTTTTTGTGCTATTTCCGTTGATTAATGGGGCCCAAAGACAATTAAATAACCATAACAAAAGATGCAGCTGAGTCAGAATTGCGGTAATCAAGAGGGGGGGCTGGCCCTGTGAAAGCTTACTCTCTCAGCTGGGTTGGTGTCTTGGCTAGGTAAGTGAATGTGCTTAGAGCTTCGATTGCTTTGCCTACTTTGCGGCGCCGACAAAAACAAGTAAAATTCTAGGTAAATTGTTGACAAATGGTAGAAAATATTTAACAAATATATGTAAAATGGGGAAAATGGTTAATGAACAAAGGCACACAGAGTGTGTTAAGTTTGTATAAGAAGCAGCAAGAGATATAACCATGTTTGTCATTTGGTCTATCTGTGCGTATCGACATGTATATGACATAAGCTTGCTCTACATGCTGGCAGCTGTAGCTGTGTCCGCGCTCTTCAAGCTTCAGGCGCATGTGTGGTTGTCTTAGGACAAGGCGATTGCACGAAATTGCAACAACAACTACGTAGGTGCCTCTCTGCTTTTGCTCTTCTATGCTTCTGGCGAACTTAAAGGCAACAACAATAAGTATTTATCGTTGAATTGGATGTTGCAGTGTGCCTCAGAGTGGATGTTGTAGCATTAGGCCATAACCCGGGTTTCTTTTTCATTTTATTGTGGTTTTTTATATGTATTAGTCACTGCTCTAGCATTACAAATCAAGGGCTTAGGGTATTTCGGAGTCGGGGCACGCTTAATTGTTTATTATAAATGAGTAAACAAGTTGTTAAGTGAACTGAGTCAACTTTTGATTAGTGGTAAAATGCAAACAATACAAAAACTGTATATTTTGGAACTGCTTGACGAGCTGAGTTAACATAAATAGCACTGTGCGGCTGTGCCTCTGTTGTTTCGAACACAAATGAAAGAGAATACATATTTTGTTTTCAAAACTTCTTCAAAACGTCAAAAACCCTTCATAAATTCTTCAAATTTCAAGTGTGTTTTGACTTTCTCCAACTCAACATCTATGAGTTTTCGTTTGAAGGCCAACATTTAACAGCCATAATTTATAGTCAATCATTTTCGCAACTTATCAGGCCCTAAAACAAAACTGATGATAATAACTTACATCATCTTGTCTAACACACTTTGAATTCCTGCCTTCTCCCTTTTGCCCTTCATCGAGTAATTCGATCTGTTTGTTTAAGTTTTTATTAATAACAAATACTTGTCTCACTCGAGTATTCCTCGGAATGGGCTGAGCTCCCGTCTACAGGTGCAAAAATGTTTTACAAATATTTGCCAATAATCAAGAAAGAGACTTGTTATTAACCATTTAACAAGGTTAAATGAGGTCTCCATCAGTTAAACGATTGTCTTCTGGTCTGAGTCCCGAAAAGAAAAACACATAAACATTTGCTCAAGTAATTTCTAAATTTAGTTAGAAATAAAGGCCCATTAGGCACTGGGATTAGTAATGTGCGAGAAAATACACAAAAGTCACGAATTAGCTAGGAATTTTAACTGTGGTGACAGCAAGTATATAAAGCAATTTTTCAATTTAGCTACAAAGTGAAGATCAGCCACAAAAATCGCCTTATACAAGCATTTTAGAACGGATACGAGTCGAGTGCATCATTAAACAGATCGTCTATTTGTATTGTTGTTGAGGCACACAGTTTTGTTCAACCGGGGGGAATGTTAAGTTTGAGCAGCTTGACGAAGTGAGTCAATCTGGGCAAAGTTATTGCACTGTTTTACGGCTATCGAACTGTAAATGTAAAATGCCACCTAGATTGTATAAACTTGATTGAAGGTGAGAAACAAAGAACCAAAGGAGTAGCGAGGGTGTAGATAACAAACCAGTGATCAAATTATATAAAAAGGAGAGAAAGTTGCAGAGAATTGTGTTAGAGTTACTCATGTTCTACATATAGCTTTGTGTCACATAAGTCTATAAGTAACAGGGCAAAGTCTTAGGGCCGATTTCTTATGTTCTACATAGATTTATCTGTCACATAAACCTACAAATAAAACAGCAAAGTCTTAGAACCCATTTCTTATGTTCTACATAGATCTATCTGTCACATAAACCTATCAAAAACAGAGCAAACACTCATCCGCCGGTTTCTCATCCTCTACATAGAGCTATCTGTCACAAAAACTAACAACTAACAGCTTGAAATTTCATCCGCCGGTTTCTCATCATCTACATAGAGCTATCTGGCACATAAGCTAACAACTAACAGTTTAAAATTTCAGCCGCCGGTTTCTCATCCTCTACATAGAGCTATCTGTCACATAAACTAACAACTAACAGTTTAAAATTTCAACCGCCGGTTTCTCATCATCTACATAGAGCTTTCTGCCACATAAACTTACAACCAACAGTTTGAACTGAGAGTTTATCTATCACTTAGCCGCACTTTAGAAGGTGTGAAAGCCGCCTTAAGTTTATCTGACACATAGCAGCTATTTAGAAGTTGAGAAATCGCACCCAAAAGTATAAAATCTTTGCCTAAATTGAACTTAAATCCTAGCTGTGACCTGAACTTAGGTAAATCTTATATAGTTTTGTTTTCTATATCACTCTCTGAGGGCCTTGTCTTGACCCTATTGCATATTCTCTCTTAGGTGAAAGCTTTCTGCTGATCCAATTATAAATATGACCAAATCATTGAAATAATATACAAAAGTCACGCCTCTTAAATGTCAATATCAGGGCCAAAAGCTCAAGACTTGTCAATGGGCCAAAATGTTAGCCAACTGTGCACACGCTCTTTCCCTTGCGCCCCCCAAATCGAAAGTAAAAAGTTCTGTTCTTCTGGAATTTCAAGGCTGTTGATGCTGCACTTGAATGCGCACACATTTCCACATTTCCACATTTCCCCGGTTAGCGTCTTTGACCTTAACTCTGAAACCGACAGCAAGTTGTTGTCACTTGCATGAAAACTTGTTTTTGTTGTTGTTGTTGTTGTGTTCACGTACAGAAATTGTGATGTTGTTGTTGTTGCCATTTTAGCCGGCAACCGGTTTCAGCTTGTCTTGGCCCGAAAAAGGTCTTTGAGGAACTTGACCATTTGAAAGTGTGTCAATTGATGAATCTTTGGCCATCTTTTGGCCAAATGTTTAAGCAAAACTATGCAAATGTTTGTGTAAATATGTGTGTGTGTGTGTGTGTGTACTTACTGTACTTGAACACACCAAATATAGAGACACGACTGGCAACATAATCCGCTATCTCTCACTCTAATTGCGAATTTGGCTCACGAATCTTTTTTTTATTTTATTTGTTTATTAATGAAATTTATTGTTCAATTTTTTTTGGGGACGCATCACAAATAACTTCCGTTCTGAGTTTTGCTGAATTAATTTATTTAAATCAAGCGACTACAACTACTTCAGCTCTCCTCCCGCTCCTCCTCATCCCCAATTGAATCAACCTCAAGTGTACAAGGAAATTGTTATTGTGAAATTCTCAAGAGTCGGTCCAAATCGTGAGAAAGATAAGTCGCCGCCGCACTGTAAACTCTGCCATGTCGAATGATTTCGCAACAAAATGACAGTTTTTCTAAATCAGTTTTTAACAATTTGATAAAAGTTAATTATATGCTTTGAGTGCGACTGGATTTGACATGTGTAGTTCAGATGTGGAGCAATTAGGTGAGTGGAGCAAAAACAGTTAGGTTTAGCCAAGTGAAATTATTGCTATCTGAGCACGTGTGTGGGTATGTTCAGTTGGGTTGAGTAGTTCGAAAACTACTGCTCAATCACTGGATTCGCTACACAAATTCTATAACTATAATAAATTTCTGTTTATGCATAAGATTTCACATAACTAATGTTGTCTGTTAGACAATCTAAATACAGGTTTAGGCAGTCTCTTTAGTTAGATTAGAGGAGCCAGCTAAGTGACTAATGCTCGTTCTAACTGATCGTTAATATGCTTAGACTAAAGCCTGACAAAATTCGATTCATAAAGGCAAAAGTGCCTCTTAGAACCAATTCATAAGTAAGCACAGTCTGTTAGTTAGTTCAGTATATAATCTTTATACTTACATCTTATAGCCCGACTGACTGGTATCCCTAACCGCTTTAGCGAAAGATCTAAAATATGGCATAGACCTACAATTCAGCTAAAAAATACACTGAAAAGACTGTGTAGAGTAAGCTTTTGATACTTTTGTGCTATGAACCCGGCCTTGAACCTCTTATATCCTGTAGAAGGTTCGAACCCCTTTAAAAGTCTAGTGTTAGTTATCTTTCTTTTATCTTAAGATTTTAGTTCCAACCTTGGTTTAAAGCATCTGAGATTGAGTTGGCTGAGATCGCTGAGGCCTCTATGGGCCAATTGTGATACCATATGTAACCCCTGTTAACAGTTTGTTTTCTACTTAGGAGGGACAGAATGAATTTTGGTATAAGATAGTTTCTATCAGAGATGCAAGCCCCTTGTAAATAAGGACTGCTTCAGTTTATTGCATAGTTTATTGAGCTAGCTAAAGTGAACATAGTGGTTCCAAAATTACGAATGGCCGCCGGTTCGGTTTGCGGTTTGGTTTATCATCTAGAATAAGAGGTTCGGTTTCGGTTCTTTTCACAATTGGTTTGCATTCCTGGTTTCTATTGAAGACGTGACAATGCTAGAGAAGATGTTTTACCTTTTCCTTCTGCTCTATGTACCTTTAGCTTTCGCAGAAGTCTTGTTCTAGTCTAGTAAAATGTGTTCCCTTTCCTTCTCAAGGCAAATTTATTCATTGAAAGATTTCTGGCCCCTGTTTTCAATGACTTTCTCAGCTTTATTTTGGTTGAAGAAGAGCCAACTACTTATTTCATAACTGCTATTGAATGTAATTTTTATGGGCCTCAGTTATAATTTTTCTTCGAAGAGCGCCTGTTCCTCTCACAAGATACTCGTTTATATAAATACGAGGATTGTAGTGCCATCTTTGTTATCTGTTGTACCCTACCAATTCTGATCTGCTTGATCTCTCCTAGCCGTCCTATTAGCTGTACGAATGCCGGCTTGTTGTTCCTGTGTTGTCTGTTACTTAACTTGTTGGGGTGTTAGATATGTTTTCCAAAAGTATTGAGACAGAGTCTTGCTGAAGCTAGTATATGTTCAGAGGACTGCTCCTTCTCCTCGCAGTATCTACATAATTGGCTGTTTGTTATTCCCAAAAGCAGTCTGCAGTGGCCCTGTGATATACCATTAATGCTCTTGATTGTTTCCCACTCTCCCAAGGGTGTTGTGGTCTATGCCTCAGTCAGTCTTGTCAGCTTCATAAGACTCCGAGTTTGGTTATGATTTTGTACAAATCTTTGGTACTGATTACAATACTCTTAACGATTCACTGTAACTATATACAGAATTTTATGATTAAGTAGCTTTATCTGAACCGAAACTTTGCCAATCTAAGGGCTTTGTAGAGGGATTAGTTTCGGTAAGGGATAAAGGGATCCAAAGACGGGAACCGTACCGGTTCTGCAGGGCTTGGTTCTGAATAGATGTGCTCTAAGGGAATGCACTAAGTTGTCTCGCGTGAAAGGTGCACAGGGGAAGTGATTACTTTTCAATTCTCAATTTCTGCGCGTCTCGCAATGTGCCCGAGTCTCATATTTCTCACTGGCTCACTAAATTTTCAACTGTCTTCTATTAGGTTCCTGGGTAGATTCCAAAGTTAAGATAAGCACTTATTATCTGACAGCTGAAGCTGGCTGGTTGGCACAGTGACTAATTTTCGGGGAAAGTCATACCAATTTGTTGTTTAATGAGTTAAAGACTCAAACAAGATTCATATTTGTGCGATGAATATGTAAGGGGAAAAGATGCATCATTGATGCAGTCACTTAATGAGGTAAAAGCAAAGAAAATTGCACACTAAATCACACTATTAGCACCTAACTCCTTGCTAGAGACTCACCTAACTGCGGCTTGTCGAGATCCTTGTCCGTACTCGAGCAAATGGCCTCCTTGGATGCAGACATTTTGTGTTTGTTTTTGGTTTGTTTTGTTTTTGAACTTTCCAGTTGAGTTATATACACACGTTTGGGGCGTATATAGTATCAGAATACTGCTGGGATTGCATAAGCGGCTTCAGTCAGTGGTTGAGGTAGACGCGGCACAATTGGTTAACTGATTTAAATTTTGTTGTTGTTGTTGTTGTTGTTGTTGGGTCAAGCACGTCGCCTGAAACGGCTTTAAGTCATTGTTTTGTTGTCTTTTTGTTGTCTTTTTGTTGGTTTTTTGGTAAACACTTGTCACTGTTGTTGTTCTCGCTGCTGCTGCTGCTCGGCGGTAGGTACTGCACGCTGGGGCGGCTCGAAATGTTCTGATTGACAGACGCCGAGACGCGGGCCTTTAAATAAGCCGGCGGCGGCGGCGGTGGGATTCAGCGGCAGGCGGTGCTCCGCTTTGCCTATTTACACGATTTATTTGGCTTTTGTTTGTGTGTTGACTCGCTCTCGAGAGATCTGCGAACTGCGCATGCGTCCCCGCTGTCTGGCCCCCGCTGTCGCAAAGCCACTGCCACTGCTGGCTATATCTTCTTTTGGCACGATCACTCGGTTGACTCTCGGCTGAGGCGGCGGATCAAGTTGTTAATCTGTAAGCAGAACGAATTAGTCTGATAAATTTGGCTTAAATTGATTGGGCAAACGCAAATTCGAGTCGTCTGCCTCCCCCGCACGCATCACGTTTTCCGGCGATGCAAATATTTGCGAGTGAGTTGACAGAAACTTAACTCGGAGTACAGTTGGGCAACCGATTTCGCATTAACCTCGACACTGGGCCAGGTATTTGCATGTAATGCAACTCACCCACTCACTTATTGAATTAACCTTTATTTTTATCGCTATGCAAATTCTGTTTGGGTTTCAGTTTTGACTTTCGCGTGATGTAATCTGTTTATCACACAATTTTCTTCTTTGCGGCGAGACAAGAAACGGGTTCCGATTCCGTTGGAATTTCGCCTTAATTCTATAATATACATAAATAATTTTCGAGCAAATAAAACAAAAAACAATACTGTTTCGCGCTCACCTTTTGTGAGTGGAATTTCAATTGTTTTTTCTGTGTGTTTTTTGTTTTGGCGCGTCATTCGCACAAATTTCAATTTGGAAAGTTTCGCGGGCTACGTCCGGGGGTTTGTTTACGTAAAGTCTCTGTAGACGATTGGGAGTTACATTTGTCTTAATTGGGCTGGCACATATCGTCGTCGTGGACTAGAACCATTTGAAGTTCTATGAACTGAAATGATTCATGCCTTCAAGCAAGCAAACGAACTCAAAGTAATCTACAGTAATTAAGCAATGTTTTGAGGCAAGAATTATAGTCGGAAGTGCCAAGAAATGGCATGAAAAGTGAATTGGAATAGTTGATTGAGAGAAAGGGGAGGCTGCTTGGTTAGATATTGTATAATCAGCGGCTGAAAGCTACCACAAAACCATTTTTCTAAAGGTTTCCAAACTGTTTGTTTAGCAAAAAAGTTAGCCACTTCAAGCATATATGCTTCAAACTGTAGAATAAGTTAAAGAAAATGTAGGAAAAGTCTTTCTGTGACAACTCAATGCACATTTTCACTTAGCACTGCACACATCAAAGACGGGAAAAAATGAAGCAAAAAACATTGCTAGTCAGTTCCGTGGAGGCTACAAAGTTTAATTTTTAATTCTGAAGCATAGAACAAATGTTTGTTTCACTACAAATTCGACCACTTCAATCAGATTCGTCCCACTGTGGAATAAGTTTCGAGAATTTGGAAGGAAAGTCATTCGTTGAACATGTCATACACTGTCGTCTCACAAAGAGTCTTTGAAAATTTCAAACCACGCATATTTTCACTTAACACTGCACACATCAAAGACTGCAAAAATTGAAGCAAAAGAGTATATGTATAGGCGTATATGTTTTGTGTCTTGTTAAGCTGTTTTAGATAAGCGATTTTCAAGCAGAGCAAGGCCAAAAACTGAGAGCATATTGTGTGCTGTGCACTGAACTGACCTCATTGACGGCTCTGGGCAGCGAATGCAAGCAAAGAGAGCGCTGCTTACGCTCATATGACCGACTTCGGCAAGCGCTCGGCTCGTGTGAGTGCAAATAGCCGATTGCGCTCGGTCCCTGGTGGCTAGGGGTGAACATTGCTGATCTAGAGTAAGCAATAGACTTGGCCTAGTGTTGGAAGTGTTTTGGAACAATATGTTTGGCAAAAATCAGCATTTCGGCAGACTAACTCAAAGTTTTGAGCGATTTTTGTGATCTCCGCTTTTGAATGGTATTCTTAACGCCCTTTTTTCACACCAACTTTTATTAGAGTAGAGTGGGAGATTAACAGACGGCAATTGATAAGTAATAAACGGCTGGATGTGGTGCAGCGGGTAGTGTGTGTGCCTGCTGTGCTAAGAGTAAAAGGTAAAAAAACACACTCCCTCTCCTAAACTAGCTATAGGCGCTAGCTTTCAGGCAATTAGCCATGGAAAAGCTTCTCAAACTCGGCTTTAAGCTGTAGTTCCCTTTCCCAAGAATACACAAGCCAGCAGATTGAGAAAAGGTAGCTGTGTCCCTTTGGACTGTGTATATAGACATTTAAGCGACAAGGAAACTTGTTAAAGCAACTTTCAAATATAAGCAAGCTCTTTTCAGTGCCACTTAGACACTTTTCAACTCAAACCAATTACAATATATATACCATTTCTCTCACATATTTCGTGCTGGATCGTGTTGTATCGTGGTAGTCCGTTTATACTCTCTTCTCTAGCTCTTTGTAATGAAACCTACTTGATTGTGTCAGTTGAAAACTCATTCAACTTGCTTAACGTGTGAAGTAAACGTGTTTCTAGATTTCATGGCTACAAGACTCTTAACATATTCCTGCACGGTTCTTTCTCAATTGATATTAAGATAAGGCCCTACGTCAGTAGGCACAATGACTCGTTGATCACTTTTGCTATATATTGTTTGCTTCAGGTCATTGTATGGCTACTTGAATTGACCCTCGCATTTGATGAGGGAAAGTCTTGCGGTTTATGAACTCCCAAGAGCTAGGTAATTGTAGCACTTTATGTGACTACTAAGGGTAAGCTTGGGCTTCGTATACCCTAGCTTAGAGTCATTTTCTAAACTACTACATACAAAATGTACAAATATCAGAGCAAAATCTAAGCTTATCTGACACCTAGCAGCTGTTTAGAAGATGAGAAATCTGCCCTTCGTGTATGTTACTACTGTACAGCTGTTTGTGGAGCTTAAAAGAAGAAAAACGTAAGCTTTTTACATTGAATTTTATACTCTACTTGTAGAAAAAAGGAATACCTTTCAAAGTTGATCAATCAGAATACGGAATACTTGAACCAAAACAAATTTAAGTATTTTGTTTGCCTCTCTCACTGAGAAGGTAAGGCCAATTAAGGCACACACACAGATGTTTGTGTGTGTGTTTCGGTGCTGTCTGTGTGAAGTCTGTTTTTATGCTTAGGCTGCTTTGAAATTCCCAAGCAGTTATGGCATCACTGGCGATTCAGACCATCTTGAAATAGTTGTGCAATCTACTAGTCTCTTTTGTGCTATGCTATGCCATGATTTTTCTTATTTTGGTCGAAATCGGACATCTATATAGTATAGCTGTCATACAAAAGTAAGGTTAGGAAAGTAGTCTTAGTAGGAAAAACTTTTTTGTTATCAAAGCAAACCTCTTTAAAATTGGTTTATATTTATTTTATAAGCTTTTACACAATTCTCCAAAGTTTTGTCAAAATTAGATGACTATAGGTTATAGCTGCCATAGGAATGTTTGGTCGAGAAACTAGTTTTAGTGAGAAAAACTTTTTTGTTTTCAATGGCAACGCCTCCAAACTTTGTATTTCTTAGTTTGCTATGCTTTTGCATGATTCTGCCAAGTTTGATCAAAATCGGACAGCTTTATAGTATAGCTGTCATACAAAAGTAGGGTTAGAAAAGTAGTCTTTGTGAGAAAAACTTGTTTGATTTCGGTGGACATGTCCTTCAAATTAGTTAGAAAACGTGCTGCAAGGTTATACAAACTTCGGCCGAATTGAAGACTACAATTTGTGTTTGTTTTAGCCACCAGAAACGCTTATGAACTTATACAATTAACAAAGTTTTTGCTGTTTTTGGTATATATACAAAGTGAGTGAGTCTACACTTTGCTACAACTGCTAAACGATTGAACATTAATCGGAAAAGCCCCTCACACTGGAGATGCTAGCCAAGCAATAACTTCCTTAGACATTCAACCAGCACTTATATAAGTCCAGCTTTCAACCAGTTATCCATTAAATTAGCATACAAATATCTTATTATAAACGAATGCAATTGCTTTTGCTATGCATCAACAAGCAGGTAGCAAAAAAAAACAACAAAAAAGTACCTTGCCAATGCCAGGGTCTGAGGTCTGAGGGATTTTTGTTAATGACCTGTAAAACTGGTTACGGCTGTCAGCGGAATTAAAATGTATTCCATTAAACAATAAACCGATAAGCATTAAAACTGCATTTAGTGTTTACAATAAGTTTTCTATGCCGTAGAATTAAAGGCAATTATTGTGGAAGCGAAATTTATGAATCTAATCGCTAATCGAAGAGGGCCGAACTGAAGGAAAAGCGCAACTGGACAGACTTATGGACAATATTTGTAGGCGTTGCCATGAGGCCTATATTGTAAATCAAACCATATAGTCTTATCGATGGGTAGACCATTCAAGTGTAGAGTACTCTTCGGTATACCCAGAGATTAAACACAAAATTCCACAATTGAGTGGACATAATGCCACGTGAGTGGAGTTACTGCTGAGACGGCCCTCGAATTGAGTGTCTGCAAAAGCAAACTATGGCCCTAATTATGAACTAATCAGGTTTATCAGGGCCATAAAAATTATTCAGTTATATGGGGCCTGGCCTTTCAACCACTGAAATTTTCCACTTTTGCATTGTTTTTCGTTTTTCTGTTATGGAAAAGCCATCACAATGAATGCCAATTTTAAGCAAATTCTTTGTAATTTATTTTAATTTGATGTAGTTTTTCCTTTTTTCATTTTCATTTTCATTTGCTGTGTGTGTGTGTGTGTGTGTGTGTGTGTCATTTGGTATGCAGCATTCAAGTTCAAGTTCAGCACACATTCGTCTCAGCCGAGTGGCTCTCGTTGTTAGGTTTTTCTGCCCTGCCCAGTGGGAACATTTTTCAAGTTGGCGGCTTTGTGGAGTAGTATTTGCCCAGCTTATCGGCTGGGCCAGCACCATTTTTACACTCGAGTGTTGAGGGGTTAATGAATTGGCAGTAAACTTGTGTCAACACTGGGCCTCAACTTCCTGCACGAGCTTACCCCAAGCTTAACTCCCACTTTTCGCACACTTTCAACAGGTTTGTGTCTCTCTGCTTGGCCAAGAAGCCTCACTCACTCACTCACTTGTTGTTGCAGAAATTTTCACCTCAACTTCGCGCACTTTTCAGTAGCAACTTTCTTATTTTGCAGGAGGAGAGAAGGAAACTGGAGCTGCCTGGCCGGGCGCTGGCTCTGTAATGACTTACTACCTCAGCTAATTGAACGTTTTT
Source organism: Lordiphosa fenestrarum (assembly GCA_035044985.1). Taxonomy (NCBI): domain Eukaryota; kingdom Metazoa; phylum Arthropoda; class Insecta; order Diptera; family Drosophilidae; genus Lordiphosa; species Lordiphosa fenestrarum. Next base: position 512,884 of record JAWNNO010006292.1, on the reverse strand, counting down.
ATAATTCTGTTTTCCCACTCACATTGGAAACACTCTGGAGGCGACAGCGGAGGAGGCCCCCGAAGCTGCCCATTCATCAGCCAAATCAGCCCCGAGCAGCCGAAAGCAGCGGAGACGAAGTCAACTACGTTTGATGTGCACGTAAGTAAGTATGTTTGTATGTTTGTGTGTTTGTATGTTTGCATGTGGGTGATAATGGCAACGTTTAATGGGAGGGGGGGAGGGGTAGCAGCGGTTATAAACAATCAAGTGAGGTTTTTACAACCAGCCGAAATTTTGCTGATGTTGTTGCGAATATCGAACAGAGCTGCGTCTGCATTTGCAGCAGTTTTGTCCCCTCCACTGCTTCATCTCCCACTCTTTCGGCTCCATTCACGTGCTTACTGGCACATTCTGGACACACACACACACACACACACACACACCACCTGCTGCTGCTGATTAGAGCTTTGCGTTTTACAATATTGACAGGCAAAAGATGAAGAGATTTATGGCCACGCCTGCTTACGTCAAAGCGCGGAGGGGGATTACGATTCAAAAGTCTTTGGGGAACAGTCCCATAAATCCCAACCATAAACAGTTCTAGCTAAGAACCTGACGCTGCGGTTCTTTTAACAGTTTCTAGGCGAAATGTTGGTACTGACTTGGTTAACGGATTGATGCTGAAATGGTTATAACAAAAATACAGGCAAATCTTGTTGAAATATACCCTACATCAAGATGGGTTAGGCGTTTCAGACTGCAGTCTTAACCCCTTGTAATTAGAGAAGCTTACATGGAGTGTCTAGGGCAGCAGCAGTTCAGCAGCATTCGTGTTCTATTGGATTCTAGGCAGTGCAGCTATTTCTAGGCTGCATTCACTATGACTCTTATTTTCATAGATTCTACTAAAAGCAGTTTGAGCTTGAGCTCGTTTTTACCACATACACTGGCAGAAAAGTGAGGCAAATCAGAGTCTTCTTCTAGTACCACTCTCAAATATCTAACATTATTCAAGCAAAGTGATTTGTTTTCTAATTCCACTGAAGTTTAAGCATTCCTTTAACATAGAACAGCTAATAAGATGGCTTCACCTGCAGTGGTAGGTCAAAAAGTTCGTCTTCCACATGTCAAGCAGCATGTTCTCATGGTTTTTCCCTTCCCAGTTTTTGGTAGGCATTCATCAAGAAATTTGTTGTCATTTTGTCGCTTTCCTTTGCCACACAGAAAACAAAAAAGATCCCAAAAAAGATGCATTTGGGAAGAATATGTCTTTAATATCCTCTTAATCACTCGACGTAGCTGAAAAACAAGAAAGAAAGTCGGTCAAGCCCGTCTATAACATACTCTGTACCAAGAAAATTTGTCTTTTGATCATAACTCGAAAACCGTTCATCCGATCTTCTTCATTTCTTTGGCGGATCGATAAGTTATTCTAATAACTAAATATGTCCAGAAGGAACAAGCCATCTATCTTCAAAACTGTGGGAGATATGACGTTTTTTCTAAATTGCTGGGGCGGGAGGGGGCGTGGCCAAAATTGAAAATAAACTTGATCTGCCTGCAGACATAAGAAGCATATGTTTCTTACATGTCAAGCCTCTATCTCTTACCATCTCTGAGATCTGTGCGTTCATACGGACAGACAGACGGACAGACGGACAGACGGACGGACGGACGGACAGACGGACATGGCTATATCGACTCGGCTGTTGATGCTGATCAAGAATATATATAATTTATGGGGTCGGAGATGCTTCCTTCTGCCTGTTACATACTTTTGCACAAACTTATAATAATCTGTGTACCTACGGTACAGAGTATAATTAACACAAGGACGAACGTTTTTCATATTCTTTGGATGATTTTCAGCTCTGTTGGTTGATTAAGAGCATATTTAAGACATGTCCTTCCCAAATGGTTACGGGAAATCAACCAATGGATATTTTTTCATTACCTTTTTTTATACTCTGTGCAGCTTTTCAATGAATGGGGGTTATAAACATCCCCACTGGGCTCTAACATCACCTCCACCCATGGCAACGCCACGTTCTTTGAACTTGTTAGCATATCGATAGAAAATCTAGACTTTCTGAAGAAAAAACTATCTCATGGACATACAAAAGAGGCCTTTTACATCAACCAGAGAATAACATCTAAGAAGTGTCAGTGGGGAATGGGTATTACATGATGAAGTAAGCTCTGTAAAGTTTTTAAAATATGTTTAGTTCCATTGAGAAAGTAACGTCCCGTTACGAATATGGGTTAACCATACAAATTAATTTGCAACTTCTTTGGAAGAAGTCTAGTTTAGTGACAGGTTTGCTAAGAGATTGGTGGGCAATCTAATTCGAAACTTAATTCAAGTGAAAGTCGGGTGGATCTTGTATTAGAGGCAGCAAACCGGTTTTGAACCGAACCGGTTCAATCAAACCTGTAGAAAAAGGTTCACAATTACTTACAAAAGCGTCACCCTCTGTTAGCCTCTGTTTTTAAGAACCAAAAACGATCCTATTCTCACATCATATGTGTCGTTTTTATGTCGAAAGTAGTTTGAAGAACACCTGGGTCTAAATTGATAACTAAATACATTTATTATGTGGGCTGAACCAAGTTTCGAATCAAAACTTTCGCCCAAAAACCTCGAACCTCAATTTTTTGAATTTTAATCATAGGTAAATTTTGGTTCAAGTTCCCCAAGTGGAGCTCCGAGAACATTTATTCAGTTTGTGGCCCTAAAACTCTATTTTATGAAGGTAAGCGTCTAAGACTTCTTAAAACTGTTTGTGGTTTTCGGTTCGGTTTTTATGAAAAGCGGCCGAGCAGATTGGTTTATCAGCTGGAATTAAGGTTTCGCTTACGATTCGGTTCGGTTGCATGGCAGCTAAGAACGAAAGCTAACTGAAACCTGGCTAGAGTAAGTGACCTCTAAAATAGGTTTAAATCTCTCGTTCACTGAGTACTCACTCCGGAGTAGATTTAGGTTTCCCTAGCTCATGTTTCCAACAAAAAGTTACTGCTGAGCTGCTGCTGCTGCCTTGTTTAGGAAGTGCAAACAGGACTCTGTTTCTGCTTTTGCAAATCAAATCAGTTGTGCTTCGATAGCCACTCAATTGTAGATAGCTTAACCAAGTGATAAGTCATGTGGGCTCTTCATAACTTTGTGATAAAGCTATCATTGATACGATTAGGCAGATGGCACCTAAAATTTGACTGTCATTTGCAGCTGGTTCGTCTACATATACCTGGCATCTATCAGCACATCTTTGTGCAGCGCAAGCTTACATACTGGGTGCTTTCCTAAAATGTGGAAATATTTATACAAGTTTTACAGCTCTCCTAATCTCTTAGAATAGCGATTTGTAGCCGAATCATATAGCCAAACGTTTTTTCCGCACACTTGACCTTCGCTAAAGAAAGTCTCAGACTCAGGCGCGTGTATATAATGATGAACTATATATATAAAACGGTAGCGTAAGACGGCCAACTCACCCGTATTAAAACGGTAGCCATTAGTAGATTAACTTTTGACCATCGATAAGCTGGTCTAATTGAAGCGTCGCCTCTATCAGAATGATTTCCTATTAACAAGCTTATAAACAGGCTATAAAACATAATCTAGGCACAGGCAGTGGCTGTAAACAGACCCGGGAACGAATGTTCGATGAATGGGTAAACATAAAGCCGAAGACTAACCGAAGTATAGATATGCTTTAATAGTGAATGCAGGTCCAGATGTATACCTTAAAGAACCATTTTGCTGCATTGTAAGGTGATTTTGTGATACCAGCTAAGAGTGTAACATTACACAATTCCTTGAAATTCTGAATGGGAAACATTTTAAGTTTTTGTGTAAACAACCCATGGAAATTTGTTGCTGATATGAGAAATATCAGATGGTAAACAATATGGCATATCAGCTTTGGGAAATCAAACGCTTTGATTGTAAAATTTCTAAGCTCCTCTAAACAGAGAATAAGAAGGATATTCTAAGATATTCCTAGAATGATTTCGGTAACCATTTGGAATGTTTATTTTTTTAAAAAACTAGTTCTAGTAAGAAAAACTTTTGTGTTTTCAATGCAAACGTCTCCAAACTCCGTATTTACTTGTTTTCTATGCTTTTCCAAGATTCTGCCCAGTTTGGTTGAAATCGAACAACTATATAGTATAGCTGTCATAGAAAAGAAAGGTTAGAAATGTAGTCTTAGCAGGAGAAACTTTTTTGTTTTCAATGGAAACGTCTCCGAACTTTGTATATCTTAGTCTGGTATGCTTTTCTTTGATTGTAACAAGTTTGGTTGAAATCGGACAACTATATAGTATGGCTGTCATAGCAAAGTAAGGTTAGAAAAGTAGTCTTAGTAGGAAAAACTTTTTTGTTTTCAATGCAAACCTCTTAAAAATTGCCATATATTTATTTTATAAGCTTTTACACAATTCTACAAAGTTTTGTCAAAATCGGTTGACTATAGGTTATAGCTGCCTAAGGAATGATATTTCAAAAAATTAGTTTTAGTAAGAAAAACTTCTTTGTTTTCCAAGAAAACGCCTCCAAACTTTGTATTTCTTAGTTTGCTAGGCTTTTCCATGATTTCACCAAGTTTAGTTGAAATCGGACAACTATATAGCATAGCTGTCATAGAAAAGAAAAGGTTAGAAATTTAGTCTTAGTGAGAAAAACTTGTGAAAATGTCTTTCTGCAAGGGGTATACAAACTTAAGTTAACTTTTCTCCAATTTTGTATATTAAAATAAACATTTCAGGTCAAATGGAACTTAAATTTTCATCAAAAGGAGCTTAAAATTAACCAAAGGATATGAAAAATGTATGTTTTAATATCAAAAACAAGCATATATTAAACTATGAATACCAATTATGTCTGCGTAGGGGAAGTTAAGACTGGCAACTGACGTCAATATCGAGTGCCAATCGGTGGGGTTATTATAAACCAATCCAAAGTTTATTGGGTTTATAAAAAGAGAATGCAGTCCATCTGGTTCAGCTAACAATCTGTCACATGGTCATGACTCAAGCATTAACGTTAACACTCTCTCTTACCAAAAGAGTATCAAAGAGTTGGGAATGTTTTTGTCACATGACTTGGATTAGGAACGAAGTTAAGTTGAAATCCCTTGCTAAAGCTAATCTCGTCCATTCGTTGACAGTGACATTTTCAAGTGCCATTCGATTGCCTTATTATATATGTTCCATCGTACGGGTGGCTAAATCAATGTTGACTCTATCTCATTGAAATAATCTTGGTAATTATTTATTTCCCCCCTCCGAAAAGTTTGAGATAGATGCGACTTTTTTTGGTTGTGTGTGACGACATTGGTAAGTGATGCGTTGATGTTGGTTGGTTCAGCGCCATTTGATCCATTATCTTTTCGGTTCTTTTATTATTTTGGGGCCCGGCCGGTTTGACGCAATTAATGCGGGATGTGAAGTGTGCGACTCTCTGGGCGTTGATAGGGAAACGAGTTTATAATATTCTTGGTAGAGATACGAATGGGTCTAATCGGATGGCACAAGAGCAAATGCGCAAATAATGGTTATTGATTGTGTAGCTGTGGCGCTGATAAGTGTATAGAAGTCTATCGAAATGGTGTGAATGATATGGTTCAGGCTGCACTGCAATTACACGGTGCCACCAGCTACACCAGTCAAGCACTTGCTCATGCTTAAGTGGATGCCAGTTGCAGAGAACTCTGTCAGCAGAAATAAATCAGTTTATCATTATCTAAATGACACGTCTAATACTATATAAATTTATTGGCTCAAATTTGTCGCAAATATGTCCATAAAACTTGGCAGGGACTGTATATCGATAAAAAAAAGCAGTTGATTCAGCCCGTCAACGATAAGAAACGTGTTACGGATCGGCCGAGCCGGCCGGTTGCTCACGTTCACGTGAAGTGCACGCCGTCCCCTGACAGCAACAACAGCAATTAGGGCGATCAACAACAACTCTGGCTCATGTGCTGCATGTTGTTAAATGGCTTATCTAGTCAACTAAATATTCTACAATCTATATCAGTCGCCTGCCCCCTAAATCCCACCCTAAATCAGTATCAAAATCATTTTGTTAAGCAGGCAAAACTACATTCAACTGGCAGCTGATTAAATAGATAAATATAGAATACCGGCAAATGTTGTCTCGATTACGCATACGCCGTGTTGGCCGACGGAGATGACAGGCAAATAGTCTGTTAAAATTTCGACATGGCAACTAAAAGTATGCAACACTTGTGTTGCGGTGACACAGCACACTTTGACAGACATATAGACAGACAGACAAATGGTTGGGCAAACTGGCAGCCACAAGGTTCATGTCTAACCTAGCATTGTTTGATTCTATTGAAATGCTTTACAAGCCCAGACTTTAACTGAATTCATATAGTGACAGCTTAAAATGTATGTTTGACCCGCAAAAGTGTATGCACTTTGTGTAGTTTCAATAGAACCTTCATTTGAAGGTTTAAAATATTCTTTGTCTCCTTTTTAAGAGCCGATTTCCACTAGATTCACATATTTTTTATATTTTCTATATGTTTCCCACACCCAATCTGGTCTACATTAAGGATCTGTTTACTCAAACTTGTGTTTTTTCTTTTCCTTAGCTTGCTGTCCATCCTAGAGGATGGATACTCGCTGGCTAACAAGTGGAACTTGGGAATACGTCAATTGATGACCTTTCTGCTGGATGGATTCGAGATGATAGCCGATCTGATGTTGCATCTATTGTTGTGACTGTGAAGGAGAAGGAGGAACACCTGAATTCTATGCGCTTTTTGGAAGCCTGTGTGCAGGGTGAGTTAGAGATTTCCTAAATATATCAAACCGAAGACTGACTTATCTATCTTTTCTTTATTTATATCTAGAAACCATTCAACGCTGAATCCTTGATGCTGCACAATTGAGATGCTACCGATTTCATTGGGGAAAATGGACTTCACCGCTGCGATTTGGTTGATTACCTGCCACAGCCACTTGAATGCCAGCCGAATCGTTTTCTGCAATCAGATGCCACTATTCTGGTGTTTCGGTGAATGTCCTTTCACCGGGTTTATTGGGTCCTTGCCTTGTTGTCAAGGTAATCCTTGTGATTGACCAATTGGTGGCTACTTTTCTCCTAAGGCAGTCGTTTTGCCCTCATACAGCTCAAGGCGGCCATTGTGAAGCGGCTGATTAACTGTAATGTAATCATGATTAACTGTAATCCTAGAACCTGCAAGGATAATGATTTAATTCCCCTAATTTGTCTATAGTTTAAGAAAAGTTGAATAAAGGAAATTTTTAAACAATTTCATCAAGAGTGTTGTTTTAATGGCACTTTGAAGTGGAATTATTTTCAGCCAGCGAAGCCAAATCAACCGCAAAGGACATCTGTGTCCCAGACAGTTCTCAGAAAGAGTCCTGCATCCAGCCAGTCACGCCATACAGCTAGAGGAGTCCATATCTCTATTGCAGGCTTAAATTAGCCAATTCCTGCAGACTTTTCATTTAAAAACTGCAGTTTTAGACTGCTAGAGAGGTTTGCAAAGCTCTACATAAGCTGCAATGCCTTATACACTGCCTTAAGTCAAGTAATAAATGAGATTTCAAAGCACAGAGCTACATAAACTGCAGGCTCTAAAACTGTATTTTGGGCGCGCTCCTCAGTGGCTGTCAAACGGTAGGTTTGAGCTGCAGAACCGAAAACTTACAGTTTGACAGCCACTGAGCAACTCGCCAAAATTACAGTTTTAGAGCCCGGCGAGCAGTGCTTCCAAAACTGCAGGCTCTAAAACTGTAGTTGGGCGAGTCGTTCAGCGACTGTCAAACTGTATGATTCGGAGTTCGCGGTTTGGGAAGCACTGCCTTTGGAATTTTTGAGCCAAGTGTAAAAATGTGTAGCATGCTTTTAGGCACTGCCTAATAATCTGCCCAAAAAATTAGCCCCCCTAAAAGTAGACTACACTTTATGCCCAGCTCTGCCAAAAAGTAGCCCCCTAAAAGTAGACTACACTTTATGCCCAAACTCCAGATCACACAGTTTGACAGCCACTGGGCTGCTCGCCGTAATACAGTTTTAGAGCCTGGCGAGCAGTGCTTCCAAAACTGTAGGCTCTAAAACTGCACAGTGGCTGTCAAACTGTATGATTTGGAGTTCGCGGTTTGGGAAGCACTGCCGTTGGATTTTTAGCCAAGTGTAAAAATGTGTAGCATGCTTTTAGGCGCTGCCTAACAATCTACCCAAAAAAGTAGCCCCCTAAAAGTAGACTACACTTTATGCCCAGCTCTGCCAAAAAGTAGCCCCCTAAAAGTAGACTACACTTTATGCCCAGCTCTGCCAAAAAGTTGCCCCCTAGAAGTAGACTACACTTTTTAACCAGCTGTGAACCAAGAAAGTTGTTATTGCTGTTGTTGTTTTCATACATTCAATTGGTACAGTTGTTTTATTAACTTTTCAAAATTTATAACACATTTTAACTTAAAATTAACAAGTATATAAAATATATTAAAATATATTGTTGCTAATTATAAAAAACAGTTTTTTGTTTGCATTTGAAAGGAGCGGCATATGTTTCTGTGTTTACTTATATCCTTTCTTTACAAATATTTTCTATATTTCCATCTAGCAGCCTTGAACTTTAACATCAGTTGATTCAACTAACACTTCATTCAGTCGAAAAAATAGCTCAGGTCAAACACAACTGCTTAAAATTTAAACATTATTCAAATCAGCAAAAACTGCTCTGCATTTAAATTCCCTTTTTTCATTACTTAAACAACTTCAAGGATGCCCTGCAAGATATCTGCTTTGCACTCGGGCTCGGCCCGTTTTCGTCCTGTGGTGCGCATAGGCAATTGGTTTGAGGAGAACTGCCTGGAGGAGGTAACTGCACACGTAAAGTAGTGAAATATCCTTTGTTAAAACCCTCTTCTAGGACAAAATTCGCAACTTTAAGAAAATGCGCGATAATGGCGAACTGCTTGTGGAGAAGGCACGCAATCTGTTTGACAACTTCCATCATGAAATTGTGCTGGCCGCACCCAAGGAGAGCGTCATCTTTGGCGCTGTGGTACAGCTAATGCCCGTGTATATGAATATAACGGATATGGATACCTCGGAGCTGAATGCTGCACTGTCGGTGGTCATCAATGAGCGTGTGGTGCGCACCAGTCAGGCCATCAACGAGGACTGCGAGCTGACAGTGGCTCCGTCGGTGCGTCCCTGTGTGCGCAACTCCTTTCGCATAGTCAGTGGCGATGATAAGGATCGCACCGGTGAGAACATCAAGTATGGCCAGCGATTCCGTTTGCAGTGCATGAACTCCACCGAGGATCCCATTTGGCTGTTTAGTGCGCCCAAGCAATGCAATCTGGTGCAGAGCATACACACCACCTTTCATTCCCAGAAGCATGGAGAGCTCAACCTGCCACTGGGTCTGGTGCATCGCAGTGTAAGTACGCACTGTGGAGAGAGAGAGGGAGGAGTCAATTATGCTAGGCATTACTTACAGAAATGCGGCTGTCCGGGTGGAGATATACCCAATGCCTTTACCAACTGGTTCTGCATTCACGTGGATCCACATCAGCGTTTCGAAAGCGAGGGCGAGGATCTGCCGGTAAGTTGGACTGGCCTATCTTTGAGTTACTCTACTTACTCCTTTGATGCACAGAGCAACACTCCCCTGGTGATTGTCCATGCGGCCACCAACAAGAACTTGGCTGCCGAAAATGTGGTCATCCAGACCCTGTTTGGTCCCGAGTTTCTGGTTTCGGTGCAAAACTATCGCAACATCTACAAGCGTGAGATCTGGAAGAATGTGTGGATGATCAGCAATGGCCACCAGACCAGTGCAGCCAAGAAAAAGTAAATTTTGTTGTTCACAAATAAAGGTTAAGGCAACTACAAACTTTGAATTTCGCCAAGCCCCCGCTGAGGTAATGACCCCAATACGGAAACGGCACTTTTGGCCAATTTGATAAGGCCCATTAGGCGGTAGGAGAGGGCGTGTTCTGGGCTGACATAAAGAACCAATTGAAGCTACCTTCAACATTTGTGTCACCATAAACTGGCCATAAAACCTTCCCCCCTGATAAGCTTGTACTGGGCCTATAAAAGCCCTCCAAGCTTGCCATTTGCCATACACTCAACTTTCGCCATGTCTTCGGTTAGCTACAAGTGGCCCACTTCTCTGTGCCTGCTACTCGCTCTGTGCTTGTCCCTCAGCCAGTGCCAATCCGAGGATGTTTCCCGTGTCATTGGTGGCCAGTTTGCTGGGCCAGGACAATTTCCTCATCAGGTCTCGCTGCAGCTGAATGGTCGTCATCACTGCGGCGGCTCTTTGATCTCCAATATCATGATAGTCACAGCAGCCCACTGCACCCGGGGACAACAGCCGGGCCAGATGAAGGCCATTGTGGGCACCAATGATCTGGGTGCACGCAACGGTCAGACCTTCAACATCGCCCAGTTCATCATACATCCCCAGTACAATCCGCAGAGTCAGGATTTCGACATGTCCTTGATCCGCTTGAGCAGTCCCGTGACACTGGGCGGAGTCGTACAAACCATACCATTAGCCGAGGCTGATTCCAACTTTGCGGCAAATACCATGGCCACCATCAGCGGCTTTGGTGCCATCAATCAGAATCTACAGCTGCCCAATCGTCTGATGTATGCCCAAGTTCAGTTGTGGAGTCGCGACTTTTGCAATGGCCAGAATGTTCCGGGACTTACGGATCGTATGATTTGTGCCGGACATCCGAGTGGACAGGTCAGTGCTTGTCAGGGTGATTCGGGTGGACCGCTGACGGTGCAGGGCAAGCTATTTGGTGTGGTCTCGTGGGGCTTTGGCTGCGGCGCCAAGGGACGTCCCGCCATGTACACGTATGTGGGCGCCCTGAGATCATGGATTAGGCAGAATGCACAAGTTTGAATGGATACTTTTACCAAACAGTTGAATAAATAAAACCTACAGGCAAGCAAAACTATTTGGAGACTTTTGTGGGTTCATTAAGTGGGGATTTACACGATGAAGCCTGCAGTTTTAGCCTTTTCAACTTTCAACAGAGACACAACACCACAAAGGAGGCTGGTGGTGATCGTACAGCTGTTTCAAGTGGAACCAACCTCTATCAACAGCCATCAATGCCCACCAACTGAATGTAAGTCAACAGTCACTCCATGCCATAAACGTTTGGGAATTTCAAAGCAGCATAGGCGCAAAAACATCAAGAGGCAGCCTAGAACAGACGGTGGCCTTTGTGTGTGTGCGTCGCCATGGCCTTGCCGTGTTTACAAACAACTTTAAGATAAGATAACGAACAATAACTAAAAGTGAAAAGCATAGAAAGGAATTGGCTAGTGACAAGTTTCTGCTGCTTATAACTTGACTTGATCTAAGCCAATGCTTTGCTGGCTCGATAAATCAAAATAATGACTTCTTTTTCCTATTCTTTGGACTAATTAAGGGTTATTTCTTAGTTACTTTTGGATTGATTAGAAAAAATATTAAATAAAATGCAGAAAAATGTGGAATAATCTATATAATTTAATGTCTAAAGATGATTTCGTATAAATATTGACCACGGCTGCGTCTCAAATGGTTCATATTGGCATACTCTCTCCAACATATAGGCCGGTATGTTCTGAATAAAGGCTTCCATATTGTCTTCCAAAGCTTCAACTGTGGCCCGCCCTTCGCTATAGACACGGGGCTTAACATAGCCCCACAAAAAATAGTCTAAGGGCGTTATGTCGCTTGATCTAGTAACATGAAATAAACTGTTCACCGAACTCACCTCTCAATGGGGCCATTGTTTCGCCTGCTGTGTGGCATCTGGCACCGTCTTGTTGAAACCTCATGGCAGCCTAGTCCAGCTGTTCCATTTTTGGTCAACAGAAAAGTTTGTAAACTTTTCAGTGTGAACTCTTTGCAAAGTACCTTCAGAGTAAGCTTTTGGCAATCGTACGCATCACACTCATAACGCCCCACCTTGTATTGTGGCATCATGAGGCAGCCTATGTTATTTCACTCAAATAAGCTTTCAGCTTTTCACTGCAAACTTTTGAGCTTTTCAGCTTTCAAGCTTGCAACACTAATGTCAAAAAGGCAGTAAAACAGAAATGTTAAATGTAGATATGAGGTAGATAATGCTGTACCCAAGAGTAGGCAGCACAGTTAAAGCTAATTTACAGTAGGAGCCGTTTATGGCCAACAATCAGCTTTTTTTGTATGGAAAAAAAGCTGATTGTTAGCTATTAATGCATAAGGCACTCCTTTGTAGGGGAAAAATAGCTGACAGTTAGCTATTAATGCACTCCTAGTGTAAATCAGCTTATAAGACAATCGGCCCTGTTCCGAATTCCGAATCGGTTTTCGTGTAAACGTTGCATTGTAGAGCTTAAACATAGAAATGTTATAGGGAAGGCGACAAGCTTTTCAAAGCGAACTTGATCAGGTTTGAGAACAATCGGAATTGCTTCAGCAGTTGAAACCGACATAAAATAGACGACCTGATCTAGTAGGCACAGACATTTCCCCTACTTTCCATAGAAAACTGTGGGATTTTAAGTGCAAAAACTAACGTTTACACGAAAACCGACACGGAATTGGGAACAGGGTCGTATATTTACACGGTGAAGCAAACTTCAGGAACGTTTTATGAGGAAAACTCCTAGAAACTCAGCTGATTCTCTTGCCTACTAAGAGAACTTCCTGAAGTTTGCGCTTCAGCGTGTAAACCCTTCGTCTTTTCGCTCGATCCACTCAAAAATTCTCTCAAAATGCCTGTCAAAATGTTTATTTGTAACGTTTATTTCATGTTTCCTTGTACAATTTGTGTAATTGCTTAAATGGCTACCACTACACACCTAACTCGTTTATTGTTGCATCCTTCTTAGTTTGTTTAAACAAAAAGAAACACGAAACACATACGTGACCACTTTCCTATGGCTTTTGGTTTCGAAATGCAGCTCAAACAACGGTACAAAACTGTTACTCATTTCTATATATCTATATATGTAGGGGGGATTAGCTTGATATCGTACTAGTTACACATGCCCATGTGTGTGCGTGTCTTATTTACATGCGATATGAAGATAAGTATTTACAGTCGTCTGCTCTAAACTAAACCTACTAGAGAGTGTGTGTGTGTGAATGTTCGTTATAAGTAGAAGGCACTATCGCACTTAATTGCATTCTAGTTTTAAGAACTAGGCTTTACCATTGACGGTGATATCCGTTTAGTTGTGTTTAGTCTGAAACTGATATTGGTAAGTACATACAACATGCTACACAAGCCGGCCAGGGGATAGATATGGTGTCGGTTTGGGGGCAAACGTGGAGGACGTCTAAGTCTAAACATAATTTGGCATAAGTTTTCGCTATAAAAGTAAAAATAAGTACAATAAATAAAATCAGAAAACATGTTGGAATGCTGCGTGGCTATCACCAAATGCTTTCCCTTGCGGCGACCTACGAACTAGACAATATATCAATTTTTGGAATGCGGCTCTTGCAAAGCCCTAAAATCAAAATGTTCACACTTGTTCCGCCAACCTGCTGCTCCTCCTACTCCTCCTCCTCCTCCTTCCTGCTTCTTCTGCTCTGCGGGGAAAATTGTGCTAAATGCAAAAATTGCGCTACGACTTCAAAAACTTGGCGTAATACAAAAATCTTACTTGGCTACTGTACAACAGTCGTTCTCTTTCGGTGTGTGCTTACAGTTAGATCTAATTGTATTGATTGGAAACTCTAAATGGTAAGATATATATGTATGGGTAGCGCCCAGCTCCCAGCTGCAGGACATGGCAATGGCGAATTTGGATGGAGGCTGCTACGCTGCTTTCGCCCACGGCTATTGCACAGATTTCGGGGGCCATTAAAACTACTCCGGCTATGCGCCCAGCTCTCTTCGAAGTCGCTGCGAAGTGGGCACCAGGATGTTGCCCTTCGCATAGAAATAGCCTCACAACTTGGAACTGTCGTAGTTCTCCAGCGACCATTGCTGACGTGCCAGGTTCGGTTTGCATTCCTCCATCAGCAGTTTGTCCTTGCCCTCGCTGATGGCCAGACACTTGCCGGAGGTGCCGTGATGCAGCTGTTTGGTATTCTCGCGATATGTCCAGAACTGCGAGTGGAGAGGAGTTAGTTAAGGGGGTTTACTTTTGGGGTATTGCAATATACTTTGGCTCTGGCTATTCTATTCCTTAATCCATACTGGCTCACCTGATTGCCCTTGCCGCCGTGACAGGAGTACAGGGTCACCTCCTTGCCTGCATAATCCAAACAGGAGTCATCGCGACGGATTTCGCCCGCCTTGCTGAGCATCCAGTACTGGGAGTGGCGGGTTGGGTTGGGGGGTAAAGAGAAATCGCCATATTAATACAATTGGTCAGGGCAAATCAGGCGACTCAAGTGAAAATTTGCCAAGTTTCTGCCGGGCAGCTACAAATTGCATAACTTATTACATAATAATGTAATGTGGAATTAAATGCCAAAGCTGCTTTGTGTTTGTGCTGTCTGTGTGGGTGTGTGGGTGTGTGTTGCGTGTGTGTGTGTGTTTGTCTGCGTTTCGTCTGCTGTCCGCCATGATTATTTATAATTTCAACCACGTTGCCCATGCCAGCTGGCCTGGCCTTTTGTTAGTCTCTGCCAGCCACAGGGCAAACCGACCCTGACCAACAGACCAAGGCAGGCCGCCATTTTGTTGTGTTACCATTTCCGTTTCCGCGCTGCTCGGAGTGCCACCGCGTTGAACATTTGTTGTTTATGTTTATAAAAACCAAACTGAAGCAGTTAATGACACAATTTATTTAATGCTTAGATTAGGAAGGAGGGAGAAGTAGCTTCTAGTACTTAGTTTAGAATTCATCCTAAGCCTGAGAAATGGTTGTAGCTGCTTTTGCTTGTCCTTTTTTAGTTGAGCAGAAAATGAAGTGCAAGAATTGCAAAGAACTTTTCATTTACTTCATTAATGCACTTCACAAAACGCTGTTTACTCGAAAAGAAGAACTTGTTTCTCTGTTTTCTTACAGCAAAAGTGGTTTGAATTTGAAAGATTTCTTATATGAACGATTCTGGGAATCAAAGATGTATCTACTTGCCGTATTTCAAACCAAATGCCACAATGAACCTCATTTCTATAACAATAAGATTTGGTACAGGGGAATGCAGAGAAAGGCTTATAAAGAAACATTTTTGCCAGGAATGCAAACCAATCAAATATATTTACCGGTTCGGTTCAGTGGTTCAGACAGTTTCTGAACCGCCGGTTCGGTTCATGACACGGTTTTTGTTGCTGACTGAACAGCGATACCGTTTCGGTTCAGTGGTTCACAAAGGTACAGTGTGATTGCTATTGTCATGTGACTTTTGCACACTTTCAAATTGAATATCTTTAAACCCCCTTAGAAGAGTCAGGATTCAAAGGATTCGTTTATAAATTGCTAGAGGCATAATCTGCGAAAACAGAGAAGGTCGGCTAGAAAATATTAGAATAGCATTGAATTAAGCTGAGGGTTTTACGGAAAATTTCAAATATTGTCCACTGGAGGAAGAGACGAATGTGCAATTACAGAAGACCTGCAGAATCACTCGTTCTTAAATTTTCTTTAGGTCATCCTTAAAAGTTCCGTAAAAAAGTCGAACGATATGTAGAACGAGAAGGCTAAGAAGTTCCGAAGTGCTCGCTTAAATATTTTCAAAAAGTACTCTTTTTCCCATTTTCCGACCGATCGTTCGTATGGGAGCTATATGATATAGTCAACCGATTTGGACAAAAATTTGTAGAGTTAAGTAAAAACATGTAGAACAAACCAATACAAAATTGCAGGCTGCTAACATGGAAAACAAAAAAGTTTTTCTAACCAAGACTGTTTTTCAGACCTTTCGTTTGTATGGCAGCTATAACATATAGTTGTCCGATTTTCATCAAACTTGGCAGAATTATAAAAAAACATGGAAAACCTACGATTACAAAGTTTGGACAGGTTTCCATTGAAAAGAAAAAAGTTTTTCGTACTAAAACTAGTTTTCCGACGGATTGTTCCTATGGGAGCTATGAGATATAGTCATCCGATCCGGTAGGTTCCGACATATTAGTAGCGAGCAGCAAAAAGAAGACTCTGTGCAAAATTTCAGCTCTATAGCTTTAAAACTGAGAGACTAGTTCGCGTGGAAACAGACAGACGGACGGACAAAGCTCAATCGACTCAGCTCGTCACCCTGATCAAGAATATATACAGGTAATGGGGTCGGAAATGAATATTTCTATGCGTTGGAAACTTCTGGGCAAAATTATAATACCCTTTGCAACTGTATAAAGATGCAGGGACAATGCAGGTACACTCCAGAAATGTCCTGGCGAGCAGAGAAGCCCTACATTTCCTCAGCATCTGCATATAGATGCAAATCTATTGCATTCTCAGGCAACTGGGCATCCATGGAAATCCCAAGTCGTATTCGGCCAAGAAGAAACCCTAAACTTAGCTATCTCCAAACAGTTGCTAAATAGCAAGCTGGAAGAGTTAGCAGAGAAAGAAGTAGAGGTAAGGTGGGAGAACATCAGCGAATGCAGAATCTCAAAAATTATGTGCAAGACAGACCGCTCCAGAGAAGAGACTGTAGACTGCTCATTGGTCTACTAAAGGGACACTGCCTAGCAACCGCAACTGCAGGAAATGCATGGAACCTGGAGTCGCAATTGCAATTGCCACCATAAGATTAAAACTTCTGCACAACCTACGGTTCGCTTTAGCCCAAACAATTATTGGCATTCGCCAAAACATCAAAGATCTTTCTGGATTTCACAGTACTTGCCATTTATGTTGAAAGTAAGCACAAAGAAGGGTCGTCTTAGTAGCATGCGAAATCAAAGACCGTAAAGAACAGGGCTTGAGTCTAGCTCAAATTGATGGATTTTGTGCTTTTAAAGCTTCTCGGAGGACAGAAGTGTACAATTTATCCACCAGGACTGTGTTAAGTCATTAGGCTGTAGGCTTGAACTGAAGCCTACAGGTTTGCTTATCTAACTCTTTCAGTTGAAGAACTGCAGGTAATGAAAGCAGCAAATATGACCAAAATCTACCTCTGTTTGGCGTAATACTTAAGTGATACAAACCGTGGATTAACTTAGCCTAAAGGCCGTAAAAACACACTCACATAAGAACGCCAAAACAGAAGAACAGCAAAAGAAGAAAGCAAAAACCCAGGTTCAGACATTATTTTTGCTGTTTTTGGTTCAAGGTCAAAAATATTTGGTTTCTATGTTAGAATTGGTACTAAACTTCAAATGTGAGAACCTTTTTTCGAAACCCTATTCTAAGATATGACAATATAATGCAGTAGACTTGAGAGATTGTGTTGAGAGAAGTGTAGCAAGTATGGGAAACTTGTGTGGCAGCGAGACTAACGTGGCCAGCATTTGACTCAAGAAGTACATAGGGAAGGGAACACATATCACTTCTGGTGGGGGCCCTGACGGTTCATTGTCTGATGGGCAGACACGCAGCACGCCTAGGCTAGGAAGCTGCAGATTTGAGCAAGAGAAGGAAACGATACAGCAACTTCTGCGCCGCTTCAAGAAGGAGGAGACTCAGATTTCTGGCACAACCCTTCCTACTCAACCTGTCAGAGACACCCGACGACATAGAGATCGCAGTTCTACTAAAATTTATTCTGTCCACACAATGGTTCACCCTAGGTTATAATAGGGTTTAACAAGGAAGATATGTTATCGCAACGGAGTGATTTGTCACTCTCAGCCATTGCAACCTAATCTAACTATGGTTAAGAAATATCCGGTTCAGGTTTGGGCTTTGGCAGTGAATAATTTTGTTGCTCCGACTCTGGAGCTGTTCGACTTCGAACCGGTTTGCACTCCAGGTTAGCTTTTTTGACAGCTAACTCTTAGCAAACAGCGGTTTAGCCATATTTCAAGTCAAATTACAGCTGAAGCGGCTGGAGGCCGACCGTTTTTGTGTGCACATAAGCTACTCACCGAATGTTTTTGGTTAAGCCGGGTATCCAGCACAGCGGAAACTAAAAATTCCTGCCAAACTTCATATAAAAACAAGAAAGAAAGTCGGTCAAGCCCGACTATAACATACTCTGTACCAAGAAATTTTGTCTTTTGATCATAACTCGAAAACCGTTCATCCGATCTTCTTCATTCCTTTGGCGGATCGATAAGTTATTCTAATAACTAAATATGTCCAGAAGGAACAAGCCATCTATCTTCAAAACTGTGGGAGATATGACGTTTTTTCTAAATTGCGGGGGCGGGAGGGGGCGTGGCCAAAATTGAAAATAAACTTGATCTGCCTGCAGACATAAGAAGCATATGTCCCATACACGTCAAACCTCTATCTCTTACCATCTCTGAGATCTGTGCGTTCATACGGACAGACAGACAGACGGACAGACGGACATGGCTATATCGACTCGGCTGTTGATGCTGATCAAGAATATATATACTTTATGGGGTCGGAGATGCTTCCTTCTGGATGTTACATACTTTTGCACAAACTTATAATACTCTATGTACCTACTGTGCCAGGAATTTTAAGTTTGCTTTTTCGTTTGTTGTGTATCCAGCAACACGAACGAAATCCACACTTGTATAGATAGCGGCGTATCAATAGCGCCGTTTCGGAATCGTGTGTGGAACGAGAAACAGCTGATATTCAGGACGAAAGATGGAGGCAAACAATGTGCGCAAAAAAAGGACTGATAATTTTCAACGGGACGAGAAGATAGCTTTAATAAAAGCAGTGGAGGCACGACCATGTCTATGGCTTATTACAGAAAAAAAGCATTTTGACAAATTTTCTGTGAAAAGTGCTTGGGAAAGTGTTGCTGCACAAACAAATATAGAATATTGTGTTCAAAGTTATTGAATTCATTAATGTTATATATGCTTGCTAGCGAATGACTGTAAGAACGCTTGGACAGGGAGTGACAGAGAAGGGCTCTGCTTGACAGTTTGTTTCAGTTGGGTTCCACACACTCAAAATAAACAGCAAATTCCTGGCAGGAATTTTCCGCAGTGCTGGATACAGGCCTTTATAGTACACATTCCTAGTTATATCCAAGACATCCCTGTCAGTTTACTATGTTCCTTTGGCAGACTTTACATTTCTCTCTCCCAAGGACGCTCTCTTAGCTGTAGTCCTATATAAATTATTCACCCTCGTTTTTGCATTTATAACAATTTGTCAGCTTTTGCTTTTTTTTGCACTTGCATTTCACATTTCCCTTTCGCGTCGTGATGCGTTTTTAATTATGTTTTTCTTTTATATTTTCCCTCTTTGGTTTTCCTCGTTTTTCCTTTTTTTGTTTTATTTTATGCAATTTTAAAATTTTGCCGGTTTTTTTTCTGTGTTGTTGTGCTTGCACGAACAAATTTTGTTGGCGTGTGGGGGGTGGGGGGGCGGTAAATTTTTGCTTGTCCACTAAAACGCGCCTTTGCGCTGCTTTGACAGACCCGTCGTTTGGCCCTCGCTTCTCGCATGCAAATTTCACGATGTGCGAAATTAAAATTTGCGTGCAAAAAAGCGAACACCCTCAACGTTCCCCCCCCCCCCCCCCGCCTGTCTGCACAAATGTTGATTATTTTATCCGCAGCCGCATTTCCGAGTGCAAACAAACATTCGGAGGAATCTTTTGCTGCAGTTTCTATGTTTTGGTTGGTGATGGCGATTTCCATGCCGGGCGGGGAGGGCAGCGACAGCACGGAACGAGGTCAACACTTTGCTGTTTAGTGTGCGTGTGCAAGTCCCATTGTCTGTTGCAGTTCATTTGTATGTAGCTTTTGTTATTTGTTGTCGAAACTCTGGTTATTAAATGTTTCTAGCATAAAAATTGTCATAGTTTTGCCTCGCTGCTGCTGCCGTTCGCTCGAATTGTTCTCCGGCTTGTAAAAGCAAATGTCCTGAGCATGATTTATCAGTTGGAATTTGAGTTATGATTGCGTTTTAATTAATTTTTGGCGAGATGGCATAAATCTGCGACAGCGTTGTATGTGGGTGGGTGTGTGTGTGTGTGTCTGTTTTCGCTTGGCAAACGCTTCTCTCTATGGTTACTTTCACTTAAGCTGCTAGATTAATATCAAAAACACTT
The DNA here is from genome assembly GCA_035044985.1 of Lordiphosa fenestrarum. Classification (NCBI taxonomy): domain Eukaryota; kingdom Metazoa; phylum Arthropoda; class Insecta; order Diptera; family Drosophilidae; genus Lordiphosa; species Lordiphosa fenestrarum. The sequence continues at coordinate 492,788 of JAWNNO010006292.1, read as the reverse complement.
TTATTATTATTTTAGCCACAAACTCCGTCAAAATTAGTGCTCAAAACCGCAGGATCTATCAATGGGGTTTACGGAGAAACGAAACTTGACAACAGAAATCAAGCCACAAATAGTTTTGAAACAAAAAGTTTTCAAATTTTAGGTAACCAAAGGAAACTCTTAGAAATTAAAGTAGTAAAATTTGTACAGTGTGAAGAGAGGGAAAAGATTAATCATATTTAGCTTAAAGGAGAGTGCGCCTTAAAGAGAAGTCACATGGTGCTGGGAAAGTTGTAGAGGTATCTCCTATATTTGTGTTACTTTTGAAGGATTTCCTAAGAAGTTAAAGCAACAGATTTCAGATTTTATATATAGGCAAGTTAGGTAAAGGTTTTCGGTGTTAAGTTTGTAGTATAAAACAGAAAAAGGTAAACAAAACTTATAAAACTAAGTGCAGGAACACTTAATGAACTCTGTATCTGCCTAAGTTTCTATAAAACTGCTAATTCTTAAGTGTGGCGCCGCAGGTACCGTGTGTAATAGCACTGATTGATACTCTGCAGGTTCTCTAACTGGGTGTAGGCTGGGTCTACACACGTACTGTGTGTGGGAAATGCTACTTATTGCATTTGTGGCGCCACAGAAACTGTTTGAAGTGCTGCCCAGGGCAGCTGTGGCGCCACACGAACTGTGTTTAGTACTAAACAGCACAGCTTAGGCAATATGTGAACAGTTAAGAGGGGTTATAGCAGCTGTGTTGCCACAGGAATGATGGCAAGAGGTTGTAGTAGCTGTGGCGCCATACGAACTGTGTGAAGTGCTACCTATTAGAGCTGTGGCGCTGCACGAGCTGTGTTAAGTACTACCCATTGCAGCTGTGGCAACACAAGAACTGTTAAAAGGGGTAATAGCCGCTGTGGCGCCACAAGAACTGAGTGAAGTACCACCCATTGCAGCAGAAACTCCGCAGAAACAGTTTTAGGTACTTAACAGCACTGTTGGGGCGCCACCCGAACTATGGAAAGTACTACCCATTACAGCTGTGACAACACAAGAACTGTTAAAAGGGGTAATAACCCTTGTGGCGCCACACTTACTGGGTGAAGTACCACCCATTGCATTGTACCATGTCAGGTACAAGACATCACAACTGTGGCGTCACTCAAATTGTGTATAGGGTTAGTAGCAGCTGTGGCGTCACACGAACTGTCTAAAGTGCTGCCCATCACAGTTGTATCGGCACACGAGCTATTTAAAGGGTTTTTAACACCTTTGGCGCCACCCGAACTGTGTGAAGTGCTGCCTATAACAGTTATGACGCCACGCGAACGGCGTGAAGTGCTGCCCATCACAGTTGTATGGACACACGAGCTGTGTGAAGGGTTTATAACAACTGTGGCGCCACAAAAACTGTGAAAAGTGCTGCCCATCACTGTTATGACGCCAACCGAACTGTGTAAAGTGCTGCCCACCACAGTTGTATGGACACACGAGCTATGTGCAGGGTTTATAACAACTGTGGCGCCACAGAAGCTGTGTAAAGTGCTGCCCATCACAGTTATGACGCCACGCGAACGGCGTGAAGTGCTGCCCATCACAGTTGTAACTTCATTCGAGCTATATGAAGGGTTTATAACACCTAAGGCGCCACAGAAACTGTGTAAAGTGCTGCCCATCACAGTTGCATCGACACACGAACTATGTGAACTGTGTAAAGTGCTGCCCATCACAGTTATGACGCCAACCGAACTGTGTGAAGTGCTGCCCATCACAGTTGTATCGGCACACGAGCTATGTAAAGGGTTTATATCACCTGTGGCGCCACCCAAACAGTGTAAAGTACTACCCATCACAGCTAAGGCGCCACACGAACTCTCTTAAGTACTAAACAGCACCATACCTCTTGTGTAATTGAAGAAGTGACCGCTGTAGAGCCACAGGAACTGTGAGAAGTGCTACCCATCGCCTTTTTATTTCTTATCAAAATTATGGAAATCTCCTAACAAATTTCTGTTTTTGATGTTAAGTTAAGGGTCTTGGGACCAACTTTACCAACTTCTGGTGAAAGATAAGTCCAGAGTTTTTGTTATTTGTTAGTTTAAGTGACAGATAAGTTGTGAAACCGGACCCAAGACGCCTTGTCATCAAGAAATATCAATATGTGGCTTCTGTTAACTTGGTTTCTAACTAAGATAAACCGAAACAGAACTAAAATCAAAGTCAAAAATATCCCTTCTCACGAAGGCAAAGCATGTGAATGACTTTCGTCCCTGAAATGTGGTGGTTCATGTTATTTTTGGTGTGTGTCGAGTGAAAGGGTTTGTTCTGGAATGATGTTAATTAATAATAATAAAAGCAAGCAGGAAACACATTAAATCAAAATTGTAAACCAAAACAAAGCTCAAAGCACCAACACAAACTACAATTCGGATTAAGCTAGCTGTGGGAGGGGGGGAGTGGAAGGAAAGGCCAGTTCCGCCTCCAACGTTATGTTTTTTTTTGTTTTGTTTTTTGCCAAAGCCGCTGGATTGTTGTAGGTGGTTTTTGGTTTGGATACCTGATTTCCTCCTTGGCCATGACACTCATAGATACCCATGGGCGCCTCAGCCTCGCCCTTAACTAACGCATCGAGGCACATATTCGAGGGCATATTGGCAATCTGTAAATTAAGTTTGGTAGACGGATGACAAAACAACAAAAAAAAGGGAAACAAGGACTTTTTAGGTGCTGTAGAAGAAATGGTGGAGATTAGACCGCAGACCCTGTTTGGTTTTAGTAGAGGAGAGGAGGGAGAGAGAGACAAGTGAGTATCCCAACGGTTTTGTGCCTGAGACTGGAGTTTGTGGCGGTCGCAGGGCTGCCTTCGGGTTAACCCACCTGATTGCCACCCTGTCGATGGCAGGGATACGTGCCGGTGGGCTTCTTCATATGCTTCTTGCCCACGGGCGAGTCCAGGCAGGTGCGACCGCCATAACCTAAATTTCTGATCTGTTTACCAGAGAGAATCAAGTAGTTTTTATTAAGAGTTAGTGTTTCGGTTAAGGGGTGGGGGTTGGGGGGCAGCAGGGTATCAACAATGGTCAAACTTACCTCGCCATGGGCCACCGAATCACCGGGTATGAAGAGCTCGGGATACACGTTCTCCAGATACCATTTGAAGCTCTTGCATTTCAGATCCTCTCTGCCGGCGGAATTGGCATTAGACTGATCAGCAATTTGCTAAGCAATCTGACTTACCTCAACTTCTTGCGATCACTGACATCGCCCCAGTCTCCCTTGTCATTGCCAATCCGATGGTAGTAGTACTGAGCATAGTCATCCAGCCAGACCTCAGCCAGGCGCACCGAATTCTTCCTCAAAACATTCACACCCGAGCGCCACTGCAAAGGGGGAAGATGTTGAAGGGGATTTATCTATTTGGTTGGCAAACATTTGAGGCAGACCCTGACAATGGACTGGGAGCTGGGAGTTGGGAGTTGGGAGTATTGGGTGGCTGCCACCAGCCTAATTACCTGAATGAGTGGCTTTTGCTTAGTGGCGTCATGTGCCACACTCGAGCTACTACCTAGTGCCCGATTGTTTGCTTTGCTGTTCTGGCTTGTGCTGCTGCTGCTGCTGCCTTTTGTGGTTGGACTTGGGCTATCTGTCTTTTTCAGCAGCCAAAACCTCACACACACACACACACGCATCTGTTGTCCAACTGCGTGTGTGTGTCCTGTTCGATGTGCCAGGACGAGAGTGTCTCTCTGTGTGTTGCGTGAGGTTTTGTGGATACACTTGAAATGCGGGTGCAAGAGGGGAGGGCAGACTTAAGCACGAATATTATGGGAATTGTGTTTGGTTTTACAATTGGCATTCATTGAAATTTCAAACAGAAGGATAACTGTTTGGCAATTGTTTTGATAAGCAACGACTCGCATGATAAGACGATAAGGAATTTGTTTATAATTATGAATTATTGATGGCAACCAGACACAAGGCAAGCAAAGGAATTAAAGCCTTCAATCAATCAGATTTTGAGAAATGATGAAGAAGTTTGTGCTAGCATCTAGTAGAAATGATGTTTATAGTATGGTAAGTGCAAAAATACTTGATTTAAGTACAACATTTTTGTATCAAGTAGGAGTTTTTCCATACCGTAGGCTGCCTCCAGTTGTATGAAGTACAACTCGAACTATTTAAGTCATACTTTTAGGTTGTCTTAGTCATCAGTTAAGCGGGTTAAAGTCTTGAAATAACTGCCAAACATTCTTGAAGGAAGTCAAATGAATTCTAGACTCAAACTGCAGGCAACTTGTGAACAGTTTGAGCCGGAACTAAATGTTCTTGGTCAAGCCCATAACATAACAAAGCTATTCCCAACTTAAACTTGATATTGTAGAGACACTGCAATCAAGGTAGGAAGGCTGAAAAGATCCCAGAACCAAGTTGGTATCTAAATCTAACAAAATGTTAGAATCAGTTGGGAATTTTAGGAACAAATTCAGCTAAAACAAGAAAGAAAATCGGTCAGCCAACGAAATTATACGCTCAGCATAAATTTTAAAGCTGCTGTGGCAGCTGAAAGCAGCGCTGCTACTGCGCTGCAGCAGCGCACAGTCTTTTGATCATAGCTCGACAAGCGTTCAGCCAATCTTCACCATACCTTTGGCGGATCGATAAGTTATCCCGATTACTAAATATGCCCAGAAGGAACGAACCGACTATCTTTAAAACTGAGGGAGATATGACGTTTTTGCTAAATTCCGGGGGCGGGAGGGGGCGTGGCCAAAATTGAAAATAAACTTAATCTGCCTGCAGATATAAGAAGCATTTGTCCCATACATGTCAAACCTCTATCTCTTACCATCTCTGAGATCTGTGCGTTCATACGGACAAACAGACAGACAGACGGACATGGCTATATCGACTCGGCTGTTGATGCTGATCAAGAATATATATACTTTATGGGGTCGGAGATGCTTCCTTCTGGCTGTTACATACTTTTGCACAAACTTATAGTACTCTATGTACCTACGGTACAGAGTATAAAAACAGCTTGCCGAAACAATCCCATGCGGAACCATTTGCGAGGAATGGCCACCCTCTTGGAATATAGAAAGCCATCAAGAAGCTAGCAAATACAGAAGCCAACATACCGCCAGCTGACCAGCTCTCCCTCGCGAGAGAATTCTTCACAGATGACCGAATCGAACCGAACCGAAAATAATCACAAAGTTTCACCCATCGTCACTGAAATGAAGCCTAGCCTTATTCAAGCTAAAGAACAACAAAGCTGCGGGAACGGACGAGCTTCCAGCTGAGCTGTTGGAAGCTGGCACAAGCACCCCATCATTCAAAGGGCCTGGGTATGAGCCAGCATTCACCCAGAGTTGAAGTTAAGAGTTAGTCTCTTAGTGGATAGAATCTTAGACGAGAACCAAATTGGCTTCAGACCGAAACTGTGTCGACCACATTAACACCCTGTGCGTCATAGTAGGGCAGTCCATGGAATGGAGGTCTCCACTTTATGAGATATTAGTCGATTTTGAGCGTCCATTCGACAATATCAAAATGGAGGCTTTATGGAGTTCTTTTCATAGCTGATTATAAAGCTGACAATGGCGCTGTACCAAGACAAGAGACTCAACATTCGTTGGACAGGCAATCACAGCGTCAGCTTTGCCGTCAATAACGGCTTACGGCTAGGCTGTGCTCTGTTACCCCTGCTGTTCAGAGTTGTCCTCAATACTGTCCTCAGACTTACAAATAACGTGGAATTGAATTGTTATCTGGCCGGCCTCAAAACTGGCAACTCGAAGACTAAGCTGAGGCAAGCACAAACCCCTAACAAGTCTCCACTGCCATCTGGGAAGCGTAATCGTCAAAGATGGCGATTAAAAGAGTGCAAAACAATGCTGAAATTTCACTACTATTCTAACTAATCTGAAAAAGTAGCTTTCTTACACAAGGCAGCAGCTACTCAGCAGCATTTGCTCTATTTTGGTGCATTGAAACTTGACAAGTCTCAACAAGAGGGCTAGGGGAAGGCTTTTTTCTGAGCAATTTACCATTAAAAGTAACAACTTTTGAGTAAAAATTCATTTCTAAGGCCTTATCAGTTGGTTTTGGTTATCAGATTTGTATGCTAATCGATGTGATTATCATAAGCTCGCTGGTTCCTGCCTTAGAATAGAGAGAGCGAGCAGCGAGCAGCCAGCAGTTACGGCTGTGACATCAAAACAGTTGCCAAACTCTTGTCAAGCGTAAACCGTTGATAATTGAAGCAGGCCCAAAGGACACACACACACACATTCTGATTCTAAACGGGGAAGCACAGAGGAAAGACAGCCGCAATGCATGTCCATGTCCATGTTCATGTTCATGTCCTATGTGGCTGGGGAATGTGCGACATGTGCACATGAGCGGGTGGAACCACACTGTTGACCAAACATGAATCTCGACTGTTTAAGTCTCGAGTTTAAAACTCTCTTAATGAGCACAAATATTGGTATAGACAGTCTGCTTACCTTATAGGGCGAACGCTTGCGAAAGATGTGACCCACATGGGAGCAGGGCACTATTTCCAGGGTGCCACCGCACATCCAGGTCTTGAACGATAACTCCAGATTCTCGCCACCCCAGATATCGAAGCCTGAATCGTAGGTGCCCAGACGCTCGAAGAACTGACGGTCAATGGAGAACAGGCCGCCGGCCATGGTGGGTGAGTAGACGGGCTCCGCCGAGCTCTGAAAGGAGAGGAAGAGAGGAAAGGCAAAATCGTTTAATTGAAACTCAAGTGAAACTTTGTTGCTGGTCACTTTCAACAGCTTGGCCCCAAAAAACTACTCGAGGCTACATTTTCTCACTTTTCCACCCCTCTCTGCAGCAGCTTAGACGCCAGAAATTTGTGCATTTAATTGGAGAATTGCATTTTGTTTGCATTGCAATTTAATTACAACTTTTTTCAGAGCAGCAGCAGCTGCTTCGACCAGGCATAATGATTAAAAATAAATATGGAATGAAAAGTAAATAAACAGAATTAAAACAAAAGTCCCTGCTGCAGTTTAAAATATTATGAAAAATGTATTTATGGCATTAAAAAAGTTGGTAAAAGAATCAGATAAATCAACAAACAAGCAAACAAACACACACACACATAAGTAATTGAGTTTCGAGGGGAGCGAGTGAGTCCTTTGAGCAGAGAAATGTTTGATTCTAGGGCAAGGCAAATGAAATTGTCACCAGAAACACAGACAAAGTAACTAAATAAATGTTGCTTAAATTCCACAAAAGGAGGACACAAATCCGACGACGGTTCCGCTTTGCAATTTCTCTAAATTTGATCAACAAAAGTAGCTAAGAAGGTTCTAACGAGAGCGTAAGTTAAAGTCGGCCCTGCCCGACTTCGAAATACCCGTTACTCAGCTCAGCTCGGATAAGTATGCATCATTTTTTTAGCTCGGCTATTTATTATCCGATCCTTTTGAAAATTTGTGAGATGGTAGATATTACTCTGCAAAGTCTGAGCTCGATATCTTAAAAATTGTGGGAGTTATTCAATATTTTTTATTGCGGGGGCGGGAGGGGGCGTGGCCAAAATTTAAAACAAACTTGATCTGCCTACAGACAATACTAGCTTACGTATAAAATTTGGTTGCTCTAGCTCTTCTAGTCTCTGAGATCTAGGTGTTCATACAGACGGACGGACGGACGGACATGGCTATATCGACTCGGCTGTTGATGCTGATGAAGAATATATATACTTTATGATATCGGAGACGCTTCCTTCTGCCTGGTACATACATTTGCACGACTTTAGTATACCCTTTTTACTCTACGAGTAACGGGTATAAAAAGAGTATTTCAAGCTATGTTGTAAGGGCAAGATTGTAAAGAATAAAAGACCTAAGGCCTTCATCAGAAATGTTACCACTGAGAAGAGGAAAGATCTTATTATAATCCCTACACACAGTGCGAAACGGACAATTGGAGGCATATAAAGAAGAAGCCAAAGGAAGCCTCAAAGGTATAAAGTTCCGTGTTTGTCTTGATGGGACATTAAAGTTCACACACCCAAGCAGGTACCGATGTTACCCTCAAGAGTCGGTAAATCTATAAGCTTTAGTCTGGATAAATGACACAATGACACGAATGTGGCAGTCTGGACAGGCACGGAGCTATCTGGTTATTTCGAAACCAATATCGGAGTGAGGCAGGGCTGTCTACTGTCGCCTCTCTTGTTTGCGCTCTTCCTAGACGATCTCCATGATAGCATAGGTGGCGGCCTAACAGTGGGAAGTGAAAATATACGCCTTTTATTATATGCGGATGACATAGTCATAATGGCTGATGAAGTCATTGTACTGCAGGAAATGATCGATCGGCTGGAAATTTATTGTCAGACTTGGAATATCGGAAATAATGGTATTCAGGAAAGGAGGGCGCCTTGCAAAGAATGAAAGTGGACATTTCAGAGCGAACCCATTAAGATTGTACCTGAGTACAAATACCTAGGAGTTATGTTGTCGCCCACTTTAAATTTCAAGAAGCATGTTAAAGCTAGAACTGCGGCTGCAAAGCAAAGCATTAACATAACCTGGAAGAGCCTTCTCCGCTGAAATGAAGTGGAAAATTTATGAAGCCGTATGTAGGGCAATACAAGCTTACGGAGCGCAAGTCTGGGGCTATGGCCAACATGAGGAAGTGGATAAGCTGGAAGCCTTTTTCATTAAGCGTATCTATAACCTGCCACAAACAACGCCACACTATGCACTTGCTCTAGATACGGATAGATACGGTAGCAGATTCTACATGCTGGACCAGCACCTTCGGTATATCTACAAAACTCTGTTCATATATGATAGCCATAGGTTGCCACGAGTCCTGTCGCAGTTGGTATTGGATAAAAATGTATTCTGGGCAAAAGAGCTATTCACACTGAGCTCATTGCATAACATACAGTGGAACTGGGGCAACGAGACCTTATGGAATGCCAATCGCATTGCACTATTAGCGGAGCTTAAGAGACACAGACTTACAGAACTCGTGCAGCAAAAATTAAGAAGTGAATGGAGAATTTGCAGAGAACTGGACCATACCGTCGGCAAAAAATATGCACAAGTAGATACCCGGGCAGTGTCATGGATTATTAAGGCAACAAGTGACATGATACTCTTAAATGGAAACAGATTCATTACAGGACCAACTAATAAATGCGAATTGTGCAACACAAATGAGGTAGAGGCAGAGGTCGCAAAATCTGCTCAACCAAAATTTTCTGCGCGGTCTGCTCACAACAAAGACCGAAAAAAATGAAACGGCATCGCTCAGTGTCTGACCAGCAACCCTCTTTTTCGTTTCTTTCGTGTTCTCGCTCTTCGGTTTCGGGTTGAGCGCAACACACGAGTCGGTATTTTACTGACCGCGCGAAGCGAACAGAACCGGTTGTTGTTCAGCTACTGAGAGTCAGTAAGTGAGCGAAGCAAGGAAAAAGTCAGCAAAAAAGGTTTTTATTTTTGTTGTTGCGTTTGCCTTATGTTGTTGCCTTAGAATTTCGTCACAGGCAAAGCATTAAAGAGGAAGGGAGAAGGTGATATGGCGCTTATTTGTGTGCATATGCGCCCATCCACGCCTAGCTATCCACACGCGCAACTCACATGCATACATACATGCGCAAAAGACCATTTGCCGAGTTTTTACGACCGAAAAGGTCTCGAGTGAACACTGAGCCGAGCGAGCGACCAAAAGCGGTCGGCGGTTGAGCGAAGAGCAAGCCAAAGAAGAACGAAGTTTGTGTGTTTTTTCGCAACAGTTACGCATCGTGTCAGTGAATGAGCGGTTGTTTTCTGACAACAAGCACGAGAGAGACCGATTATTGCGACCTCTGCATGATACTCTTAAATGGAAACAGATTCATTACAGGACCAACTAATAAATGCGAATTGTGCAACACAAATGAGGTAGAGGACATAAATCATTTTCTGGGTAAATGTCCAATACTACGGGAACACAGAATTTTATGTTTTAGCCAACCTGTCTTGAGCCCAACTCAGATTAGAGACATTTTAAATGATGCGAGCGACACTAAGTGGAATATAAACTATAGAAATTTGGTGGGCCCCTAATCCGACACTAGGTCCCAACGATCCTGTATCTCGCGACGAGCGGGGAAGCAGGGTGTAGTAAGACTTTTTGTATGGTATCTAGGGAACCCTCAAATAAAATAAAACAAAACTCAACTAAATAATAGAAGCGAATTCTCCGACTGACGACATATAGTCATAGTCGAGTACTATTTAAAACCCTTAGCAATTAGATATAATATGTTATATTTCTTTTGGAATTTTTTTGTAATTTGATGTACGTTTTTTTTGTACATTTTTTTTAACTTTTTAAAGCATGTGCATAATTGGTTTTAAATAAATATATTATTATTATTATTAATAAAAGATTCTTTCCAAGAAGTAGGGAATTTGGACTGCTCAAGTGATTTGGAGAATAAGATGTGTGTGAATAGGATGGGCAAGCGAGGTTGCGCATTGCTTTAAGATGCACGAAGGTACATTATCCGGGCCAGGAAAATGGTTAAATTTTAATGAGAGTAAACCATTTGGGACAGAAGAAACTGAAATCGAGGGACAACGTATGAAATCATATGAAGAAATGGGGTAAGAATACCCATAAGTTAAATATCCTAAACAAACACACACAGAGTAGCTGGCTGCTTCCTCAGGCCAGGACTCACGGTTTCACACCAATCTCCATAGTCTACTTGTCAGCTGAGAAGCGTTTTCTTGGGGAACATCAAAACCAGAACAATCTGGCAGAGCGACAAGTGCCTTTGTGATTTGGGACAACTGCAGGACAAGAATGTGGAGCAGCCCCCGGCCGTGGGCGAATTCGCAGTGTGACATTTAATAAACGCTTCGAGCCTGTGAAAACAGCCAAGACCAGGGCGAGGGAGAGCCAAACAACAATGTAGGCAAATATGCGAAACATTTCAAGCAAAAAAAAAAAACTTTGAGCGCGAGAGAGCAGCAGCAAGTTGCAGGCGCAGGCGGGCGGCCATTTTTTCTGCCGGAAGTGACAGAACAAATAGCAAAAGTTAAAGGCTTGGGCTTGGGTCCGCTGCAGGGACAACACAGCTCTATGCATGTGTGTGTGTGTGTGTGTGTAAAAGGATTTTTATTGTTATTGTTGCGTTTTTTCCACCACGCGTCCGTCTCCGCCGGAAATGAAAGCAAAAGGCAAAAATACAACAAAAATATAAGTTTCGCTGAAAATAAAGTGAAATGAAATAAAATTCAGAGCTGAATAACAATAAATAAACACAAAACTCTCTGTGTGTGTGCGAGTGCAACTGAGTGAAGCCTGCTGCACTGTGGCAGCTTCCAGCAAACAAACGTGGCATAACTTTCCGCATCGTCCTCGGCTTGTTGTTTGCTCTGAACTCTGCACGTAAGTACAATGCAACTTAAATGATTTAAAATGTGCATAAATTTAATAAGTACTCGACTTGACTTGGCCCAGCCACAGCCAGAAATATTCAAGGGAATTCCCTGAGAAAAGAACATTCAATTACAGTCTTAAGGATTGAAACAGCAATGAAATTGATTGACTACTTCCACTAGAGTACGCCAGTCGCAATAGTTATAGGAAAATCAAAGAAATACCATATTCTAGAAGTATTCCAAGTAGGCTTAGGGGTTACTCCCAGGGCTGCCCACCTAAATCGTTTATGCAGACCACCGATTGGAGGTCTCAAACTAAAGCAAAATTGTAGACTCAAACAATTTGGCTAAAGGTTTTAGCTATATTACCTTGGTAAACTTGTTTAAGTCACCAAATATAATATGATTCCATATTTATATTCATATAAAGGTCTGTGCATCGGAATTGTAGTTTCGTCACAGCTCTTTATAAAAACAAGAAAGAAAGTCGGTCAAGCCCGACTAAAATATACTCTGTACCAACGAAATTATACGCTCAGCATAAATTTTGATGCTGCAGTAGCAGCTGAAAGCAGCAGCGAACAGTCTTTTGATCATAACTCTACAACCGTTCAGCCGATCTTGTTCATTTCTTTGGCGGATCGATAAGTTATCCTAATAACTAAATATGTCCAGAAGGAACGAACCATCTATCTTTAAAACTGTGGGAGATTTGACGTTTTTTCAAAATTGCAGGGGCGGGAGGGGGCGTGGCCAAAATAGAAAATAAACATAATCTGCCTGCAGGCATAAGAAGCATATGTCCCATACATGTCAAATCTCTATCTCTTACCATCTCTGAGATCTGTGTGTTCATACGGACAGACAGACAGACGGACAGACGGACGGACAGACGGACATGGCTATATCGACTCGGCTGTTGATGCTGATCAAGAATATATATACTTTATGGGGTCGGAGATGCTTCCTTCTGGTACAGAGTATAATAAAACAGCTCATGATCATCAAAGCAGAGCCAAAGTGTATACTCTTAATATAAAATACTGTGGTGAGATAAAACTTCCGTAGTACTGGCTTCAAACCTCATTGTTGAGCTTAGCAATAGTCTAAGATGTCGGCGCTTTGCCATCTACTGAACAAACTAAATCATTCGACGCACAACAAATGTTATTATATTATATGCTTAGGAGGGAGAGGAAGGAGGGACATATACAACGATGTTGGTGGACTTTTGCAATGCGCAAGCTGCTTTGCTCATTCGAATGGCCATGCGAAAAGCTTGAGGGGCAAATGGGTACATCAACCTGCCAAAACAAGTCAAATCTGGAAGCTGAAGAACCTGTTAATCGGTTACAAGTACCGCAGGGATCTGGCACAACCTGCTCTATGACGAGCCTCTACCGATCTGCGTTACCAGAAGCGTCTGCCCATCAAGGCCAAGAAGCCTAAATAAAATGGTATTTATGGAGGTTAAGGAGCTGGTGCTGTTTTCTACTGAAGAATATAGAAGAAATGTGGCCGATGCGCATAGCTTGCGGGCTCCCCTGGCTAAGACGTTCTATAGCAACTTTGTAGGATCTTAAAAAAATAACCATATATCTATGTTTAATGGACTTGATACATGAAAAGTTGTTATGGAAAATTATACTCAAAAAAGAAACAGGGTAATCCCGGCTATTCCAGTTCTTACCCATCTGAGTATCGAAACAAAGAAAGCCTATGATGCTATGATGCTTTGATGCACCAATTTTCTACTCTAAAAGTGATTAGGAGTTCGATCTTGTCATAAGTGATGCAACGGAAGTGGAGTTGACTGTTCTTTTCTAAGAATGGGACAAGTGCTGTTTAAGTAAACCACATTTAATATGGCACGATTTTTACACAGGCTGCAGATTTCCTTCAAGTCCCTTTTCAGTGTCATTCAATAACTTTAAACCTTGCTTTGGAAATATTGCTTTGGAAGTTTGTTTCTAGGCTATCTTGGAAACAGTTTGAATGACCCAAGTAGTGAGTAAAAGCCATAGAAGTAACTCACTAAGAAATGCAGACTGCCTTATACTTATTTAGACATCAGAGTTAAGTGTAAAAGCTGACTCAGAGGTCACTATGGGGGGGGATTCAAAACACATTCAGAAATAAACAGAGTGTTGTTAATGCAAGGTCCAAAGACTTCTCGTTCCAGCTGGATCTTTGAGAAAATACCAAGAAAGGGAAGTATTTCTGTATAACACTAAAGATCAGGACAAGTATTAGTGTACCTGTCTCTCAATTCTCTTAGAAATCCTGCAATGAATTGTGCTACAAAAGTATCCATACTAGTAGAAAAGTTTAGGTCCGAAATAGGTACAGGTTCAAGGTTCGGTTCACAGTAAGCTAAATGTGGGAATATCAGGTTCGAACCGGATCTCACTTTTCACCCCCTCTGTCTCTATCTATTCAGGTTGCAGAGTCTCTGTCATAAGACAAAAGAGAACAACTTAAGCTGGAATAGACTGGAAAATGTAAGAAAGTAAAGACAACAGAAGTTTGCCTGGCAAGAAAGGTCTTTAGAGACATTGGAACTGATAATAAGGCTGCTTTCCAACAAAAGTAAGTTATATCTTTTTGAGTTCCACTTGCACAAACGTTTTGTGATTTCAGTTCGGTTTTTTGACCAGATTTATTTGTTCCTTTCCTGCCTACCCCACTTCTAATAACCAGCTCGACAATATGAAGATACATGAGACACAATTCAATTTTCCCCCTCATCAGAAACCAAACACAAATCTCACAAGGAGCAAATCCTTTCCGGCTGCTGCTGCTGCTGTCATGACAACAACACACAGCTCAGAATGCCAACATCAAAAGCAACTGTTTCACATTTCTCAGGCAGGCTTTTGGTGCGCCTATTTGGATATCAAAATAAATCTCAGAGCATTTATAATGGTTAGCCTTGGGAAAGTAACAACAATAGGCAGAGAGTAAGTGTATGTGTGACACATATTAGGCTGAAAAATGTATGGCCATTTGGCTGCCAAGGCGATCCATCAAGAGAGCGACTGCTTAAGGAGCTGAGCAACTGGCGGAACCCCTACGGTGGCGAGCCGCAAATTAAGCCAGGCGAAACCCGTAGGGGATTCAATTTTAAGTCCACACCCGCCATGTAAATAATGTGCGAAACCTGCGGCTGTCGCGGCCAGGCGCTCCTAACATTTGCAGCCGCATCCACATTAACATCAAATAAAACAGTCACGTAAAGCGGCAGGAGGCAGCCGAAAAAAATATGCCCAGAAATATCGTAAATGTCAGAGACGCATTACGTGTGAGCCCCGAGGTGAGGCCGATGGGTCTGGGTGCTCACAGCGGGCGCTCCAGGGTGGCTGGCGTTGATAATGTTGACAAAAAGCATTCAATGGCATGGGAGATACCCACCCAATTGGGCAAGTCAAGAAGTGGGCAGTTTGTAGGTAAACATTTTGGTACAGCACATACAATTTCCGCGCCTCAAGTTAGGCATGTCGACGACTGTTGACAAAAAGCATTCAATGGCTAAGGGGAAACGACTTGGGAGATACCCACCCCATTGGGCAAGTCAAGAAATCAAGAAGAACATTTTGCTACAGCACAAACAATTTCCGCGCCTCAAATTAGTCATGTCGACGACTGTTTGCTGCCCAGTTGTTGTTAACAAATGATACAGTTCAGGCAAATCTTCTTCATACTGCCAACTCAATCCATTTTCTCCAAAAAATTGTGCACTAAACCAACAAAAAATTGAAAACATGACACATTAAGAAAGACATCGTCGTTGTCTTCGTCAGAAGGCAGGCAGGCAGGCTGGAAGGCAGGCAGGCAGGAAGGAAGGACGGAAGGCATGAACGTAAAAAACGCTGCTTGACATAATGTGAAGTTGACTTTGACAAGTGCAGCCAGAGGAGATGGCTTCTCCTGCTCCTAGCCGCACACACACACACATGTGTGTAGGGATTGAGTGGTAAAGTGGCAACTCAGCGGGACAACTTGAGAGTTTTGCAAGGCCTCCGCGCGCTACTTGATATTTGCATATGTGAGTCAAGCGCCAAAAGTCGCAATTGCTCTCAAAGTTAATAGTTGAGGCCTACTTCAAGCAGAAGAAGGATGCCATGTTAGATCTTTGGCTAAGAATTTGGCTTATGGCTCAAGTGGCTGTGGGAAATCTCTAGCTTTGGCTCTTAACCTGCTTAAAAGCGTATTTAAATGTTTAATGTAGCGTAAAAAGCACACAAACAGGCACACACACACACACACACACACATACAAGGTAAAAGTAAGAATTAGCATAAAAAGTTGTTTCAGTGCTCAAATGATTTTGCTTTGATTACCAGTTCAGTGGACCGTTAGCGAGTGCCTAGCGTTTAGGGGTGGCTCGCAGCATCAGGGGCAGTTGCCCCCCCTTTTGGGCCACGCCACTGTTGCACAGATTTTCATGCGCAAAGAAGGCAAAAAGGACAAAAACACTTTGTAGTTTTTACCACGCAGCGGCGCTTCCTCCTGGACGGCAATAAAAGTGAAGTGCAACTCTGCGTATTAAGCAGTAAAATCTGCGAAAAAGATATTAAACTGTGCGAAGATTAAAATAAACTGCCTGCCTTCCTCCCACCCTGCCACCCCTCGGCCAAACAACTTTAAATTAAGCTGTCAAAATTGGTAGCTGCTTACCAGTTTCTTGTTCATTCCATTTCAATTGCAATGCCTCCTCCCATTATGTAATTAAGCAGTGCAATCGGCTTGCCGAGGCAAACTTTTGCCGCCGACGTGTTCCTTGCCTAATTTTGGGGTTATGCGAACCGTGCAACCAATTTGCATGAACGGCGCACAACCTGCCAGTTGAGGTGGTTAGGGCGAGCGAAAACTACAGCTAAGTACGTGCTTTTTTCAGGTTGAGGGCCCAAAATATGATGAGAACTTGGTTAGACTTTGAGCTTATGGTTTAATGTGGCGCATAAATTATGCACCACAAATTGTGCAAGCTTGAAAATAACCCAGCGAAAGTGGCTATTGAGACAGCGAAACAGGGTGCACAGCCTTGAAAGGTCGTTGGGGAAACTCAACACACACACACACACACAGCACTTTTCACACGTACTTTCACATAAAGCCTTCTCAGCAATTTGCCTGGGCAATTTCTTGGCTTTTCATCTTTGAAAGCATTTAGAAAGATTTTACTTTTCAACTTTCAACTGATGCCAGTGGAGTTATTAACAGGAAACTGATATTTGGAAGGCGAAAAGCATTTCCAAACCGTTTTCTACTCCAATTTAAGAACAAACTAAGTCATTTCTTCTGAAAGTTAAAGCCAAAAACAAAGTAATTTACGGTGATATTCAAAGTTGATTATCGATATCGAGAGAACGAGCCCAAAAAGAAGTGCAGCTCTACTTGTATTTCTATGCCAAGCAGTTGCAGATTACCAGTAAGGTCCATGTAAGCTCTGCAAGGTGTTCCAAACTTTGGCCTTACATATATTCATTCCACTTTTACACACAGTTTTAACTTTTGCTCTCGACGCTGCATAGTAAATAACTATATGTGCAAGTCACTTCTAGCTGTTCGTTTTGGTTGATAAGTGCGTTTTTAAAAGGCCAAGGCTGTATTTTTACTAGACTGACATGCCATAAAAGCTTATAAAGATATCAGACAAGTGTTATAGTCAATCTGTAAAGCACAAAAATATATGAAAAGTAGGCTGTCTGAAGAGATATACTATATCTCTATTTAGAACAAGAAAGAAAGTCGGTCAAGCCCAACTATAACATACTCTTTACCAAGAAAATTTGTCTTTTGATCATAACTCGAAAACCGTTCATCCAAACTTCTTCATTCCTTTGGCGGATCGATAAGTCATCCTTATAACTAAATATGTCCAGAAGGAACAATCCATCTATCTTCAAAACTGTGGGAGATATGACGTTTTTTCTAAATTACGGGGGCGGGAGGGGGCGTGGCCAAGATTAAAAATAAACTTGATCTGCCTGCAGACATAAGAAGCATATGTCCCATACATGTCAAACCTCTATATCTTACCATCTCTGAGATCTGTGCGTTCATACGGACAGACAGACGGACATGACTCGGCTGTTAATGCTGATCAAGAATATCTTTACTTTATAGGGTCAGAGATGCTTCCTTCTGGATGTTATATACTTTTGCATAAACTTATTATACTCTATGTACCTACGGTACAGAGTATAGAAATCGTAAAATTGTTTGGTATGGTTCATTTCAAAGCTACGACGTGGTATTTACGAGTAAATTCTTAAAGAATTGACCAAACAATACAAAAGACTCGCTTAAAAGCGCCTAAAAAGGGTCAAAATAGGCACTTTAAGCTCTTTCAAAAAACGTTTTCGTGCTAAGCACACATAAATCATCTAGAATCAGTATTAAACCTTCAATATACTGGACATTGGGGCCTAGTGTTACCTTAGTATAGGCCAAGCACCTTATGCACATATAATTATTTACTATAAAAACTATTTTCAGTTCAAGTTTCTTTTGAAAATTGATCAGAATTTGTTATACCTGTTGCTCGTAGAGTAAAAAATGTTGTAAATGTATGCCACAGGCTTCTGGCTTGACCGATTTTCTTCACTGTTTTATATTCAAAGAGGTACAGTGGTACAAAGTATACAAATATGATATATATTATTTGTATAACAGTGTTTACTCGGTAAAAGCATCTTCAGAAGGCCGCTCGCACGTTTTGTTCCTACATTCCACAAGCTATCAATAGAGAGCAATCGATAGCGTTGTTGTTTTTAGGGATTATATAAAACAATTATCCAAATGTGTAACGATTCAGTAAAGTAAATAAAGCAGGCTGTCAAAATCACGAACTTAGATTCAGCTGTTGACTTGCAAGTGGTTTTGTATTTATGGAACACTCGTGAGGCATTTCAAGGACTGTTATCGATCTTCTGAAAACTCAACCCTGCTCTCAATTTATCAGAATGAGGCAAAAGGAAACAATCGACATCCTTCATTGCCAGCTAAGCCATCTTCCCTACAAACAAAACCATCATGACGCCAACTTCACCGTGTAAATGCAGTCTAAGCTGTATTGCTGCAGTGGTTATTCATTGACATTGGCTTGGCCCTGTCAACCAACAATTCAATTACCGCTCCTTCTGTGGTCTACTGTTGGAATCATTCTGTTTAGTTTCCTAATTCCTAATTCTTATTAAGTCTTTGGTGCAGTTAAGTATTATTGAAAGGACGCTGAAGGATCTTAAATTCTTGATTTAAAACTTAGATGTGCATTAGCATCAATTACTCCTACTTATACATATCACGCGTACGAAGGTTTGTAAAAAGAAGATGAACAATTTGAGACTAAATATTAATAATTTCTTTAGTTACCAACTTGATATATGTGGACCTTTTGGGACTAGGCCAGGCCGATTTCCAGAAACTTCGGAGTTTCGGAATTGGAAGCGTTTCTTTTGTAAGAAATATTGGAATTCCTTAAGTTTGTAGCTTAGTTTAGGAGCTATCCTAAGTACATACAACATGCATCTCAATAACTTTACAGCTTAGAGAAACTGCGGAAAGAGGTCAGAGCTACATCAAAACTCATTTCGTTATTTTGATAACGCATATAAATACTTTCGGCTTGCTAAACACAACTGTAATCTAGAAGACGCCAGTTTTAAAGCCAATGAAAAAGCTGTTCTTTTTTAAACCAATTTCAAGGGCTGTCAAAATAAACATTTCGCTGGTAAATTTACACATTTTAATTCACTTTCCCTCCCTCTGCTGGTTCATTTGAATGATTTATTAATCTCCATTCCGGAAAACTGTCGCTTTCCAGCCACAACTCAACTCTCTACCTCCTCATTTATCATGGTCCCCGAGTGTCATTTAAAATGCCCGCATGCCATCCATTAGCTAGTGTAAATGAGGCTTAAGACGTACATTTCAGCAAAATGCTATGCAAATGATGCCCAGTTGGTGAGTGCGGGTTAACAGGCAATTTGCAGCGGTTGCTGCTGCTGCTGCTGCTGCTCCATATCAAGCTTTGAGCTGCCGGCAGAGAACAAATGTGTTTGGGACGTGGACATGGCAGTGGCTTCAGCTGCTGCTGTTCCTGCTGCACTGGAAATATGCAATGGCGGCTAATTAATAATGCCGCCCGTACGGGGTAAACCCACAGCCTGTACCAAGCCAACCATTCGACTGGCCGTGTCCATCATCATAATGTTGTCCGTCATGCACGAAATTCTCGTATCGGTTGCGAAAATTGCTTAAAAATGGCCCAAAAATACGGACAGTTGATGGATGGGCTTGAAAATTGCGATCCACTGGCTCCCACAACTCTCATCATCATAGGCAGCTAAGCGTGGCCCCCGACTCCCACAAGAAGGAGGACAGCAACGAAGCTTTGAAAATTTCATATCTATTTTAAGGGTCTGGCCCTGCCTTGCAGTTGGCTCTTGCTTATTTCCATAGTTATTTTTCATGCATTTTTACTGGGCAAACACACGCACACACACTACCGCATACAACACACAACACACAGAGCTATACAGTGTCGTGTAGGGGTTGTTGT
This sequence comes from Lordiphosa fenestrarum, assembly GCA_035044985.1. NCBI lineage: Eukaryota > Metazoa > Arthropoda > Insecta > Diptera > Drosophilidae > Lordiphosa > Lordiphosa fenestrarum. The sequence continues at coordinate 472,811 of JAWNNO010006292.1, read as the reverse complement.
TGTTGCTGCTGTTTTATTTTGTGTGTGTGTGGTGTGCATTTTTACGAGCGCTTTTTAATAAATCATGCGCCACGTAAGCTGACTTTCATATACAGGATACATTTCTCTCCGTGTGTGTGCGTGTGTGTGTGTGTTTCCGTGGGTCTGCCGCTGCTACAGTGAGTGATTTGCATATGTTCTTAGCCAGGGCTGGAATGCTAAGTATTTTGAAGGGTGGGCAAGAAGCTGAAGGCAACATTTCGGAACCTACAAGGCACACATCTTTATGTTCTAGAAACAATCCTTAAGGTGATGAAATCAAACAACATCAAGGGTAAAGCAAAAAGGATCAGTTGATTATGGTAAATACACTCACAAATAAAGTGAAGAACTTTGTACTTGAATGAAATACAAACGGCGGCAATTGTAGAAACACACTTGGTTCAAGTACTAAAATCTTAAGACAACCAACTTAAGCTAGTCTGTCAGTTGCTTAGCTAGCAATAAACTATATATATTCTTGATCAGGGTGACGAGCTGAGTTGATTGAGCTTTGTCCGTCCGTCTGTCTGTCTGTTTCTAGGCGAACTAGTCTCTCAATTTTAAAGCTATCGAGCTGAAATTTTACACAGTCTTCTTAATATATCATAACCGACCGGATCGGCTGACTATATCTTATAGCTCCCCTAGGAACAATCGGTTGGAAAACTAGTTCTAGTGAGAAAAACTTTTTTGTTTTTAATGGGAACGCCTCCAAACTTTGTATTTCTTAGTTTGCTATGCTTTTACATGGCTCCACAAAGTTTGGTCGAAATCGGACATCTATATGGTATAGCTGTCGTACAGAAGTAGAATCTGAAAAGTGGTCTTAGTGAGAAAAACTTCTTGGTTTTCACAGAAAACGACTCCAAACTTTGTGTTTCTTAGTTCGCTATGCTTTCCCATGGTTCCACCAAGTTTGGTCGAAATCGGACAACTATATAGTATAGCTGTCATAGAAAAGTAGAGCCTGAAAAGTAGTCTTAGTGAAAAAACTTTTTTGTTTTCAATGCAAACATCTTCAAACCTTGTATTTCTTAGTTTGCTATGCTTTCCCCTGATTTTATCAAGTTTGGTCGAAATCGGTCAACTATATGGCATATCTGCCAAACAATGACAGGTCTGAAATATAGTCTTAGTCAGAAAAACATTTTTGTTTTTAATGGTAACGTCTTGAAATTTGGTATCTCTTAATTGTAAATGCTTTCAACAAATTTTACTAGGTTTTGTCCAAATCGGTTGACTATAGCATATAGCTGCCATACGATTGATGGCTTAAAAAATGGGTCTTAGTAAGAAATTTTGTTTTGTTTTTAAAGTTAGCGCTGCTAAACTCGGCTTTTATGTATTTTATATGTTTTTATATGTATTTACAAAATTTGGTAGAAATCGGTTGACTATATCTTGGGGCTGTCATATGACCCATCGTTCGGAAAATGGGTTGGCGTATGAAAAAAAGTGTTTTTTACAATGTAAGCTTACTAATTATACTCTGTACCGTAGGTACATAGAGTATTATAAGTTTGTGCAAAAGTATGTAACATCCAGAAGGAAGCATCTCCGACCCCATAAAGTATATATATTCTTGATCAGCATCAGCAGCCGAGTCGATATAGCCATGTCCGTCTGTCTGTCCGTCCGTCTGTCCTTCTGTCCGTCTGTCTGTCTGTCTGTCCGTATGAACGCACAGATCTCAGAGATGGTAGGAGATAGAGGTTTGACGTGTATGGGACATATGCTTCTTATGTCTGCAGGCAGATCAAGTTTATTTTCAATTTTGGCCACGCCCCCTCCCGCCCCCGCAATTTAGAAAAAACGTCATATCTCCCACAGTTTTGAAGATAGATGGCTTGTTCCTTCTGGACATATTTAGTTATTAGGATAACTTATCGATCCGCCAAAGAAATGAAGAAGATCGGATGAACGGTTTTCGAGTTATGATCAAAAGACAAATTTTCTTGGTACAGAGTATGTTATAGTCGTGCTTGACCGAATTTCTTTCTTGTTATTATTTGTTGTTGGGAGTATATCGCATTTTTGGTCTCATGTGCCCCCTACTGAGTGACAACTCTCCTAGCAGTTCAATTTCCTGCACGAATGTCAGGTTGTTCGTGGGTTCTAGGCAACTAATCTTGTTGGGGTTGTAGGCTAGGTTCCCCAAATCAGTTAAATCTGCGCTTTGTCAGAGCATCGCAGTGTACTGATGATCTTTCTCTCTATCAAATAAGGCTGGGCCATTAGTTTATCCAAGTCCGAAATGTTTTTACTGTAGGTCAGACATGAAGCAACACGCCATAGGAGAAATGCTAAAAACAGTTGGGAATTTCAAGCATTTTTCGTTGCCTACTTTTGGTAGCTGGCATGGTAGGTCTGTTCTGTACTCAACAACTTGAATTAAGCAAGTGGCTTTGTTCTAATGCTAACGGCTTACTGCTAAGTACAAACAGTTCTTGCTTTAAGAACGCCTTTTCTCATTTTTCATATTAAGAGACATTTTTTAGGATTTTAGTATGTTTCGTTCTTACTTTAAGTACTTTCAAGAACCAAAAATACCTGAAATTTTGAGTACAAGTGGCAGTGAATTCGATTTCTTTTGGCAAAGGACTATAACAGTCATGTTTTCTATTAAAGATTCCCAAAACCAGGGTTTACCGCATCAAAACGCCGCCGAAACGCTAATTCCACTTGATAAGCGGCAGGCTTTAGAACTTGCTGAACCGGTACAAAAACCCCTTAGCAAGCTAATTCGGTTCGGTTCTACTTACTGGACATGTCTTAAGACCGAAGGCAGAAACAAGTTCTATACAAATTTCGGTTTAATTAAAGGGTATTTGATACTTTGGACTAGTCTAGGATGACTTGTCAACCATTTGGTACCTAGCGAACCGAGCAGAAGCAGAAATCCAAGCGGTTTTGCATGCCTAAGGGTGCTCCCTTATTCGTACCGAACTGAATTTAAGAGGTTTACAGCTGGCCGGATTATTTCCATTAAAAACTCAATTTCTTGGCCCAGCCCTGGCTGCGTGCTGTCCTCTTATGTGCATGTATGATGGCGGCGGAAAAAGGGCGAACGCACAAATCACTTTGGCAACACACTGCCCATAACCCCCCGGCAGACCCCCTCTCTGCAGCGCCTCGAAAAATTGCCCATCGAAGCGTTTGTTAGTTTCGGTTTTTTTCACCCGCAACAACAAAAATGTTCACAGGGGGAGGGTCGTCGTCGTCGTCGTCACTTCACATTGGGTGCAAATTAATACACTAGCGAGCAGGCTGATCTTCAGCCCCCCCTCCACTCCACTACACTCCACTCCACTTGTTGTTCCTGCGGTTTGGCTATCATGAGTGGAACAGCCGGAAAGTTTTCGGTTTGGTTGATGTTTTGAAGTAGTTGCTCGCTCGCTTGCATATGGCTGGAAATTCAAAGTTATGGAAGCTGTGTGTGTTCCCCCTCTCCACCCATACCCATCCTCTTCACATGGTGGTCAGTTGTGCAGTTTAAGCTTCTTAAATTAGCGTTGCATTTTATAACAATTTAAGTGAGCAGCCAGAAAGCGGGCGAAACTTTTGGGTCCGCCAAAGCGCTGCATACTTTTGGGGCTGTTGAGCACAGCTTTTGCTCTGTGCAGCGTTTAATTAAAACATCAGCTTGATTTAAAATGAAAAAGGATGCCTTTTCGCAGGCGTTTTTTGCTGTTGTTGCTGTTGTTGCTGCTTTGTTTCAACGCCCGCGAGGCGTGCACGTTCAACGCGTGTTACAACATTTCAATTAAAAGTTAAACGTGCACATAATTATCCGCGTACCGAGCACAAAATGTGTAAGCAATATTCCTGTCTGCGAAAATTAATATCCTGGCAACTGCAGGAGAAGAACAGGGTCCGGATGTGAAGTCTGTATGTGAAATCTTGTGACCTTGTTTCAGTTTTGTGCCCTTTTTGAAAACTGCTCGTGCATGTGATTGGGTTAATCAACGACTTGTGTGTGTGTGTGTGTGTGGGCCTCTGAAGTTAGACACTGGGCATGGCCTGACCCCAATTTAAGTAACGAGCAGAGCAACCCACTCAAAGTGATAATTGATATTGGCACAAATAAAAACCCAACAGCAATTACGTAATTTTGCCGGCTGGCAGCCTTTTTATGCAAATAAACTTAAAGAAAGAGCAGCAGCAGCAGCAGAGGCACCCACCATGAATACCCAAACAGTTTTATGGCCAACTGGGGACGAAGTTGATGGACGGTGCCAGAAATGAATTATGAAGGAAAACAGTATAGAGGAAGCGAGAACAGAGTGGATTGAACAAAGATTAGGGCGAGCAAAACGGAAAACAACACAGAGAAGTGCTCCCAAAAGCTGAGAAGAAGCCACTCACAGAGTCAAACTGGTCCGGGGGCGGCGGCGGCGGTGGTGTTGATAATCACGGCGAGCAGCGAGCAACAGAAACAGCAAAAGCTTTTAGGCTCAGACAATGTGATGATAAAATGCAAACAAAAACAAATAAGTCGTAAAAATTTAAATAGATTTGTGTAGCCGAAGCAAATGTATTGAAATTAAACACAGTGGAGATTGACTTGTGCGACACTGGAGGAGATTTTGTGGGAAATAGAATTTCGGTGGAAATTTGCATTGAAATTGCAGTATCTCATTAAGTATCTATAGGTATATGCGTATATATATACAATATGCCTAACTTTTACCTCTTGATTAGCCCTCTGATTGGTGCAAAGGTTGATTTTGGGCACTTTTTCGTTTTCGAGATAATTGCAAAAAACCAAGGCGGACGCACGGGATATAGAAGTGGTTTTCGCGAGTCTAGGTGGACCTTTCGGTGGAAATGCCCATATATACTATAGGTATTCTTGATCAGCATGCTGAGCTAAGTGGATTTAGTCTGTTTCTAGGCTTCTTCAGTTCCAAAACTATATTCAAGAATATCTTGAAATCCAACAGGGTAGCACACTTGTCGGAACTGACCTATTCGGTTGGCTATAGCATATGGCTATCATAGGAAATATCGGTCAGAATACAGGTTTTAACAATAACAAGAAAGAAAGTCGGTCAAGCCCGACTATAACATACTCTGTACCAAGAAATTTTGTCTTTTGATCATAACTCGAAAACCGTTCATCCGATTCTTCTTCATTCCTTTGGCGGATCGATAAGTTATTCTAATAACTAAATATGTCCCGAAGGAACAAGTCATCTATCTTCAAAACTGTGGGAGATATGATGTTTTTTCTAAATTGCGGGGGCGGGAGGGGGCGTGGCCAAAATTGAAAATAAACTTGATCTGCCTGCAGACATAAGAAGCATATGTCCCATACACGTCAAACCTCTATCTCTTACCATCTCTGAGATCTGTGCGTTCATACGGACAGACGGACAGACGGACAGACGGACATGGCTATATCGACTCGGCTGTTGATGCTGATCAAGAATATATATACTTTATGGGGTCGGAGATGCTTCCTTCTGGATGTTACATACTTTTGCACAAACTTATAATACTCTATGTACCTACGGTACAGAGTATAAAAACTGCTTTCTTTTCATATAAAAATTTGGAGGAAAGACAACTTTAATATAGAGGAAAGTCTCCAACTAAGATTACTTTTGGGACCTTACTTTTCTATCTAATCACCCGGCCTCATTAAGGACCCTAAGGTCTATGTGTGACCCTATCTGGGGTCAGCCGGAACTACCTACCTACCTACCTACTTTTCTATGACAGCTATACTATATAGATGTGCGATTTCAACCAATCTTGGTAAAATCATGGATAGTCGTAGCAAACTAAGAAATACTAAGTATGGAGGCGTTGCCATTGAAAGCATACAAGATTTTCTTACTAAGACTACTTTTCAGACTACTTTTGTATGACAGCTATACTATATAGTTGTCCGATTTCGACCAAACTTGGTAATATCATGGGAAAGCATAGCAAACTAAGAAATACAAAGTTTGGAGGCGTTTCCGATTAAAACAAAAAAGTTTTTCTCTCTAAGACCACTTTTCAGACGCTACTTTTCTATGACAGCTATACTATATAGTTGTCCGATTTCGACCAAACTTGGTAATATCATGGGAAAGCATAGAAAACTAAGAAATACAAAGTTTGAAGGCGTTTTCATTAAAAACCAAAAAGTTTTTCTCTCTAAGACCCCTTTTTCAGACCCTATTTTTTATGACAGCAATACTATATAGATGTCCGATTTCGACTAAACTTGCTTAAATCATGAGAAAACACAGCAAACTAAGAAATAAAAAGTTTGAAGGCGTTTCCATTGAAAACAAAAAAGTTTTTTCACTAAGACCACTTTTCAGACGTTACTTTTCTATGACACCTAAACTATATAGATATCCGATTTCGACCAAACTTGGTAAAATCATGGGAAAGCAAAGCAAACTCAGAAATACAAAGTTTGGAGGCGTTTCCATTGAAAACTAAAAAGTTCTTCTCACTAAGACTACTTTTCAGGCTTTACATTTCTATGACAGCTATACTATATAGATGTCCGATTTCGACCAAACATGGTGAAATCATGTAAAAGCATAGCAAACTAAGAAATACAAAGTTTGGAGGCATTTCCAATAAAAACAAAAGAGTTTTTCTCACTAAAACTGGTTTTTCGACCGATCATTCCCATGACAGCTATATGCTACAGTCAACCGATCCGGCCGTCTCTGCTATATAGCCTATAGCAAGGGTATTAAAACTTAGTGGCAGTTAAAATTAGCTTTCCTTATTGTTGTAAAGATGTAAGAAAGATGACTGATCAACACATTTCCTACTACCTTTCTAACAGCCTCTCGTCATAGTCTTACTTTACTGTATGTAAATTTCTTAGAATTCATATTTGCCTTGTTTATCAGCTCGCGCTTTGCTCAGTGCAAAAACAACAACAACAACGGCAACAACAACCTCCCAACCTTCGTTGATCTCAGCTTGAGTTGCTGCGATCAGTTTCAAGTCGACAGTTCCACGGCAAACAACTCGACGGACTTGAGCAAAAGGCAAACCCAACTGAGAATGATGAAGTTGTTGGCTTTGGTGACGCTGATGTGCCTGGCCACTGGGGTGCCAGCTGGCAAGGTGGGACCACCACAGCAGCAGGGAGTACAAAAGCATTTGGTGTGCTACTACGATTCGGGAAGTTTTGTGAAAGAAGGTTAGTCTGCCGCTGCCTCCTCTCAATCTCTCTAGCCGATGCTTACGTAATTGTGTGAGAAATCGAAACTGAAAATCGACAGCTGCTTATCACTTTTGGTTCCCCGCAATAAGGTCAACCGAGATAACAGAGGTTTCTCATTTCTTGGCTTTTGTTAGGTCTGGGCAAGCTGGTGATCGATGAGCTGGAGCCGGCCCTGCAATTCTGCGATTATCTCATCTATGGCTATGCGGGCATCGAGCGTGACTCCCACAAGGCGGTGAGTCTTAATCAGCAATTGGATTTGGATTTGGGCAAGGGACTGTACCGCACGGTGACCCGCTTGAAGCGCAAGTATCCTAATCTCCGGATCCTGCTGAGTGTGGGCGGTGATAAGGATATAGAGACGGGCGAAGATGCCAAGGAGTTGCCCAACAAGTATTTGGAGTTGCTGGAGAATCCCATGGGACGCACACGTTTCGTGAATACTGTCTACTCGCTGGTGAAGACCTATGGCTTTGATGGCCTGGACATTGCCTGGCAGTTCCCCAAGAACAAACCCAAGAAGCAGCATGGCGGTTTTGGTAGCTTCTGGAAGGGCTTCAAGAAGGTGTTCACTGGTGATTCGATAGTAGATGAGAAATCGGAGGAGCATAAGGAACAGTTTACCGCCCTGCTGCGTGATGTGAAGAATGCCCTGAGACCAGACAATCTGCTGCTGTCCACCACGGTGTTGCCCAATGTGAACTCCTCATGTAGGTGGTTTCTTATGGTGAATCCAAATGGCAGACTCTTAATTTTCTGCAACTTTTTGCAGTGTTCTTTGATGTGCCCGCTGTGATCAACTACCTGGACTTTGTCAATCTGGCTGCCTTTGATTTCTATACGCCTCAGCGTAATCCCGAGCTGGCGGACTACGCGGCACCCATCTATGAGCTGAGCGAGCGCAATCCCGAGTTCAATGTGGATGCCCAGGTCAAGTTTTGGCTGCGTCACAGCTGCCCGGCCAGCAAAATCAATGTGGGTGTGGCCACTTATGGTCGTCCCTGGAAATTGTCCGAGGATTCGGGTGAGACGGGTGTGCCACCTGTTAACCGTGTGACCGATGAGGCTCCTGTGGGCACCAATACCCAACTCCATGGCATCTATAGTTGGCCAGAGGTCTGCGCCTTGTTGCCCAATCAGAATAATGCGTATGCCAAGGGTGCCAATGCTCCACTGACTAAGGTGCAGGATCCGGCCAAGAGATTTGGTTCTTATGCCTATCGTGCGGCCGACAAGAAGGGTGACAATGGCATTTGGGTGAGCTATGAGGATCCGGATACGGCTGCCGATAAGGCGGGCTATGTGAAAAATAATAATCTGGGCGGAGTGGCGCTGTTTGATTTGTCCTATGATGATTTCCGTGGACTTTGCACCAATGACAAGTATCCCATTTTGAGAGCGGTCAAATATCGTCTGAGCAATTAAGATCACATTTTGTTTGAAGATTTCTAGAATAAATCTGCATGATTTGAAAAAGAACGGCTACCAATACTCTCTCCCTCACTCTCCTATAAAACACAGGCGAATATTGAGACGATCCAAAAGATCCAGAAATATTCTGAAAACAGATTCGAGTTGTAAGCACGAAAATCATCTGGCATCAACACCAATATAGGGAAACTTATAGCCTAGTCTACTCGACTGTCTTCTTTCATGCCCACCAGCACAAGTGGAAAGGAAGTGGTGCAGCGGGTAGTGTGTGTGAGCTAACAAAATATGTAAAAACTACATGAAAATGTAGGTTATCTACACATTTGACAGGGATCTTCCACCCATTAAGTTAATGTAGCTTTTCTACATGCCGCGTTTACATTTCTCATTTCTACATGCGGTATAAGCTTTTCTACATGCTTCTCTACATGCCATTTTTAGAGCCCAGACCATGAAAAACTAGTAAGAAAGACACTCAAGCCCTAATATAACATACTCACTACCTTCCACATCTTGTAAGTGCTGCCCATCGCTGCTTCAGTCGGTGCTGCCCAGCATAAATGTTTGTTTTCCTTATAATTAACTTAATATGTCCAGAAGAAAGGAACCTTCTATCTTTAAAATTGTGGTAGATATGACGTTTTTTTTTTAAATTAAGGGGTCCAAAATTGAAAATAAATTTTATCTGCCTCTAGGTATAAGAAGTTTTTGGCCCATACATGGCAAACCTCTATCTCTTGCCATCTTTGAAAACTCAAGGGGGAGTACGGAGCACGGGAGGGTAAAGTCTTCTATTTGAGAAACCTACAACTTGAATTAATTAATTTTACTTATCCTATCTGCGACTGGAACTCACAACTCATTCACCTAGTCTCGTTAATTAAAACATAAATGCCAACATCCTAGCCCACAAGACTATCAACCACTCGCGCGGCATTGCCGCAAAACACAGTCGACGATGAGAGAATGGGAAAAGAACACGTTTTGTGTAGACTTTTCAAATGCCGCATTCAGCATTTATAAACCCTTACGTTTATTTAGAAAATCTACATACATCGTCGTGTGAAGAACGAAGAATTTAAACCGCAAATGTCGGCATCTCAACTTACACGACCAACAAGCACTCGCGCGGCATTGTTGGAAATCACAGTTATGAAGGAAAGCGACTAGCGACGACGAGCGCTTGGATTAACAATACATTTCGTGTAGATTTTCTATACAAAGCAATCAGCATCTGAAATTCTAAGCTTTTATGTAGAAATTCTATATGTTGCGTGTAAATAACCACTATCTAAATGTTAAACTTAGCTATTCTGTACTGATTTTGAGCTACAATTTAGGTTTGGAAGTTAAACAAGCGCATGTAGGCTTTCAACATCTACCCGCTGATGTAGAAATGCCAAATTTGGACATGCTATTCAAATGGCTTTATGAAAAATGTAGTAAATCTCAAATCGTGTATCCTTGGCCTTCGCCATGCCTATTTTACCTTTTTTATTTCTACACTTGGCATAAAGTTTTTTGCTACATGCCATGTTTAGCTATCTGTTATCTACATTTCTCGTGTAGAATATAAAAGGGCGACCCATGCTTCGTTTCGAATGGCCGTTTATAACATTTGGTTATCTCTGTGTAATGAAAATAATGTGAAAAACTTACACAACCGGTCAACTTCACCAGCTATTGGCGCCAGCTTTGAAGTAAATAGCATTCAACATTAAGCAAAAGTTCCCTCTCTCTCTTTTGTGTGAAATAATTACTGAGCTTAGCTTATTTTCTTTGAAGAACTTTTGCCAGCCTCAATGAACTCACCAAAACCCAATTGAGTTTGACAGCAAGACATAATCGGCTTTAACATTAAAGAGGCACTTTCTGCCTGAAATCAGGCCTGGAATTGAGTGCTCAACATTTGTCATTCAGTCGAAAATATCGAAATTTTCGCATACGCAGCAGCACCGACCCACACACACGCACATGGGGAGCGCTCTAGCTCAATGTTATGCACGAATTCACTACTCGGTGTGGGGTGTGGGGTGGTGGGTGGTGGTGGCACAACAATGCCAGACAAAGGCATAAAAAGGCTCTCCAAAATACACGGATAGGCAATCAGAAAGAAATAAACGTGAAACGAAAGAAATGAAATGAAACGTGGCAATGGCCAGGGTAGCTCTGTCCCACTCTCTGGGGATATTAGAAAGCATTTACCTTTACACACAGGCCCCATTACACCTGCATATAAAAGAGACTACGACGAAATTTTTATAGGTAAACTTCTGGATAGGCTTTGCTTACATCTGTGTGTGTGTGTGTGTGTGTCTGATAGAGATGTATGTGTACACTGTACATGTACACATGGTTAAACGGCTGGCCCAGCTTTTAGCACGCATACGCCCTGGTGTCTACGTAAGTTTTGCAAATAATTGGATTAGTGTTTCAACCACACACATCCCATTCCTGCCCCGGCTCCGCTTGCAGATTATTTCTGTATGAAATTGTATGTAGTTTCATTTTATGCGCTTGGGGTTATATCAGATTTTATACCCCTTTTTTTTGCTGGCATGGGGTGCCCGGCAGCAGGGATTAGTTTTCATTAAAAAAACACACACCTAACATTTCCTGCTGACAGGAGCAGAATTTAATGAATTGAAATTCACTCAGATTAAGCAGATTACTACTCTTTCGCTCAGAATTGTTGTTTATTTACTTTGGTAAATCGCTGGTTTGCCATTTACTGCTGCAACTTGGTCAGTTGAGTTAATATCGAATCCATTAGCCTGCCTTCTCTCCATCGTTCAATCAGTTTCTTTTCGAATGGCAGCCACTTTCCAAAAATATATCCGTTCTAAAGTAGCGCGCAAAGCAGCAACTTTTACCTCTCCGGAGCAACTCAGACACAAGTAAAAACACAAACACCAAAACTAAAGAAACTTTGCCGGGAACTTTGTCGGTGGGGGTGGAGTGTGAGTGCCCATAACGAATATGTATTTTTGATTCCCTCTGCTCTGTTTATTATTGTTGCTGCTGCTGTTGTTGTTGTGGCTGTTGTTGCTGTTCCTGCCAGTTCGTAACAAGTTAAACAACTTTCGGACAGACAGCAGCAGCAAGAGGCAAAAGTTGTAAGGATTTTTGGTTCTGGCATCGGGCTTTGAGATTGTCAACAGCTGTGTGCCGCATAAGAATGAAAGTTTTTGGTTGCTTTGGTTTAGTATTTTTGGTATACCTGAGATTTATGGCAGTTATAAACCAAATTTAAAGTATAAACAAGTGGCTGGCATAATTGTAAGGCACATCAATTTTAGATTGAAAGTTGTACGCAGCAGCAGGCTTCAACCCTGATGAGAACAGTTTGTGGCAACTTAGAGATCAGCCGAAGAGAAAGCAAATGACGCTACTTAACTTCAGATTCAGAAACAGTTGAATCTTCATGAAAACTTTAACCTTCTCTTCTTCTTCGAGATGATCTCGAAGCTCAATTAGTCTACCCCCAACAGCTTAGCGAATAATATCAACAGCTGCTTAAAGCATCTAATCCCAATGACATAGAAGAAAAATAATGGAAATTTAACGAAGTTTGTATAAATTTCAATTTTTAGCACATTTTCACTGAAAACAAAAGAGTTTTTCTCACTAAGACTACTTTTCAGACTCTACTTTTCTATGACAGCTATACTATATAGATGTTCGATTTCGATCAAACTTGGTGGAATCATGAAAAAGCATAGCAAACTAAGAAAAACAAAGTTTGTAGACCTTTTCTGTGAAAACAAAAAAGTTTTTCTCACTAAGACCACTTTACAGACTCTACTTTAGTATGACAGCAATACTATATAGATGTCCGATTTCGATCAAACTTGGTGGAATCATGAGAAAGCAAAGCAAACTTAGAAATACAAAGTTTGTAGGGGTTTTCTGTGAAAACAAAAATGTTTTTCTCACTGAGACTACTTTTCAGACTCTACTTATCTATGACAGCTATACTATATAGATGTCCGATTTCAACCAAACTTGGCAGAATCATGAAAAAGCATAGCAAACTAAGAAATACAAAGTTTGGAGGGGTTTTGTTTGAAAATAAAAAAGTTTTTCTCACTAAGACCACTTTTCAGACTCTATTTTTGTATGACAGCTATACTATATAGATATCCGATTTCGACCAAACTTGGTGGAATTATGGAAAAGCATAGAAAACTAAGAAATACAAAGTTTGGAGGGGTTTTCTGTGGAAACAAAAAAGTTTTTTTCACTAAAACTAGTTTCTCGACCGATCGTTCCTATGGCAGCTATATGTTATAGTCATCCGATTTGAACAAAACCTTAAAGAATTGTGTGAAAGCTTATAAAATAAATATATGCAAATTTTAAAGAGATTTGCTTTGAAAACAAAAAAGTTTTTCCTACTAAGACTACTTTTCTAACCTTACTTTTCTATGGCAGCTATACCATATAGATGTCCGATTTCGAGCAAACTCGGCAGAATCATGAAAAAGCATAGAAGACTAGTAAATACGGAGTTTGAAGACGTTTGCATTGAAAACAAACAAGTTTTTCATACTAAAACTAGTTTTTCCTATGGCAGCTATATGTTATAGTCATCCGATCCGGCCGGTTTCGACAAATGTGCAGCTTATTTGTAGTAGAAGACTTCGTGCAAAGTTTGGTGGCGATAGCTTCAAAACTGACGGAGGTGATAGCATAGAAACAGACGAACAAGGCTCGTCATGCTGATCAAGAATATATATATAATATAATGCTTTCTTCTATGCGTTACAAACATCTGTACAATTTCAATATACCCTCTGCAAGGGTATAGAAAGCTCTTTGGTTAACACATTGTCAACTTTCCCATTCCATTAGCTTCTCTGCTCACAATGCCGACCACTGATGTTTTTCGTTGGTCATAAAAAAGTTCAGAGTTTTCAAATTAAAGTTTGTCTGAGAACAGGTTTCACAGTTTCGTTTAACCTTTCGGGCATAAAAGGAAACGATGTTGAGAAAACAAAACAAAAAACTGTCAACCGGCGGCCATCTTTGCTAATCTAATATTTATTTGATTGATTTAACGATAATGTGACATTCTCTGGCAAATGGCAAAGGTCTAATTTGGCTCACAATGCTCTGGAGTTAACTTTCCGTGAACATTTTCTTTTAAAGCACTTTCAATTTTGTTGATGGCAATGTAAAAACTTGGAGCTTTAGGCAGCCATTATTATTGTCTACACACACAGTCGGATACACAGTTATGCGCTCTGCCATTTGCCGGCAAATTGCCAATGTGCTGTGCTGTGCTGTGTGTGTGTGTGTGTGTGAAAGGAAGCCGGGCATGAGGAAATGCTTTACTTGATTTAGCTGCTAAGTGCAGCTGGAGGCAAAAATTGCACGCAAAATGTGTCGCCAGGAAGCGCAGCCAGCAGCCAGGAGCAGCCGCAGTTCCCCCCCACCAACCCTCGCTTGGCTTTTTCGGCAACAATGTTCTCATAAATCCCCTGGCGCTTGTAAAAACAATTATGTCAGATATTTACGCCGCAAAAGGCAGCTTCCAACTGCAGTCGGCGAACTGCAGCTGGGGGAATTCGCTGTTAACATTTTTGGCCTTTAATTGCAGTCATGGCCCATTTCTCTTTCCGGCCTCCTGCTCTATCTCTCTCTGGCGTAATATCACTTACATGTGTGTGCGGCGGCCTGAGATTGTAATTTATGCCAATTCACACCATTCGGAGAACGTTGTAATTAACAATTTGCAGTCGACTTTCCACTGTTTTGTTGTAATTAAAATGTTTGACTTGAAATTTAAGAACTTTTTTTCAGCAAAAATTGTTGGCCCGATCAGGCCAAGTGTAAACTTGGTTGAATTTTCGAACAGCTGTTGAAAGCCCCTTGGCAAACAGTTTCGAATGGCCGTTTGCGGAGCAGTTTGTCGTTTGTGTGTGTGTGTGTGTGAATCTAATTGCTTGTCTGTGTATGAGTGAGGACTGGTACGTGAGCCTTATGTGTGGTACAGGTGACAAGAATTTAACAAGCGATTTGAGACAAAGACATTGCCTACTTTTCGGCTTGCTTTTAGGCAACACATAAGCATGCAATGGTTATGAGAACTATACGAAAGGAACATGCAAAACGACTTGACAACAAGGGTACAGCCTTGAAACAGTACTCCTTGGACCAAACAAGCATTACACAGAGAAAATAAGGATTTTAGAAAATATACAAAAATATTACGGTATCCATTTGTAATGGATATTTGCTAATATCTACTAAATATCCCTTAAATGTTAACTGGATGTTAAATTTGCAACCAAAGAAGCTGAAAATCATCCAAATTAAATGGAAAATGGTTAATTAAGACTATTTCGAACTGTTTTTTACTGACTACCTAAGATTTTCCTTTACTTTTTTCGATTTTTGTTAGCTTCTTTTGAATTGAGACACATAAATCAAGAAGTTTAATGAGAAAAAAGAGTTGGTCTTACGACTTTTACACCTTGTTTCACCTCAAAACTAAAGTTTCGTCTAGAAAATGTTTCAAAACTTCGCTGTACCTTGCTTATTCAATGGTATTCCTAGAAAAAAGTGCTAAAAGGCAAGAAAAAGCTTTATTGGAACAGTTCACATGTGAGCAATTTAGTCCATCCCTAACATAATATACTCTGAAGTAAATAAAGCTTCTATCGTTCATCCGATCTTTGACAAACCTTTGGGGGATCGACTAACAATACTGATTTATAAATATGCCTAGAAGGTAAGTAGCAAAAACTGTGGTAGATATGAGGCTGTTTTTACAACTTTCTGCTAGTTTCTTTACCTTTGAAAATGTATCAGCAGTTGGCTGAGCCTCACTCAACCGAACAGACAAGAAAAAGCTATGTTTCCACAGTTTCGAATACGAAACGCCAATCCCTAGTTTCCTGATCATTCAAAGCCTTGCTTAACCAACTAAATATGATTACTTTCTGGCCTAAACAAAACCCACCTAGACACTTTTGTGGCCTGTGCCATAGAGGGCGTTCGTGCTCCTCCCAAGAGTGTGTGTGCATTGACTGCCACATTCCGTTTTTGTAGTCACGTTTCAACGCTTTAAGCGCCGGCTTCATGTGTTGTTTTTTGGGCGTTTTGCGTGCGCGAATTTGCCAAAATGGGGTTGAAAGTTAAATTAGGGGGGCAAAAACCAACATAGAAAAGATACAGCAAAAGATAAACGTTTATGTGTTTTAAAGATAACCCAAACACAAACACTGGGAAATTGTAATGCGAGCGGCAACTATGTATAATAATAATAATAATAAAAACTTACATTATGTCGCTTCTTCTCACGTTCGGGCACACCATGCCAACTGAACTGCAAATTCCAATCAAATCCGCCCACATTGACGCCCGTGGAGTCGCGATAGTGATACTCCAGCGTATCATCGCTGATAACATCGATGACGGGACAAACAACCGTTGTGGAATTGCGGGCAATTCTGTCCAGCAAGGGTTCCAGCCAGCCTGCCAACACGAAATGGGTAAAGGAAAATGGTTAAAGGTAAATAACAAATATAGTTTTTCCTTCAGTTTTTCATCATCAACATCATCCTCATCGTCAGCCAAACTCAATAAACAAAATTGATTGTGTTTTTCTCTTTGTTTCGCATTGCAAACAACACCAACAAAAAAATAACCAAAATGTTGCCTCGCCCAAGATTAAGTGATTCACTAGTTGGCTTTGTTTTATTTGCTCGCCGGATTTCATTTGATGGCCATCAAAAATTGTTACGTCCCAAAGAAGCTCCAGGGAGTTGGTTCTCTGGGGAAAACCAACTCACATTTGATGCCATTCAATTTGGTTTTATGGCCACCAAAAAAAATTGGCATATGCTCGTCCATAGATAATAAATATGTTTGTCGGCCGGAGTTTGCCTTTTCGAACTTTTGGCGAGTTTTGTGGGCGAATAATTAAAATATTTATAGACCGTTAATTTTGCATGACCCATCAAACAAACAAAAACGAAAAACAAAAACCAAAACCAAGCAATAACAATTAGCAAAGTTAATTATACATATTCTAAAATAGATTTTACCAATTCTAACACAATTAGGACATTGCGGTAACAGTGAGTGTAAATGAAACAAATGATTGCCTATTTTTTGGTGAAATGCAATTATAGAGAAAGTTTGTTTGCTTTACAGAAGTTAAGCAAAATTAAGGTCAAACAAGCAAACTATTTGTACAAACTTTGACACAAACTTGGCTAAATAGTCAGCTTTTCGAACATATTTGAGCCAGTTATTTGGAAATTATTTTAAAAAAGTTTTCTTACAAGTTTGTGTAAATTATTTGCCTGTGTGCAACTAGCTTAAGACTAAAGCTGATAATTTAAGCAAATATTTCGAAATATTTGCCACCTTTGTTTGGCTTTAAATGAAAACAGCAAATAGTTTGCTGACAAACTTTAGCCGATTAGACTTTGCCTATGTTTAGGCACCACTTATACCAACCAAATGTTTCTTCAGAATAGAAATATGTTTGCATGTTTGCATGCTAGCTCTTATAAGCAAATTTTCAAAGCAAACAAGGCAAAGATAAGACATTTGGTTTGAGCGAATTCAATCTAATGTTTGCCCAAGGCGCAAATTTGTTTGCATGTTTGCAAGTCAGATTTTTGAAGCAAATTTTAAGAGCAAACTAGTCAGATGGTTGCAGCAAATTCAATCAATTATTTGACCAAGGCGCAAATTTGTTTGTAAGTTAGCTTATAAGCAAATTTTCAAAGCAAACAAGACAAATACGAAACATTTATTTTAGGCAAATTCACTCAAATATTTGCCCAAGGCGCAAATTTGTTACCATGTTTGCAAGTTAGCTTCTACCAGCAATTTTTAAAAGCAAACAAGAGAAATACTAAACATTTGATTTGCGCAAACTCTAGCAAATGTTTGCCCAAGGAACAAATTTGTTTGCAAGTTACATCTTACCAGCAAACAAAGCAAATACTCAACATTTGATTTGAGCAAATTCAATCAAGTGTTTGCCCAGTGAGCAAATTAATTTGCATGTTTGCAAGTTAGCTCTTAACAGCAAATTTTACAAGCAAACTAGGCAAATATTGTAAACAAACACAAAATATGATTGCCAAAAGTGTTTTCTATAACATGTCTATCTTTGGAATAACGGGAATTGATTACGATTTTCACTAAAGACAAATTTGTTTGGCCAAACTGTTTTAGAAGTCTTTAAACAACAGCACAGGCTGTATTTGCCAATCAATATCAAAGGAAACAGCAAACTCATGCAAGCCAGACTGGGCAAATAAATTTGTCCACACAAGTGCAAATAATTAGCAAAGGTAAAAAATTTGGGCAAACTTTTTAAAATATTTAAATTTATACAAAAAAGTCGGTTTAAAGATCATTTTAAAATTTCAAGGCAAACTTTTGTGGGCTCAATGTGTACAAATTTTGTTTGCTTGCATGTGGAGCTTAGCTTAAGGCATTAAAAAGAAATCTTTAAAATTGTTTTTGATTTGGGATTTGTGTCCCTGTAACTAAATAAGCAACAGATGTTGCCCCAGGCAAACTTAGTCAAGTCTGGCCAAAAAACTTTGAAGGAAAACTTTTGTGAAAATATATTTCTCTATGGGAAAAACGAATTTGGTTACAATTTTCCCTTTTCCCAGACCAAAGATCAAATCGTTCCAATATTTCATTCTCTTCCTGTTAATTTTAATATTTTGCCTTCAGTTTGCGCCTTGATTCCTGGACAGTAATTTTGTTTGGCTGCCGCCACAAAAAGTGGTGCCTACTTTTAGGCATGCCTCGTAAATTACTTGCCACACTTTTGTGTGCCAGCAACAAAGGGAGAATCGTGCCAAAAAAAACCAAAACACATTAAACCCGCTTAGTTATGGGCTCTCACTCACCTTCAGTGCACTCGCAGTGCGAATCCAAGTAGGTTAACACCGGCGAATGGGCATACTGTGCACCCAGAATGCGTGCCCGTATCAGACCCTCACGTTTGGCTCCTCTGACAATCTCTACCTTGGGATAGGCAGAGAAATAGTCCTCCAGCTGCTTCTTTAGGTGAGCTGTAAGTATGTTTGGAATACAATTTCAAGCGTGGCCTTTCTCAGACACCAAACTCACGCATATCGCTGTAGTCATCCACGAGAATCACTTTGCCAATCAAATGCTCTGGCGATCGATCCAGCACCGAGTGCACCGTCCTCAGCAGCACTGTCCAGGCCTCGTTGTGGAAGCAGATGATCACATCCGTTTTGGGCAGGTCGGTTAGATAACGAGCCGTATCCTTACACCAGGCATCCCGTGGATCGGGCAGTGTGCGGTGCACGGATATCAGATCGGAGACATATTGATTGAATGCATTCTTCGTCCAGCCATCTTCGACGGCTTTCTTCATCTCTTCGGGCATGTCCTTGGGCAGTTTGACGGCCTTGCCCAATTCACCGGGATTCTCGCCCAAATCGATGGGAGCATCGATGACTTTTTTGTCTGCAAATAAATGGCAAGTGAGCAGAGGAAATGCGTTTGAAAATAGCTGCTTGATTTGGCCTGAAATTGAGGAGCTGCGACGACAATCCGTGAAAGTGGAGGGTTTGTTGTGTGTGAAATTTATGACAAAATACATTTGCCCCGGCAGTGCAGTTGACATGAGAAGTTGTCATCATCAGCGTCAGCGACGTAGTCATCCAACAACCTGGTTATGAAAAATGGTTTTGCAAAAGGCAAAATTTCCCTTGTGCTCTCTTCCCTGGCATATCCTGGCTATGCATTATATTTTATACTGTTATTTGCATTTTGGCCTGGAAAAATATGAATTCTACTCCAGTTGCTGCTTTTTATGATTTTTCCTGCTTTTTATGCGATTTGTCAGACACAAGTGACACTTATTGGACATGTGTGTGCGTGTGTGTGAGTGTGAGTGGCAGCTGCTAGGTCCTTCAAACTCTGTTCAATCACCACAAAAAGGATTTCCAGTTCGCATATTATTTCAATTAACAACATAAGAAGCTTGACTAGCCATAAGATTGAAAGGATTTACAGGGATTCGATTTGATAACTTGAAATTTTCCCCTTTGTTCTATTTGAGCAAGGAAAATGAACCAACTCCAGCTTACAACTAAGTTCATTTAAGCAGATTACATTTGATTCCTCAGTCCGGCAGTTTGTGTTGTCTTTGCTAGTTTTAAAGCAAGAGTAAACCAAACGTCATTATGCCCGTGTTAGACAACAAAAACTACTTATATTTAGAAGAGAAGGAGAATTCCCAATCGTGAAATGCAAAATCACAAAGCCAAATGATATCATCAAACCATAGACTAGATATTTGATAAACTCTCAAACGATTGTGTTATATATCATGGCATGATTTCATATAAAAGTTTCTCAAATGAGATATCTGACAAGTGTAAAATGGAATCTGAGAACAAAATATATGAAAGGCTGCATGAGTAGCACGCTTTCTGAGTTCTCACAGTAAACTGTGGTGTTTTTCCCCCCATCTTTCATTTGAGATCTTGACAATTGAAAACACAGCTTTAACCACAATCAAATAGGAGTTGATCTGATGTAGTATTTGTATCGAGAGCTCTTTTTTGTCATGATATATGCTCCGACAGGAGATTGGATCATAACCTCATCCTAAGTGGAAATGCAAAGCAATCGGAATGCATATAAGGAAGTGTAACTCTTCTCACATCCAGAACAAAGGAAACCAAGAGCATATGAACATGCTGGCGCATATACAAGCATTTAAACTATGCGTTAGGAGCTGAGTTCTGCCAATCAGGGTACTCTAGTCAGGGTCAAAAAATCGAGAGGAGATATGCTTCGACTAAATAGCTGCCCCAAGAAGCACGGTAAGCGGTGGCTTATGCTCGCTTTGCAACTAAAAGAAGCCAGAGGTCATGCAGCATTATATCGGAAGACGACCTATTCTGCAAGAGTTTCGATGTCAATGTTTTAATAAGAGATTGCTGGAGGTAGAGGAGGTCTTCGCGGTTCTAGATGGAGCCATGGTTTGGGCAAACTTAATTTGAGGTTGCTTTATTATACAGGAGATGAATATTTATTGAGGATTTATGTTGTAAGTTGACTAGAACTACTTCTTCGACCCTACTTTTGTATGACAGCTATACTATATAGATGTCCGATTTCGACTTAATTTGGCAGAATAATGAAGAAGCAAAGAAAACTAGTAAATACGGTGTTTAGACACGTTTGCATTTAAAACAAAAAAGTTTTTCTCACTAGACCTAGTTTTTCGACCGATCGTTCGTATGGTAGCTATATGATATAGTCAACCGATTTGGACAAAAATTTGTTAAATTATGTGAAAGCATGTATAACTAGCATAAACAAAATTGCAGGTTACTACCATTCAACACAAAAAAGTTTTTCTAACCAAGACTGTTTTTCAGACCTATCTTTTGTATGGCAGCTATAACATATAGTTGTCCGATTTTCATCAAACTTGACAGAGTTATAAAAAACCTAAGAAAAGCTAGGAATACAAAGTTTGCACAGGTTTGCATTGAAAAGAAAAAAGTTTTTCATACTAAAACTAGTTTTCCGACCGATTGTTCCTATGGTAGCTATAAGATATAGTCATCCGATCCGGTCGGTTCCGACATATTAGTAGTGTGCGTGCAAAAAGAAGACTCTGTGCAAAGTTTCAGCTCGATAGCTTTAAAACTGAGTGACTAGTTCGCGTAGAAACCGACAGACAGATGGACAGAAGGACGGACGGACAAAGCTCAATCGACTCAGCTCGTCACCCTGATCAAGAACATACATATATAGCTTATGGTGTGAGAAATGAATATTTCTATGCGTTGCAAAATTATAATACCCTTTGCAAGGGTCTAAAAATTGTTTTCACTAAGAACCATTTGCCGACTGATCTATTTGAAAAACGGTTATGCCATTAGAACTCTTTTGGGTTCCCCTCTTTCTTTTTAGAATATCTGAGAAGTTGAGTATTTCTTATTACCCAGGTGGGTCCGAACCCGGTTAGTATCAGTTCTTGCCACTTTTTGTGCTTATGGTTCACTATTTCCTGTACGATTGTAGGGATTTTGGTGGGGCTTCTTAATAGAGCATTGCAGTGTGCAATATCTATATACAGGGTGCGCCATATAAAGTGTCGGTATGGCAACACTGAATAAATATAAAAACCAACAACCGATTGCTATATGTTGATCTTGTTCCTTTAATTTGGTCCTGTACAATTTATTTCGACTACTTTTTGAACACAACATCAATCAAGTGGCCGCCTTTATTGGCCACAACAAAATGTGCCCTTTTTGCGGCATTTTCCATCACTTTTTTCGAGCGTCTCAGTCGATAAAGTGGCGATTTCGGCACGAATGTTGGCCTTAAGCTCTTCAATGGTCTGTGGATCGCTGGCGTAAACCTTGCTTTTTAAATAGCCCCACAAAAAGAAGTCTGGGCCGGTCAAATCTGGAGATCTGGGTGGCCAGTCAATATCGCCTCTTTTTGATACCAGGCGTCCAGGGACGTGTAAAGGTATTTCATGGATGCGGTGTGGATTTTCCGTGCCCCATATGCGACAATTTTGCTTATTAACACCACCAGAAAGCGTGAAATGGGCCTCATCGGTCATCAACATTTGTTGAGTTGAGTTAGCACAATTGAACGATTATTTTCGATGAACAGCGTCACTATTTCGGCACGTTGTTTTGGTGTGAAGCGATCCATGGTCAAAATTGTACTAGATTGATGTTTCCAAAACATGTCTAACAAAAGCAATCGGTTGGTAAATGTCAAAGTTATTCAGTGTTGCCATACCGACACTTTATATGGCGCACCCAGTACAGGGTTGTCCATATTCGACGGACCCATCTGGCAACGCCATAACTTTTGACAGAGATGTCAGATCGCTTAATGACATACCGCGTTTGAAGCGTCAGTCCAAGCAGATTTTTACCATGGAACAATACACGCCACGCGAGCGCTCTGAAATAGTTGAAATTTACATTCAACAGCACAAGTCAATTGTGAAAACTCAACGTGCTTTTAAAAAATTAAAATTTCACATTGAATGGGACCGTAAATAAGCAAAATTGCCGTATTTACGCCACTGAAAATCCTCAGGAGATTCAAGAAGTGCCTCTTCATGACGAAAAAGTCACAGTTTGGTGCGGCGTTAGTGCGAAAACGGTCATTGGGCCGTTTTTCTTCCAAAATGAAAATGGCCATGCTGTTACCATCCACCAGGAGCGTTATCGCGACATGATGACCAATTTTGTGATGCCAATTATTCGTCGAAAGCGTATGAGGCAGTTCTGGTTTCAACAAGACGGCGCTCCACCGCACACAAGTCGCATAACAATCGATTTTCTGAAGAAATTGTTTCCGGGCCGTTTGATGTCGAAAAGTGGTGATTTGGACTGGCCACCGCGTTCGCCCGATTTGACGCCGCCTGACTTCTTCTTGGGGGGATATTTGAAGTCAAAGGTTTACGTTAACAAGCCAAGGACCGTAGAAGAGCTCAAGGACAACATTCGTGAAGAAATAGCCGCTATTCCGGCCGAAATGTTGGCGAAAACGATGGAAAATGCTGCAAAAGGCGGCCATTTGAGAGATATCATATTCAAAAATTGATGTAAACAAATCTACTTGGAACAAATTAAATGATTAAGATTGCCAACCGCCAAATTTTTATTTTTTTCTTTGATTTTTTTAAAAAAAACATGGGTCCGTCGAATATGGGCAACCCTGTATGTTCTGAGGAGCCATACATCTCTTTGGAATATCTGCCAAGTGGGGTGGTCCGAACCCTGTCAGCAGCAGTTTTAAGAACCATTTGTGGTTATGCCCTCTGCGGATTACCCAGGAGGTTGTTGTGCGCTTATTCTCTTTCTTTTTAAGGAGTTTACCCATTCTGATTCTGGATCTCTTATTTCAGCGGGCTTGTAAAGAAGACTTACTCTCTACCTTAGACTAGATTTACACGGTGAATCAAGCTTCAGGAAGTTTTCTAAGTAGCAAGGCAATGTCGCCTACTAAGAGAACTTCATGCAGTTTGCTTCACCGTGTAAATCCAGTCTTACTTATGTTAGGCAAGCTGATCTACTCTTAGCAATGTTAAGTTGATAGAACATTGCATTCGTTCTGTTAATGAAATCTGTGTGTAATATCAGTAAGAGTGTCTTGCACGGACAGCTTTAATTAACGCATTGCCACATTTCCCACCAATTAACATTAACCAGCCCCACCCCGCACTCTCTCTCTCTCTCTCTCGTCATTTCTGCCACAACAAACAAATACCCACTATTTATGAACATATTTTCCACTTTGATCAGCCCAACCAGGCAAAGAAAAAACACATTTCAATTACCACAATCATTTCGATTTCAATAAGCATAAAAAGCTAGCTGGAAAATAAAAAGCCATAAAAGCAACCGCATTATGCTGCAAATGCTGGGGACTAGGCTAACCAAGAGGCAGGCCAATCAGCTGGCGATAAATTTTTGTTAGCAAAATAAAAGAAGGAGAAAAAGGACCATTAAAATGGTCCTTTTGCCCGGTCGGAAGGGGCATAAATTTTATGATTTGTCGTCGTCGTAGCGGCAACTCAGTTGCGGCATATTCGCGCCTGTTTTGTGCCAAGAAGGACGTCGGTAATGAACGTTTTTTGCATGCTGGGCGAGCGCTCGCACACGCATCACAACAGGCGGACAGACAATAAAAAGGACCCGACTGGGGTTTTATGGGCATTATTGATTCACTTATTTATGGCCTGCCTGGAGAGTGAAGCACCTGAGAATGAACCAATTATGTAAAACTGGAGCTGTTTCGGCATAATTTAAAGCTCAGGCTTTAAGGTATTTCTGCTGATTAGTTTGTTTCGCTGACATACGCGGCGTATGAGCTATATTTCAGAGTGGAAAGCCAAATCAGGGAGGAGACAATCGCAGCGCGAGGGACACGCCTGAGCGTGACAGGAAGCTATAAATGTGGGAGGAGCCGCCCGGCTCCGAGTGGGGTGTGCCCACATGACAAATGGGTTCATGCCAATGTTCATCATGTTCCGCAGGCACATAAAAGTAACATAATAGGCCAAAGTGGCGTTGTTTTTTGAAAACTCTCAGCAAGGGGGATTAGCATTGATTAAGAATAGTGGGCGGGGCGTGGCATTTGCATTTGTATGCACAAAATCATTATCGCTGTTAAATTGTAAGCTCTACACACTCAGAGGCTGGTCAACGATCAAGATAGCCAGCCAGCCACATTAAAGACTTGGCCAGGAAGAGGCAGGCTGGTTTTTTTTGCTGTTTTGGCCAGGGAACTTGATGCGTGCGCGCGATAAACGTCGTGTTGGCCACGTCTTTTGGTGGTAACGCGCCCCAAGGCCAGGGCCAATGCCAATAAGTACAACAACACTAATTACCAGCTATGAACACAAGCCACAGCAGACACACACACACACACACAGCAAAGGCCAAAACAGAGACGGCCAGGTGAAGGTGAAGACAAGGCACAGTGGCTGGCGGTTGGCGGTAGGGCTGGCTGGTTATTAGCCCACATTCAAGCAATGCTCACTGCCATCTAACCACTGTGCTTTGAACTCGTACATCTCATCTCATTTCAGGTCTCGTCTTACCCCATTTGCTTGGCCTGGGAGTGTTGGTAAACGTTGTAGGCTTGCACACAATTTTAACGCCATGGGGCAGCTGCTGCTGCTGCTGAACGGACTTAAAAAGGATCACCAGAGCAAACAGCAACTCCACCAGCCAGGTCCAACTTGTAGCTTTGCCACCTCGCCTCGGATGATGATGATGATGATGACGATGATGATGAACCCCAGAGATGCAAACATGATATGCGAAATTGCAAATACGTGCATTGTCTGTGTCTGTGTCTATCCCTTCCTGCCCTGACCACATGCTGATGCAATCTTAAATGCTTGTTCCACATGCCAAGCAATAGATGAAGGCATACAGGAAGCTTCTGCTGCTGCTGCCCCCCTTGAGTCATGCCTGGCCGGAGCCGGGTTGGACTTGCTTCATTGATTTGCCTGGGCCCAGAGTCGAGTGTCCATTGAGTAAAAGAAACCTCGCCTTGATTAGTAAGAAACAATTTTTTGTTGCTCTCCTATGCTTAATGCGAATGCCTTGGCTGACACCGAGGAATGAGCAGGAATTGGTCTCTCTATCAATGCCACCAACCCCTTGGCTGCCCCCCCCGCCGCCCCCCTTGCACTGACATTGAAAATGTTGTTTGGCAACAATTGCAAGTTGTTAAGTGCTCCAGTGTTGTTAGTGTTTGCCGTTGGCATCTTCGACATTGTTGTAGAACTTGTTAGAAATTTTCTTAAAGGCATAAAGGCAAATGGAGCGAGAGAGAGAGCGGGGAGGGGGGGGCGGAAGTGTGACAGCGCAGCAAGTTGTAGTCGTTTGGGGGAAGGGGCAGGGTACGAACAGGAAAGCAATATGTGTTATTATCCCCGCTTGGTTTCGTTTTCGGCTTTCCTCCAACTTCTGGTGACCCAAAATGCAGCTCCCGAGCAGAGCAGAGCAGCGGCAGGAGAGGGGTGGAGGGGGCGCTGCATGTGCACTGAATTGATGGGAATTAGTTGCAAGCGATTGCGTGGAAATGAAGTGCAAAAAGGCAAGAATAGGAGATTTGCCAACGCAGATAACAGCGGAGCGAGAAAAGCGCGTTAAGAAACTGGCAAAGGATGGCAGCAGGAAGCAGTGGGGCGAGCGAGCAGGCAGTGGGGCGGGCATTACTAATGGACGGCGGATTGAGCAATGGAAATAAATGTGCAAGTGAATTCAGTATAAATACCCATTGTTGTAATTAAATGAGATAAAGGTAAACACACACAAAGAAAGGACTAATGGAAATTAGACCTGAAGAGCGATGAGAGAACTGATGTTAAGTTTCAGCTTCGCTCGCTACTCAGTTTGCGTTAGTCTGTAATCGACACTCTGAGCTCCATTTTCAGAGCCCGATACTTAGAGCTCTTTATTGACTTACTCCTGTTCAGTGCTAGATACTCAGTACTCGATAATAAAACCTCGATATATGCTACTCGATACTTCTTACTCAAAGTTCTGAGCTTGTTGACGGATACTCGCTACTACATATTCGATACTCTGAGCTCGATACTGTTTTTTTGATACTAAGAGCTCTTTATTTACTTGCTCGATACTCAGAACTGAATGCTCAATACACGATTTATAGTATTCCACACTCGGTGCTATATATTTAGTATCCCATATTCAGTAGTCGATAATAAAAGCTTAATATTCACTACTCGATACTCCTCACTCCAAGTTCTGAGCTTGATAATCTGTACTGGATACTCAGTTTTCGATATTATGAGCTCCATATTCAGTAATTGATGCTCAGTACTCGATATTCAACACTCGATATTCAGTGGATGATACTAAGAGCTCATGTTCAGAGCTCGATACTTGCAACTCGAGCCTCGATATTCAGTACTTGATACTCGGAACTAGATATTTAGTATCCGACAAATAGTACTCGACACTCAGAGCTCCATTTTAAGTACTCAATACTACTTACTTGATATTCAACAGTCGATACTCTTTACTTAATACTCTCTACTCATTACTCAACACATATTCCTCGAT
Source organism: Lordiphosa fenestrarum (assembly GCA_035044985.1). NCBI lineage: Eukaryota > Metazoa > Arthropoda > Insecta > Diptera > Drosophilidae > Lordiphosa > Lordiphosa fenestrarum. The sequence continues at coordinate 445,556 of JAWNNO010006292.1, read as the reverse complement.
ACTCTGAGCTCTTTATTCAGTACTTGACACAAAGAACTCAAAACTTAGTACTCGAAGCTTGATTTATAGTGGCCAATAATTAGTTATCGATACTAAGAGCTTGACTCTCAGTACTCGATATTCAATGAAACACTTCTAGTACTTGATACTCTAAGCAAGATACTTAATCGCCGATTTTTATACTCTGTACCGTAGGTACATAGAGTATTATAAGTTTGTGCAAAAGTATGTAACATCCAGAAGGAAGCATCTCCGACCCCATAAAGTATATATATTCTTGATCAGCATCAACAGCCAAGTCGATATAGCCATGTCCGTCTGTCCGTCTGTCTGTCTGTCCGTATGAACGCACAGATCTCAGAGATGGTAAGAGATAGAGGTTTGACGTGTATGGGACATATGCTTCTTATGTCTGCAGGCAGATCAAGTTTATTTTCAATTTTGGCCACGCCCCCTCCCGCCCCCGCAATTTAGAAAAAACGTCATATCTCCCACAGTTTTGAAGATAGATGGCTTGTTCCTTCTGGACATATTTAGTTATTAGGATAACTTATCGATCCGCCAAAGAAATGAAGAAGATCGGATGAACGGGTTTCGAGTTATGATCAAAAGACAAAATTTCTTGGTACAGAGTATGTTATAGTCGGGCTTGACCGACTTTCTTTCTTGTCTGTACTGAATAATCAAAGCTCTATTTTCAGTACTCGATACTCCTCAATATTTAGCAGTTGATACTCAGTACTTGATATTCACTACTCGATACTCCTCACTCGAAGTTGACATTCTGTACTGGATACTCAGTACTCGATACGACGAACTCGACTTTTAATACCAGATATTCAGAGCTCGATACTCAGAACCAGGGTTCGGAATTGCTCACGAGCCGCTCGCTCTGCCTCTGTTCTGCTCTCGCTCAGAGCCGAGAGCCGCTGTTTGAGCAAAGGGAGCACTAAACGTCTCACAGCTCGTGAGCCACAAATTCTGGATCAGAGCTGAGAGCCGAAAGATGTGAGCCCTCAACCGGCTCGTAAGTCACAGCACTCGGTTCTGACCTGAGAGCCACAGCAGAAACAGCTCTAGACTGGTGAGAGATCAAACGGCTCTCGGCTCTTGCCGTGCTCAGCTCAGAGACAAGAGCTAAGTGCTATGAGCTGAGAGCAAGAGTTGCCTCTCGAAAAATGCGAGCAAAGAGCAATTCCGAACCCTGATCAGAGCTCAGAGCTTAGTACTCTATATTCAGTACTTCGTGCCCGAAGCTCAGTTTTTAGAGGACATTAGTTCGTGGTCGGTAAATAGAGCTCTGTATTCAGTACTCGATATATTTTGTACTCCTTTTTTCAGTACTTGCTACTCAAAGCTAGATATTTTCGATATTTAGTGCTTGCTTCCTAGCGCTCTCTATGCAATACTCGTTACTCAGTGCTCGTTATTCAGTATTTGAGGCTCAAAACTCGATGCTCAGTACTTGAGGATCAGTAAGTCCTTCTCGGTTATCAAAAGTCAGTACTTGGGTCTCTGTACTCGATACTCAGTCATCAGAACTCAGTTCTTCTTAAGAATCAGTGATCGATACTTAGTTTTTGATACTCAGAATTCAATATAAAGTACTCAGATATTGAAACTTACTACTCAAACAGCTCGCAATAAGACACGCATGCTGCAGAGCTGCTGCTGCCCTAATGAGATAAGAAATACGAACTTGTAATAAATAATAAGAATAAATAAGAATTTTTCTATGATTTTAGTCCTATAAAGCACACACAGGACCTAGACTATCTAATTTAAGGTCAGAGCTGCTTTTATCAAAACAGAATCCATCGCTGAGTAAAAAGTGAAACAATTTCTAACTAAATTTCGGTATACATTTAAATGCTCAGCACTCACCCTCCTCTGGTTTTGGTTTAATGGCTGCCCCCGCTTTCAGTTTCTTCTCGGCCAAATGCTGCACCACCGCCTGCCGTCGTCCTGCTGTCTCGCTGGCCTTGTGCTTGGCGGCTGTCGGCGGTATATCCGCCTCATTGACTCCGGGCGCACCATCACCCAACATATTCCCATCAATTATCGGATCCTGATGATGTTCGCCTGAATCGAGACCATTTCTTAAGGCCATGGCCACGGGATCACCGGGACCGCTGCCACCACTGCTACCCGCACCGGACTGGGCGGCCTGCCGGCGTGTGTCGTCTGTGTAGATGAGAAAGGCAATGCAGAACCAAATGGCCAAAAGTACGGCCACCAGCTTAACGATTGTGGTGGAGCGGCGTCGCCAGATGAAGGCCATCTTGGAGAGATTTTTAAGTGTTTTTGATGGATGACAGTGGCTAATGGAAATGTTCTTGCTCTCGCTCGCTCTCCCTCTCTCTTTCTGTTGCTGTTGCCGCTGTGCGTGCTTTGTGCGCTTTTCAGTTAGAGGCCGCCTCTGGGGTGGCTCACTTGGCGTATGCGCAACATTAATCAGTGCTTGATATGTTTGTCGTTATGATATGCGAGGCCTTTAATCAGTGTATCAGTCTGAATTCTGGATATGTGAACAGCCACTCCAACATGAGGATGCCAATTTTCAGCAGTGGCCTCTTTCAACCTGCAAATAGAACAACACGGAGAAAACAATTTGCAATTAATTTATGGTATTAAGCCATTAAATTGAAACGCAAATCAAATAATTGACGCATTAAAGATAATATTGATTTTTGGCCGGCTGTTGCTTCATCTTGCGCAATTAAGCTGCCGAGTCAATCTCTGGCCCCGACTTGACCATAAAACGACAGCCAACATGCAACTAATGTCAATATTATATAATTGCAGCAAAAAACCGCAGCCGTGCAGAACATTTGCCCAGGTAAATGACATGGACACGGGCACTTGAGCCAGTCAAGAAGAGCTCAAGTGGTGTCTGCACTGTGTGTGCCCCACAGAGAGTTGCCCGGCTGTTGCGTGTCGGGTTGAATGAAACCAGAAATTGAGTTTGGTTTGGGTTTGGGTTTGCGTTTGGGTGCTGTGCTGTGCTCTTTTACTTGGACACAGTTGAATACCCTTTTGCTAATCCAATTATCGGGATGAGTTTATCAGCAACAATTTTAGTCAAAATTTGTTTTATAGAATTTGAGAAACTCTTCATAACTCCTCTGACTATCTATATTTGGGTAGATTGCTCAGATCCAGGATTTATTTTCAAGTTTTGAAACTGTTTCCAGTCAACAAAAGTTGCAATCGACCATAATTTGCCTAAAATCCCCTAAAATTTGCTGAAAAACTGTACTCAAAGACATCTTAACCTTACTTCAAGTTGACTGCACTCAGGGAAAAATCGCCTAGACATCGCCTAGACCTAAAACAATCATATTTGTATTAACTATGCCCATTTTGTATTAAAAGTATCTAGAAATCACTTAAAAATGTATTTACATGGCGAATTAGTTACCCCTTTTATATTCTGAATGCAGGGAATGCCCACTTGAGAATTACAAGCGGTCGTATTTTTGCAAAATGCCAGAAAAATATTCAGTAACTCAACATGAGTAAGCAACATGAGAGCCCGGAAGGCTAGCTTCCATTTCCTCTCAGTATGCCCAATTCTGGGAGAACTAACCTTAAAATATTTCAAAGAAAGGTGGTTTCCATTGGAAAAAGCGAGAGATCTACTCAACGGGGGAAACTGGAATATGCTCTTAAGTATAGATTCAAAATCGTTACTGAAGTTCTCTAAGATTTTTAAGTAATATAAGGTAATATTAATCAAATGTAAATGTGAAAAGCCCAGTAGGCAAGCAAACTTTTTGGATAAATATACCACTCTTTGCTGTCTCTCTATGTAATAGTATTCAGAGCATGGTATGGCCCTCTTAGGAGTAAAAGATCTGCTACCTCGCGACGAGCGGGTAAGACAGTTGGTATAACTCCGAAGGGTGTTTTTTCCTATAGCTTAATGGGATTATAAACTATATACTGTACAATTCCTCAGTTAAGGCTGACGGCTATTAATGCCACTCCTAAATAAGCAAATCGTTCTAATTTTCTAAGATCAAAGAACTACTACATCTACCTATAAAACTTTTACTTGGAACTTCTTCTTACCTCAGAGAGATTCGAGCTCGGCTCCTTCCGTAATTCCACACTAATGACATGGCGTCCTAACGTTGTCCGCCATTGTCGATACGAGCGCGTTAAGTTAATCCAAATAAGTCATTCAATATGTCAGTCAGTTGATTTTTGAGGAAATGGTCACCTAAATAGAAGGTCACTTTTCCTTAACGCACGTAATGTCAGTTCATTCAGGTGTTAGAACGTTGCCCTAAAACGAGTAGGTGAAGAGTTGGAGTCCAATTGCAGGCGTCTATTTTGTATTATATATTTGGATCTCTTTCTTTGTAAAAACTAAGAAAATAGCAAGCGCCTGCAGTGTGACTTGAGCTCGCAGCAACCTTCACGCTTGAAGGTCAGGTTCTGATATCAAAGAAAAGCGGCTTTGTACCAGCTGAAAGCTAAAACTGTCAATGACTCAAGCGCTTAGGAAAAGTAGCCTTGTATTTAGCTGACGATTTCCTTAAAAAACAAGAAAGAAAGTCGGACAAGCCCGACTATAACATACTCTGTACCAAGAAACAGTCTTTTGATCATAACTCGAAAACCGTTCATCCGATCTTCGCCATTCCTTTGGCGAATCGATAAGTTATTCTGATTACTAAATAAGTCTAGAAGGAACGAACCAACTATCTTCAAAACTGTGGGAGATATGTCGTTTTTTCTAAATTGCGGGGGCGGGAGGGGGCGTGGCCTAAATTGGAAATAAACTTGATCTGCCTGCAGACATAAGAAGCATATGTCCCATACATGCCAAACCTCTATCTCTTACCATCTCTGAGATTTGTGCGTTCATACGGACAGACAGACGGACATGACTCGGCTATTGATGCTGATCAAGAATATATATACTTTATAGGGTCGGATGTTACATACTTTTGCACAAACTTATAATAATCTATGTACCTACGGTACAGAGTATAAAAACTGACAGAAAATGTAACTTTTAGATTAAAAACTAAACCTTTAGGTAGAAAGTTGCCTGCTATGTGAAACTGAAGCCAGTTTTTGTTCTAAGGAACTGCTTAAGCTCAAAATTCGAGGCTTCTCTTTAATTTTGAGTAAGTTATAACGCCCATCAAATGGCATGGAGCAACAGTCAAGCAGATGATTATTATTTGGAAACTTCCTTATGATAAGCTAGATCAAAGCAGGTAAGAAAGTGGGTCAAGCCTGACTGTAAAAGAGTTTGTTCAGCGAAATTTCTTTGGCTCATAACTTGACTGTCGCTCATTTGATCTCTATCAATCAAATCAAGGCCAAATCGTTAGATAATCCTGATTACTAAATATGCCTAAAAGGTACGAACTAGATATCTATAAAACAGATATAGACATGAAGTTTTTGCTGATATGCAGAGACTGGTAGGGGCGTGGCAAAAACTTAAAATACACTTAAGCAAACTTGAAAAGCTAAAGTCCCAGTCAATCTCTTACCAACACTGAGATTTGTATATATAGGGCCATAGATATACTTCTTAAAGCCGATTTCTCATCTTCTTAATAGCTGATAAACTAAGATATTGCTCTGCTATTTGTAGGTTTATGTGCCAGCTCTATGTAAAAGATTCGAAATCGGCCCTAGAGTCGGCTATGCTTTCCCTTGGCTGTTAGCTACACTGGCACAAACTTAATAAACGCTGATTTCCTGTTGGTACAGCCCCAAGACCCAGACCAGAACTCTCTAAAATTTTAGTATCCCTCAGAGCTGGCGCACACATTTGTATGAAACAAAATTGTCTTAAGTGCCTTAAACTTAAAGAAAAATCACAGTTGCTGGCTGCTCTTACCCTCTGCCAAAGCATTAAGAAAGCAAAAAAAAAAAAAGTAATAAGCATTAGCTCCGACTAAAGATCGGAGTCGGAGTCGGAGTCGGAGTCGAAGTCAATGGCTTGCAGTCTTGGCCCTAGCACTAAACTGCACACATGCACCAACAATGGGTGAGGCTCGCTCCGGGGCTTATCAATTAGACGGGGCAGCCAAAGGGTCTCCCCAGAGAAGAGGAGACCCCTCTGCTGCTGCTGCTGCCCCCCAACAACTATGCCAACTATGTCTGCATACAATAAATACAAGTTAATTACTTCGTGTGCCTTTTGTTATGGCTCGTTGGGTTCAAATGCCAACCCACCGTACCCCGGCCACGCACCGCCCACCCGCTCCCTGCTGGCAATTTCCGTTGTATGTGTTTATAAATTGAAAACAAAAGGGGGAAAAATAGAGGCAAAAAAAACATGTCATGTCCTCACTCAGCTGTAAAAACTTTGCTCTGACAAAATAGAGCGATTAGAGTTGGCAGTCAGACGACAGGCAGCCGAGCGAGCTGTTGACACTGTCAATTATGGAACTAGACCTTCCTTCCCCCAAAAATAGTCAGAAAGCGGGCAACAAATTGAACGCACCAGCCTCATGATAGCGGGTAATTGCTTGATTTCAGTCTCTCGGCTAATTTTGCCCCAACAAGCGAGCAAGATAATCAGAAACACACACGAATAATATTCGGGCGACAGGTCTCGAAAATCAAAACCTAAATATCGACAAGTCTTTATCAATTCCGCTGACAAACATTCGAAATTTATAATTGATGAGTTTTGCTGGCACTTTGAGTGGCTTTGCTGCAGCGAAATGTTTGCGCATTTAAATTGTATATTAATTAAAATGTGTGTCCGTGTTGCGGCATTGGTGTTCGGCAGCGGCGCACGTGGCGTATGCGCCATATTTGGGTATAAAAAGCGAGTGAAATTGGGGCAGAGATATAGTTTTCTATACGTATCATAGTTGATGGTTTTTGGTTTTCAAAATATTGCACTAAAATGGCATTTAATGTTTTTCGACGGCATTTTGTTTTATGACATGCATAAATGTATTTGCAGATGGCTTAGCGAGGTGGGCAGCAGCAGAGTTTGGCAGAGCTGGAATGCATGGCATGGAAACAAATATAGCGACCTGTTTTCAACCGATTTCAAACTGGGTTAGAGCCATGTATCAGAAATTATATAAGCTGTGACACTTAAGCTTGGCTAGTAGGTTCAATGTTACGACATTTGACGGGTTGAAAACCGATCGAAAGTCAGAGTTATTGGGTTCTAAGGAGGTTGAGGGAAACTTGAAGTGTTTCTCAATTTGTTTGTAAGTTTGTAAGATATATTTGCATGTTTTGCAGGTTTGTATGTTTGCAGGTTTGCAAGTTGGTAAGTTGGTAAGTTTGTGAGTTTGCATGCTTGCAACTTTGTAAGTTTGTGGGTTTCTAAGTTTGTCGGTCTGTAAGTTTGTGGGTTTGTAAGTTTGTGAGTTTGCATGTTTGCTTGTTTGCTTGTTTTTTTGTTTGCATGTTTGTATGTTTGTGTGTTTGTAAGTTTATAAATTTGTAAGTTTGTAAGTCTGTAAGTTTGTAAGTTTGTAAGTTTGTAAGTTTGTAAGTTTGTAAGTTTGTAAGTTTGTAAGTTTGTAAGTTTGTAGGTTTGTAAGTTTGTAAGTTTGTAAGTTTGCAGGTTTGCAAGTTTGTATGTTTGTATGTTTGTAAGTTTGTAAGTTTGTAAGTTTGTAAGTTTGTAAGTTTGTAAGTTTGTAAGTTTGTAAGTTTGTAAGTTTGTAAGTTTGTAGGTTTGTAAGTTTGTAAGTTTGCAGGTTTGCAAGTTTGTATGTTTGTAAGTTTGTAAGTTTGCAGGTTTGCAAGTTTGTATGTTTCTTACACAATCATTCATAAATGGCTACACACATGTTAGGCTATTTAACTTTCCTTTAATGGTCAAAAAACAGCGAAAACTACAAAATTTTTCGCAGCAGGCGAGCAATCGATGCAGCTTTGTAGGTTTGCAGGTTTGTATGCTTCTTAAACAGTCATTCAGTAATGGCTTTACATAGGTAAGGCAATTTTACTTTCTTTTAATGGTCAAACAACCGCGAAAACTACAAATTTTTTAAAAGCAGGCGAGCAATCGATGCCAGCAATTTCATATGTACAAAGCAGAGAGCTGCTGAGACTGCTCAACAAACTCTATCGCGGCGCGATGAACAAGTGGAGGGGTAGGCCAGCTAAAGATCTCAGAAATGACAGAGCAGGCGAGCCATCGACGGCAACACTTTGCTATGCACATCGCTTTTCAGAGAGCTGCTGAGACTGCGGAACAATCTCAATCGCGAAGCGATATACAAGTTAAGCAACAGGCCAGGTAGAAATAGGAAAGCAGGCGAGCAATCGACGCCAGCAATTTGCTATATACATCGCTTCCAAGAGAGACGGGAGTTAAAGATTGAACTTTAAAATGTTATAATTAGCAATAGTAAAGTAAGCTACGCCTATCTGCGCCTCAACGCTCACCAGATAGCTGTTAGTTTCTTAAATTTCTTTTGTGTGCTTTCCTTTTTAGTTCAATTGCTGGGTACTTCTCAAACCGCCCTCGCATCTATGATATCGTTTGGCTGCCAGCACCATTATTCTCTCCTCTGCTCGCTTCTCACACACACATGCCATCTATTTGGATAACTCATTGCATTTCAAAGGTAATTTACATTTTTAATGTTCAGCTTAAATTAGCTGCGGCTTTATGCTGTGGGTTGGCCATTTGTGAGGCGCCTCACTTGAACTACTTTCGACTGGCTAATGAATTGAAATATTGTTGTACGAATGACCCAAAACACAAGGCTTATCTCAGATCAGAAAAGGAGACGGAGACGAAGCATCCCAGTTGTTTGCTACCTGCGCGCAGCTGCCTGTCTTGACTTCACCTTGCCATTAGTTTCCTCGATGTTACCCATTCTCATTCTTATGCCAGTGTTGGTGTTCGCCTTCTTATCTGCTGGCTAATTGACTGATAAGCGAGGCGAGCAATTTGTGCCCGCTTAGATGAGTTTTTCGCTTTGGTTTCCTTATTCGTCATTCTCCGATAAGATAAAGTTTAATTGAATAACCAAGTAAGAGAAGCTCTTTTAATGCAAATTTTTGCTGAAGCTATTGTTTTTTATCTGAGTAATTAGATGCATACTTAACTGCAAATTAAGCTGGAAGTATGCAAAAAATGGTTAAAAGGGAATTTCTTTTCCCTTTTCATCTTCATGGTGGGGGTGGGGGCGTGGGCGTGGGTTGTAGCCAGCGTCAAGTTACTTTTTGATCATTTGTCATTTTCTTATGCAAAAACTTTTGGCCTGCATTTTCACGGTGGCTGCGGCTTTCCTCCGGCAGCGCACAGTTTATAATCATTATTATTTATGCAGACTTAATCCGCAGTTATTAAAACGCAGTCTCAAAACTGTTTGCCTAGCAACCACCAGCTTTTTATACTCATTTTGCATATTTCACAGACAAAAGTTTTCAGTTTCTAATGAAGTTCGTTTTCTCAAACATTTTCAATTTAAGTTGCCTTTAGCCGCAAATTACAGACCGGCCTAAGTTTAAAAAAATTATGTTTTCGGTTTTTTTTGGCTTCTGGCCAAAGGTCAGCAGCTCAAGTCAAACGTGTTTCGTGTTTGCGAAGCAGGAAATGCAGTGGTGCAGTGGTGCAGTGGTTGTTGCTGCATCGCACGCACACGCTGTCAAGAATCCAAATCGAAGTCAGGGGAGTGAGTTCGAGATATGCTACTGCATCTTCACTTCGGGGAAAGAAAGTTGCCATGGAGAAAATTTAATCAAAATATTTGCACATCCGCCAAAGCGAGAAGCTGGCAAGGCGACTAGAATTACCAGTCCAAGAAACTGAATGAGTTGGGTAGAGGCCGACGAGCAGGCATGGGAAGGGAGGGAGGCAGAGAGAGGAGACACCAACGACACAGACAGGTCTTCCACCGCAGAGCGGTACAGTGAAGGCTCCACAATGAACACAAATGGCAAAATTTGAAATTGAACCAATTTTGTATTAGATTGGCATTCGCAATGACAATCAAAAAGTACATAGAAAAACCTTGTCACAAGAGTAAGTAAGCTGTTCTTTTTCTTAGATAGCCAAGCTGCCTTAAAAGAACTTGGCGGCAATATTAACCTCACCGAGTGCTCAACTCCCACCAGACAAGAGCAACATAGGGGTGCCCCACTTGCGACCTTTAAGCTACAAACAAAAGAAACCACCTTTCGAATAACCAAGAATCGATGGCAAACTATTCACACTTGGCAAGTTTGAAAGCATTAACATCAAAAAAAACCAGGGCGTTATTCCGTCCAGAGAGAGAGAGAGAGAACATATTCCAACTAGTACGGGAAGTAATGGGAAGACACGCCGCAAGGCTCGGTAACACACACAATGACTTCTGTAGAAGCTGTCACTTAGTTAATGCTGAAGAGACTGTACAAACAACTCTTCTGTCACTGTCCAGCTCTCAGCAGCAGGCGCTCTTGGGTCGTCCTTTTCTTAACAAGCTGAAACGTATGTTAACTCTCTGCTCAAATTCTTGCTACCAACTAAATGGTTTAACGGGGACGACCATATCGTAGAAAGGGTTATATGGTAACACAATGAAGTGAAGAAATAGGATTTTTCCCGTTTCATCTATTGCAACCTAACCTCAGTCGATGAGCCTATCACTTGCAGCTTTGACTTGTGCACAACATATTTTTCACACGAAGATTTATAAGTGGCATGTTCTCGTGTGGAGCTTTCTTTTGAGTTGGCTAAATACGGAAGGGACTTTCTATAATTTCTGGAACTGTATTAATCAGGAGAAATCCATGAAGTGTGTGTCAGAGATATTTGCTTTATAATGTTTTCTGTTATCAAACAAAACGACAGCTTAAGGGGGTTATAAAACCATATTTTTTCAAGCATTAACAGAGACTCATAATCGTTTTACTGAAGGAGTTGAAGCCGGTCTATAAGTAGGAATATCCAAAGTAGTTTGGGATGATAAAGGAAGGGATACTTATGGACACTTTTAGGCCTTGGCTAAACCTAAGGCTGTGCTCTTGTTCGGTGGTGCGGTAGGTGGGCTACATGTTGAAAAGTTTTGGACTGCAGTTGCAGGCAGAGCTGTGCTATACCCATCTGCCGACCAGTCTAAAAATTCTTAAGTTAACTTGAAATTTTGCCACTAAATGCAGATAACACCACTTTGTTCATGTTTCGGAGCACTCACTGTGGCAAACTCCTTTTGGGCATTTGGTGCATGTCACGAAAACCAGTCAAACCTCATTTGTGCCATGGCAATGCAGCAGCAGCAGCGGCAGCAGCTCCTCAGTCTCTCGCAGCCGGCATGGAGTGGAGTCATCATCTTGGTTGTGCATCACGAAATGCTTTTTTGGAGCAACAGCCGCGGCCGTTGCGACCGCAACCGCATCTTGGTGGCTGGTTGTTTTGCTGTTGTCTTTGACAATTATTTACCGTTGGCGCTTAACTGTTAATTTGCCAGGCAGCCAGGACCAGTTTGCTCTGCAACAGCATCCTCCTCTTCGACAGCAACGACAATTGAAACATGCCACGCATTTTTTATGGCTCTTAATCCGACAACGGGGCAAATATGTTTGTCCATTTCTCAGAGTCTCCGACTCTTCGACTCTCACACGCACTCGCACAGACACACAATTGGAAAAGTAATTAAATGTTTTGCCGATTTCAGCTGGTTTTTCGTTGGCTTGGCTTTCCATTTTGTTAGAAAATAAATTACAGGATGAGTGCGCCATTAAAGTGCAATTAAATAATAGTCAAAATGACAGGCCAATGTTAGCAATGTTGATTGATTGGAGGATGTGGAGGCTTTGCTGTGTTAATTGAGCCAGTTAAGTTGATTACAAACATGAATCAGTGTTCCCCCCCCTTCATAACATTATCACAAAATCCTATTCAAGTTGCTCATTCGTTCGCTTCATTCTTCAAACTTGTTAAACTTGTTAAAAATAATGTTCCAGCCAATCCAATCAGCATTCCCTCCCTCCTTTTTTGTGTGAATAAGTTCTGCAAAACTTCTTTTCAAACATTTCTATCATCGCCGCCCCAGCGCTGACCTTGCACTTGCCCCTCCGACAAACACAACAAAATGGTGGGCGGGCCAACACCAAAAACAAGGTCAACACCGCCCGTTTCTTCCACACCGGCCGCAAACTAATTTGAGGGTCAAACAAGTTTTCCCCAAAACGGACGCCAAATGGCTGCAAAATCGAATAAAACTCGCAGCGAGCCGCAAAGAAATCATTTTCATTTGCCTAATTTCGACCATTTAGAAGGCAGGCAAAGTCAAGGAAACTGTTCCTCAGACATTAAGTGTGATTATTTCTGTTTATTCTACAATTAAACAACTATTCCGTCTTCCATATGTCTTGTATAACTCTAAAAACGAGAAAGCTAAGCTTACTTCGTCTGTGCCGAAGTTTTTATACCATTGCAAGTGCTCGCTTAAATATTTTCAAAAAAAATACGCTTTTTCCCATTTTCCGGTCGATCGTTCCTATGGCAGCTATATGATATAGTCAACCTATTTGGCCAAAAATTTGTAAAATTATGTAAAAGCATGTGAAACAAACATATACAAAATTGCAGGATGCTACTATTAAAAACAAAAAAGTTTTTCTAACTAAGACTGTTTTTCAGACCTATCTTTTGTATGGCAGCTATACCATATAGTTGTCCGATTTTCATCAAACTTGGCAGAACTATAAAAATGCATAGAAAACCTAGGAATACAAAGTTTAGACAGGTTTTCATTGAAAAGAAAAAAGTTCTTCATACTAAAACTAGTTTTCCGACCGATTGTTCCTATGGGAGCTATGAGATATAGTCATCCGATCCGGTCGGTTCCGACATATTAGTAGTGTGCGTGCAAAAAGAAGACTCTGTGCAAAATTTCAGCTCGATAGCTTTAAAACTAAGGGACTAGTTCGCGTAGAAACAGACAGACAGACGGACAAAGCTGAATCGACTCAGCTCGTCAGCCTGATCAAGAATATATATAGTTTATGGGGTCGGAAATGAATATTTCTATGCGTTGCAAACATCTGGGCAAAATTATAATACCCTTTGCAAGGGTATAAAAACAGATGTCTATAGCATTTAGCTGTTCTATGTATAAGTATCGATATAGCTCGGGCCGTCTGTACGTCCAAACAGATCTCAGAGATGGAACAAGATAGAGGCTTGACATGTATGGGATTGTGCGTTCATACGGACAGACAGACAGACAGACGGACAGACGGACATGGCTATATCGACTCGGCTGTTGATGCTGATCAAGAATATATGTGAAATATTGTGATATATTAAAGATAGAAGGTTTGTACCTTCTAGACATAGTTGGTAATTAGTGTTATGAAACAATCTGCCGAAGGAAATGTGTTGATCGGATGAACTATAGTCTACTTATAGGGAAAACAAACATTTATGCTAGGCAGCACCGACTGGAACAGCGATGGGCAGCACTTTAGACAACTTATTTATTACCTGTGGGAGGTACAGAGTATACTATAGCAGATTATGTTACTTGTTTATTGTCTGCATGGCTATAATTCTTCGGCTAAGACAAAGTAAACTTTCTCAATTCCTCAATTGTCTATATTCATCCAGCGATAGGATATTACTCCTACATTAAAGACCCTATTATTCCATCTTTTTTCCTACATCTTTGCTGGCTTTTGGTTTAAAACTTTTAGGCATATCTTCCTATTACACAGTCTTCATCTTTACCAGCTGAACTGAACCGCTGCTACTTCTCTGCCCAACTATTTGGCAAAACGAACTAAGCTAAACCAAAAGCTAAGCCACTTAATTAACTTTATATGCCAAAGGTTTCACAATATTATTTAGTTTATTAAATGTAGCTTTTTACTGTGACGAGAGATTGAAATTGGCTCGTAAACAGATTTAGATTTAATCAAATGATACCCCACAGCCAGATGGTTGGGGGTATTTTTTATTTTTCGGGTAATAAAGTCAATATAGCAGATATATTTCAATGTGGCGACTCGATTAAATATGCCAGAGCAGCGGCTAGCCTGCAGGACACAGACGAAGGACATGAGAAATGGCAGCAGATTTGCCCACACACATGTGCCACGTATGTGTCTGTGTGTGTGTGTGGGCCAAATGCTTTTAGCTGTATAAACTATCATCGTCAGATTTTCCTTTTTTTTGGGGGGGGGTATTTTATGTATTTCTTTTTTATTTTCGTCCCTCTCGGATAATTCGGTTGCGTTGTGGCGTAAAATTAGTAGGTTAGCAAGGAGGGGGAGGAGCTAGCAGCAAGGGAAAATCGAAAATGTTACGCTTGAAAATTGCCTGTCAAATGACAAAAATGGTTTCATTTTTGTGTGCCCTCCTTAATGGCTGTTGGTCATTTTTTATGACTCGGGTTCTCCATGCGCCTGTCCTTTTTCTCTTTTTGCTTGAACAAGATTAGGCAGTCTGCGGTTGGCGGAGGGAGGGATTTTTCACATTTGACAAGGCCCCAAACATGTTGAACAATTTGTAAGACGATTTGAAAGGTCTTAAAGGTCGAATGAAAGTGAATGAATAACTAAATAACTCATTAGAAAAGTAACTTAGAGGCGGAGGCAGAAATATGTAAAGATTTTTCGAGGTTTTTCACTGAAAACGACTTCTTCTTCCACTTCTGGCAGCACCTTGTGCTCTATTTGCAATTACAAACGGCTTAAATTCACATAAATCCCTTCCACACAATTGCATCGGCGGCGCGGCTAAGGAGCCTCTCGCCTCGGGCCCTCTTAAGAGATATAAACATTGCCATATTTAATGAGGCATAAACATTTCAACTGCTCTTTTGCTTTTGCCGGGTTAGCGGCTCGTTATCTACCATCGCCTCAGCCACAGCGAGCATCTTCCAGCATCCGAGGCGCAATGTCCACGACATAAAACTGTCAAAAAGTCGCCTATATAAATCGCTAAACTAAATGCCTTTCATAGTTTAATGTCACCTCTGGGGGATAGCAGGCAGGCAGGCCGGCAAGCAGCAACCAGCCAAGATCTATGGTGCACAGGAGCCACGGCCAGACAACGTGTCTCTATCGAGCTCTGCTCCTCGGTCTCCCTGCGTCCACGCCTCGTTGTCATTAAAAGCGCATGAATTATGCAGTAGGCCAAGTGAACTACTTGCAGGTCCAGTTCCAGTTCCACTTCTTCCACTCGGCCAGTGTCGTCCGCCAGTTGGTTTGTTGTTTTAATTAACTAATTAAGATTTTTCTATGTCGCTTGTTGCAAAGGTAAAGGAATGCCTGCATTATTTGTTGCAGCCAAGTTGCTAAGGACCCAATTAACCTTTTATGGCCATTTGGCACAATAACGAAGAGCCAAGAAGAGCGCGGAGCAGAGACAATGGACAACCCGCCGCCGTGGCCATATTTGGTCAGCGGGCAGACCGAACAATGGCCACTCATAAATTCCAGCTACAAATTGACATTGAAAATTTGTTTGTGTTAGTTGCGCTTACCTCCTCCATATGTTGGGTTAAATACGTGTGACGAGAGCTGCAAAAAAAAAAAAGAAGGAAAACAAATGTTCCGATAAGAATTTACCATCATATGCAGGTTTGGTTGATTGTATTTAATTATTTCCAGCCACAATTTATGACACTCTATCCATATGGATGAGGCCAAGAAATGCATTACGATTTCCCTCCCAAAAAAAAAAAAACTTAACTAAACAGCAGGCAGCTGTTCACATTCCCAGAATGTTTATTCATGTAGTATGTCTGGTGCAAAGGTATTAAATTTATGATTATTATATTTTAAATGTAGCTTTCCGTAAGCTTCCGGCTGTGTTTTGCATAATATTTAAGAGGATTATTAATGAGATTTGCACAAAGTACTAGAAATGGAGTGCAATTCAAGCAAACAGAGAGAGAGAGCTGTAGGGCGAAGGGTGTGGCACAGAACCAAGGCCATTGGGGGGAATGTACACCCAGAAAAAAGTAGAGCTCTTAAAAAAATATTTATTCGTTCTTG
This sequence comes from Lordiphosa fenestrarum, assembly GCA_035044985.1. Lineage (NCBI taxonomy): Eukaryota > Metazoa > Arthropoda > Insecta > Diptera > Drosophilidae > Lordiphosa > Lordiphosa fenestrarum. Next base: position 429,608 of record JAWNNO010006292.1, on the reverse strand, counting down.
AATCTTCAAGAATTTCGCTCTTGAAATCGAGCAAAATTCGTTCTCAGTATGTGATGTATTTGGGCGAGGGGACTGAGGTAAAAAAACAGAGAGGAAAGCAAGCACATTTGAGAGCACACAGCGTTGAACTCTCTCTCTCAGTTTGAATTTTTATGGAAGAGGGGTGTGTGGGGAAGCTATCGAGTGGAGAGCGCAATCAATTTTTGCACTGATGTTGCTTTGGAATTCCCAACCGATTATGGCATTGCTGGCATGGAGCGACGGCTGCGCGACTGCCAGTTGACAGGCAAAGACTGATACTCCTTTGAGGTGTTCTGAATTCTTCAAGCCGGCTAAAACTTGCTACATGGCTTAACAATTAGTTTTCCATGAAATAAATTTAAAATAAATGGAAAAAATAAAAAAAAAATAAGTTAAGATTGTTGTATGATTGGAATCTATGAAGCTCTTGATTTAAGAGTAAACGATCTTACTCTTGAATCTGATGAGCTCTTGATAATCGGAAGAACATTCTATAATTTGGTCAATGCTGTATGCTCTTGATTCAAGAATGAATAACCTTGGATTTGAGTTCGTTTGGCACTTGATTCAAGAATTTTGCTACTTGATTTTAGAATGTTTCGTTCTTAGATCAAGTATTGAAGCTCTGGGATCAAGAAAACCGGGATCAAAAATTCATACTTGGATCAAGAATTTCGCTCTTAGATCGAGAATTTTCACTCTTATCGAAAACTCTTGATCCAAGTATGAAATTCTCTATTTTTTCTCTGAGTGTATATTGAAGGCTATGATTTTACAACAGGACGGCGCCAAATGCCTAAACAGGTTTGATATGTTCTTGGACTTGACAAAAGGTCAAACATGTGTGAGAGATGGGAAGAGTAGAGCTGGTGGTTTGTTATGTGCGGATCATACACTGGAAAAAGAAATCAATCCAAAACGGGATTGAAAACAGGGTAATCCCGGATAGTCTTGATCCGATTCCTAAAAAGATTGATTTCACTCACAATTTTTTTTTTAATCCCAAAAGAAAGGATCATTTTAAGCCTGCCCTGGGATTACCCAGTTTTCAATCCCGTTTCGGATTGATTTCTGTGTAAGCTTCCTTGCAGGCAAATCTATCCCTCATATTTGAAAAAACGTTATATGCCCCACCAGTGGAGTAGGCAGGTTATTTGATAGGGGGGTTAAGAAAGTGAACCAATTGGAATTGGTAGTTCTTAATATTCTTTTTGTACCCTTGCAGCGGGTTTTATAAAAGTTTGTAAAGCCTAGAAGGAAGCATTTCCGACCACATAAAGTATATATATTCTTGATCAGCACAATGAGATGAGTTGATTTAGCCATGTCCGTCGGTTTCTATACTGTTTTCTTCGTCAGTTTGAAAGCTATCTTCACCAAACTTTGCACAAAGTCTTTAAATACATATACGCTACGCGTTTGTTGGAACCAGCGGGATCGGTTGACTATAGCATATAGTTCTTATAGAAACAATAGGTCGAAAAACTAGTCTGAATGAGATTAACATTTTTGTTTTCAGTGGAAACGCCCTCAAATTTTATACTTCTTGGTTTTCTATACTGTTCCATGTTTCCACTAAGCTTGGTCGAAATCGGACATCTATATAGTATAGCTGCCATAGAAAAGTAAGGTCCAAAAAGTAGTCTTAGTGAGAAAAACTTTTTTGTTTTCAATGGAAATGTCCTGAAAATTGGCATATATTTATTTGATCTGCTTTAATACAATTCTACAAAGTTTTGTCAAAATCGGTTGACTATTGCATATAGCTGTCATAGCAACTATCAGTCGAAAAACTTTTTTGATTTCCATGGAAACGCCTTCGAACTTTCAATTTCTTAGTTTGCTATGCTTTCCCATTATTATACCAAGTTTGGTCAAAATCGAACATCTATATAGTATAGTTGTCATAGAAAAGTAGAGTCTGAAAAGTAGTCTTAGTGAGAAAAACTTTTTGTTTTCAATGGAAACGTCTCCAAACTTTGTATTTCTTAGTTGTCAATGCCTTTCCATGATTATACCAAGTTTGGTCAAAATCGGACATCTATATAGTATAGCTCTCATAAAAAAGTAGAGTCTGAAAAGTAGTCTTAGAGAGAAAAACTTTTTTGTTTTCCATGAAAATGTCTTGAAAATTGGCATTTATTTATTTAAAGTGATTTTACATAATTCTACAAAGTTTTGTCAAAATCAGATGACTATAGCTTATAGCTGCAGTACGAAGGATCGGTCGAAAAAGAAGTTCTATTGAGGAAAACTTTTTTGTTTTAAATGGAATCGACTTCCAACTTCGTACGTGTTCGTTTGTTAGGCTTTTGCTTGATTTTAGAAAGTTTGGTCGAAATCGGACATCTATATAGTATAGCTACCATAGAAAATGAAGGTCCCAAAAGAAGTCTTACTTAAAAAAACGTACTGCAAGGGTAAACAAACTTCGGCAGAGCCGAAATAAGCTCTAAAATATATACAATTTTTATATCCTTTGGATGATTTTCGGCTCCTTTGGTTGAATCTTAAGATCCATTTAACATATTTTGAATATTTTAATACCCAAATTACAAAATATCCATTCCGAATGGTTACCGAAATCATTCAATGACTATTTTGTAATATTCCCTTTTTTCTCTGTGTAGAAGTATAACGTGTCAGAGTTAAGGAGACAGAAGTTAAAGAACGATCTACTAGCATAACCAACTCCAATGAGTCAATTTCTCCATCAAATTCTATGCTCAGGACATTCGTCCCCTTTTAATAATCTAGTTGTCATTTTCCATAAAAAGTAATTAAACAAAACATTTCCATTTGCCAAACATTCAGCATAAACATTTTCAATTGCACACCTCAGCTTCCTACCTACCCACTCAGTATCATTGGCAACCTATTTAGAAAATTGCTAACACACACACACACACAGCCAGTCCATGGCTCCAACAAGTCGTCGTCGTCAGTATGACATACATATTTAGATAGTCTGAAAACTGTAAACTGACTTTGGCAGTGGGTAGAGTGTGGCCAAACAGCTCCGCAACTAGTTGGCAAAATTAAATATCTCGCCCGACAACAACAAGCCCAATGCAGCTACGCGAGGCCATCGTTATCGAGACGTTTCGCCTGCAACTTTTACAATCGCAGCTAATTAGCAAATTCATGCTAATTTCGAGCTGTAACAAATAAAGTTACAACTTGCACACGTGTCGCTTTATGTAATTAGTTGCAACATGTTGGCCAAAGTTGTTCACCCTCTTTGCTTTTCTCTTTAGATAAGCAGGGGCAAAAGAGTCCTGGCCTCGTTACAGAGTGATAAACGGATGCATACACAACGCAAATGCAACGTTGATGGCCATAATTCATAATAAAGATGTTGGCCCGAAGAGTGATCTCGCCGTGGTCGTGGAGACCCTAGGCTCGTTTATCACAATGCAAAATGTTCAGAGAGGCTGCCCCTAAAAAGGAAGTTACAACTTGGCAATGCTGCATAATTACAAGTTTTATGCGTCGAGTGAAACACAGGGAAGAGGCTACCACAAAGACGACGACGGCGACGACGACGAAGACCCAGCAGAAGCTGGCTTAACCCTTGAATGGGCAGGATCTGAATTGAGTTAAAGGTGATCCCGAAGTTAAGGTAAATCTTATTTAGCATTTCACTGTGCAAGTGCACACTTAAAAGACGGAAAAAAGTTGAAGCAGCAAGCCTTTTACTAAGCATTTTGTAGCAAAAGAGCATGAGATTACACTGATACAGCTAATACAGCACATCTAAGGCGAATTTCCTAGGACTGAGGCGCACACACTCGAGTCGAAAAAGCGTAAAATGAAAAGATAAGCATTTATATTTATAGGAAGAAGCTGAGCAGAGTAGACAAAAGTGATTTGCAGGCTTGTCACTCTGCTAGGTGCCTTTAAAAGCACATCTAAGGCGAATTTCCTAGGACTGAGGCGCACACACTCGAGTCGAAAAAGCGTAAAATGAAAAAAAGGCATATATCTTTATGGGAAGAAGCTAAGCTGAGTTGACAAATGTGATTTGCAGGCTTGTTATTCTTCTAGGTGCCTTTAACAGCACATCTAAGGCGAATTTTCTAGGACTGAGGCGCACACACACGAATCGAAAAAGCGTAAAGTGAAAAGATAAGCATATATCTTTATAGGAAGAAGCTAGGCTGAGTAGACCAAAGTGATTTGCAGGCTTATTATTCTTCTAGGTGCCTTTAACAGCACATCTAAGGCGAATTTTCTAGGACTGAGGCGCACACACTCGAGTCGAAAAGACGTAAAATGAAAAGATAAGCATATATCTTAATAGCTAGAAGCTGAGCTGAGTCGACAAAAGTGATTTGCAGGCTTGTTATTCTTCTAGGTGCCTTTAACAGCACATCTAAGGCGAATTTTCTAGGACTGAGGCGCACACACACGAATCGAAAAAGCGTAAAATGAAAAGATAAGCATATATCTTTATAGGAAGAAGCTAAGCTGAGTAGACCAAAGTGATTTGCAGGCTTATTATTCTTCTAGGTGCCTTTAACAGCACATCTAAGGTGAATTTCCTAGGACTGAGGCGCACACACTTGAGTCGAAAAGGCGTAAAATGAAAAGATAAGCATATATCTTAATAGCTAGAAGCTGAGCTGAGTCGACAAAAGTGATTTGCAGGCTTGTCACTTTTCTGGATGCCTTTAAATAACAAATTATTGATTTGTTAAGTCGTTTTTATATTAAGGCAAATCATAAAACGTGCCTAAAACTACACAGAGAATAAAAAAGGAAGCCGGAAAATATCCATTGAATACATTTTAATCTCAAATGGATCTTAAATACCAAAGGATATGAAAACTTCCTGTTTTTATAAAGAAAATATACATTATACCGATTGGAACTTAGTTTCTCTGTACCAGACATAGCCAAGGCAATGCCCCTTGAATGGGTTAAAATCGATTTTCGTTATTGATTGTAATGACTCCTTTGGGCCTTCTCATCTCTCAAAAGTCATGATTAATTTTTATGTCGAGTCAGGCTTTTGTTGCAGCTGCTGTTGTTGTTGTTGTTGTTGTGGTATCTCGTTGTGCTTTCGCCTTTGTGATTTGAAAAATTAGTGCAAAACTGCAGAAATGATCATAAATCAAATAGTTTTGCTGATTGCATTCAAAGTGCACACAAATTGCATGATTTGCAATTTCTGGACTGCAATTCTCAGACCCCTTGTGTGCCTTCCCCTTCGACTCGCCTGCCTGCCTGCCGTTTGCATTCCCCGGATGCTGACACGACACAGCAAATAACAACAAGACTCGTTGTCCCTTTAACCAAAGATATGCCGCATTGTAGTTCCGCAAATAGTTGGCATATTTCGCGAAAACAACTTGCCAGAAATTATTGCCAGGCATTTTTATTGTTTTGTAATTAAATTCGGTTTCGAAGACATTCCCAGAAATCGATAAGCCGCAAATTGCTTTCAGTTACACGAGCTCAGATTTCGACTTTATCTAAGCCCATAAAACTCCAACTAACAAAAGAAGCGGCAGAGAGAAGATGACGTCTGAAAACTGAAAAACTGGTTTCCCTCTGTAAATGTTTGTATTCAAAAAAAGCATTGAGCATACAAAAATACATCTGCATATGACCTTCGCTCATCGATGATTATGACGGACATGGAAAATTGACTTGGGCAAGCCTCGAATTGCGCAAATGATTTTGTAGTTAATAAAAAAGCAAAAAATAAACAATAATGTTGGCTCATTAGCGAATAATTTACGCCTTTTGATGAAAGAAACAGAACATTAAGAACCATTAAGGGGGCGTCTGACGTCTGAAGAGTCTTCAGCTTGATTGAACTGCCTAACGTGTAATGAACTCCCTGCACTTTTGGGTGGTCTGTATCGATTGTCGCAACTTTTTAAGCTGCTTAAAACCAATCCAGGCACATTTTGACCCAATTCGTTTTAGTTCGTTTCTGTTAATTAGTTTGCGTTTCCTTTCGGTTGCTGCAGTCATTAATTGAGTTTTATCCAGCTCTCGGGCTAAAGTTTTATTAATAATATTTGTACAGATTCTTGGTTGCCTTGGCAACTGCTGCTGCTGCTGCTGCTGCTTCTCTAATTAGGGCATCTTAATTAGTGAAATTGTATCTCTAGGTGAGTTGGTCATCTGGCATGCACCACACAAACACACACTCGCACACACACACACACAGTCAGGTTGGTTGCCGCCTGGAGTGGTTCATCATGCGATTTTTATCAGGCTGACTGGCCCGACGTGTTGAGTCGGGGTGGAGTCCAAACACCCAACCGGTTGGCTTAGCATAGAAGCATAAAAACTATGTGCGATAATCATGTGTATGTGGGTGGAAAGAGAAAGGGTGGAGAAAGACGTTGCTCTATGGTGAGAGGACGTGACCAAAGTTTAACAATCCATAGGAAATGGGTCAACAAATTGCAGCTTAACAAAAGCGATGCAATAGGAAAAAAAAGAAGCGTATGTTTTTTAACTTTTTCAGCAGAAAACTGAGATAAGACACTGTGATAACATACTTTTGAGGTCTAGCTTAAGACAGCTTTTGCTTTTGAAAACACTCCAAAGTTGTGGTATGCAGAAAATGGATTTGATTTAAGGTAAAAAAAGTTCTTAAACCTTTGTCAAGGATATTAGAATGTTGCCCAGAAGTATGCAACGCTTGGAAATATTCATTTCCGACCCCATTAGCTATATATATACTTGATCAGGTTGAAGAGCTGGATCAAGCAAACTTAAATTTGGCTCAGAGTCTTCTTTTTGCTGCATGCTACTAATATATCGGTACAAACAGCATCGGCTGACTATATGTCAAAGCTCCCATTGGAACAATCGGTCGGAAAACTAGTCTTAGTGGGAAAAACTTTTTTGTTTCCTATGCAAACGTCTCCAAACTTTGTATGTAAAGGTTTTCCAGGCTTTTTTATAATACTGCTAAGTTTGATGAGAATCGGGCAGCAGTATGGTATAGCTGTCATACAAAACTTAGGTCCAAAAAGTAGTCTTAGTGGGGAAAACTTTTTTGTTTTCAATGGAAACGTCTTCAAACTTTGTCTGTATATGTTTTCTAAGCTTTTTCAGAATAAATTTAAGTTGAATGCAAATCGGACAACTATAAGGTATAGCTGTCATACAAAAGATAGGTCTGAAAACTAGTCTTATTGAGAAAACCTTTTTTATTTTTAATGATATCGTCTTGAAATTTGGTATTTATTAGTTTTAAATGCTCTCACCAAATTCTACAACTTTTTATGAATATCGGTTAACTATAGCATATAGCTGCCATACAATCGATGGGTGAGAAAATGGGTTTTAGTGAGAAATGTTGTATTGTTTTAAATGTTAGCGCTGCCAGACTCGGCTATTATGATATTTTTATGATTTTAAAAGTATTTACAAACTTTGGTTAGAATCGGAAGACTATATCTTAAGGCTGCCATAGGACCGTTAGGTCAAAAAATGAGTTAAAGTTAAAAAAAACAGTTTTTTCCCATTTTTAGCTTACTTTATATCGGAGGTTCTTAACAGACTTAGCAAAAATAGTTAGAATGAGCAATTGCAAGGGTATTAAAACTTCGGCTCATACGAAGTTAGCTTAACCTTCTCGATATATCTGCCCCAATTGGGATCTTTAAGGTTTAACCTAACACTATTGAACCCTGTTTGCCTTCACTACCTCTTTACAAATCACATCACATATCGTTATTCTTTCAATATAATAACTTAAAATTTCTCTCCAAGCTAAATTGGTCAACGAATCAATTAAGGACTCTTTTGAAACTAGAAATCGCCTTTGCTATCAACGAAAAAATTAGTAAAGACTTGGCAAACTTTTCGCAAGTATCTTCATATCTAGCTTAAGAAGTCTTAAGGAAGCTATGGTAATCTGAAAACTGTCTGTAGATCTCAACCAGGGGTGTCCACGCACTATACGCTTCAGGCGCGTGTGTTGTTGTGGCGCTCAAAGCGATTCCCGAGCGTATAGGGCCTCGCTTCGTTTTCTCTCCTATACCTCTTGCGAAATTCAAGGCTTAAACAATACTTATGCGCGTTGATTTTGCTATTGTCGTGTGCTTCAGACAGCCACAAGGTCACGAAGTTGCACTTTCGATATTTGATAACTCTAAAGCAATTTTAAATTCGCAAAAAATAGCTAAAAGTGAAACATTTCTTGAAAGAAATATAAGGCTTTGAAATTGAGACCGAATCAACACTGAACCGAATCGAATACCGAATCGAATTGGTACACTGAAACAAAAACCAATCTATAAACTAGATAGAAGAGATTGGTATCTACAACAGAATCTTGAAATGAGATGGAATATCTCATAGCCGTTTCTCTGTTGTTACCGTTTCGTCTTGGTTTCTAGACTATAATCTTGGTTTTAGCTTGATTTTTTTGCTCAGTGTACTGTTCAGAACCACCATTAACAGAATTTCTGTTTATGATGATTTTTAGTAACGTATCACCATCTTTTGTTAACAAACGAATTGGTTCCTTCTTTATGTGTTTCTGATGCGGTTTAATATCCATCCATTTCCTGCTCAGAGACCCAGACAGCTCATTGTCTGCACACATATATATATACGTATGCGCCGTTGCATAAACAGCATTCGTGCTTCTAAAACCATATTTCCCACCATCGCTCAGTGGTTTCGATTTGTTCAACCGAAAAATTACCTCAGCTCAGATGATCACCCAAAGTCAGACTTTTCTTGTATTTTCATTTTCTGTTAAACCGCAATTTATCTCATGTTGCAACCGGCAAGTGAAAAATTTGTAAAATGCATTCAGGTGCCGCCAAATATTTAAGGCATGCCCTCTCGTCTCGCGCTTCTGCCTGGCCCAGCTTTTTTAGTAAGTCATTAAGTTGAGAGTTACCTAACTCTGGGATCGTCTGTGGCAATCTGTAGGAGCCCTGCAGCTGCCTGCCTGCCGCCTGCCAGCCAGTTGATTGAGTCCGTAATTAGGCCTCGCATTGCCAACACTGACTCCGTTCATCTCTGATCTTTAAGCATTTCTCACATGTGAGCGCTGCCAACTTAATTAGACAGGTTCAGTGACTATGTGGGTCGGCCAAGAAATTAACACCCCGAAAATGCTAAAATTCCAAAAAAGCAACTATTATAAATCGAAAGGCGGCCCGAACTGGCGATTTTAAGTGAAATTCTTGGCACGTTGAGAAGATACGAGAAAAGAGAAATAAAAGGCAATCACAATAAAAACAAACTGGGCAGGGCCCAAATAGGCGCTCAAGTGACCAAGAAGAGACTCCAAGCGCGTCGAGAGCGTCAGGTGAACAACCGTCTGATTACCTTTTGGAGATTTTTACAGCTATTTACTTGGCTCTGTCCCTCTGTCTCTGTCTCTGTCTCCTACACCTACTCTCTCTTTCTGTGGCCGCTGTTTGTTTTAGCGGCTGTTGTTGTTGGTGGAACAACACCTGTTTTGATTTCCACCCAGCTAATTATAATTTTGGCTCTTTTTTTTTTGGTTTTGTTGATAAACACAACACGAAAACTGTGAAAAAGTTGCCAAAGGTTGGCAAGCAAATGAGCAAATACTTATGGAAAATGGCTTTATCAAGTGTTTGTGCAGGGCCAAGTTTGGTTTTATGGCTTAATTATAACTTAGCTTTGGGGGAAATGGCAAGGCAACTTTGTGGGAAAATTGTAACTAAGGTATTGATTTTATCGGCTGTGCGGAAATTAAGAAAATGTATATAATTTAATCAAATATATGGCCATAATAAGTAAGGCCTCAGTTTACTACTGGCTTACTGAATTGCTGCCACTTCAGAAATGGAACTACTTTGGAACCAGGTTTCCGAAAAGAAAGAGCAATGGATGGAAAAAAATACCACTAGGAAGAACAAGCTTATCATTTACCAGGCTTCCTTTGCTCCGAGAGTAACTTTACGGCAATGACGCCACGCAAGCGCTTCTTGGCGCCACCTTACACAAGGAGACTGAATGACAAGTGCAATTGCCTTGCTTCGAAGGGATTTAAGACAGCAAATCTATAGCGTATCGGTGAATAAACTAGAAGAAGAACCAGAACTGGGGCAGAATGGGAGCTCGCACCTGACTGACACATCTTTCGATCACTCACCCAAAAGAACTCTTCAACTCCTGCACTTTAGCAAGCACCGGATTAGCATGATGATAGGAGTCATGGCAGGACGCTACACCTTGCTAATGTGCACTTGGAAAACATGGCTTATTTTTGAAGAAGGTTATTACAATTATCATCACAATTACCATTACAATTACCATTACAATTATCAATACAAATACTATTATAATTACAATTACCATTACAAGTACCACTACAACTACCATTACAATTACAATTACCATTACCATTGCAAGCATGGGCGTACTTAAAAATCCAATTAGCATTATAATTACAATTATTTCGCAATTAAAAATAGAGTAACAATTACTGTTATTTCAATTACCCAATAATTTAGTTATTAAAAGTAATTATCGAAGTAATTGTAATTATTAATCAATTTTTAACTACGAAATATTTGTAATTGTAATGGTAATTCGATTTTTGAACACCCTAATTATCAAAAAATACAGTTATTTGGAGTAATTATTAAAATAGTTGTAGTAATTTAGGTTATTTTTATGTTTTCCAATTTGTTATATAATTAAAACTTGCAGCCAAAGCTACTTTATTTCATTCAACTGCCAAATAATATAATTATTGTAAATAATTGTAATTGTAATTAAATTTTTTACTTACAAAATAGTTGTAATTGTATTTGAATATCCCAATAGTTGTAATGGTAATTGAAGCTACTCTCCTCATTTACATTTCCCTCTTGACCGATTCAATAGGGGCATTAAAATGAACCAATATTTCTTTGGGTGATCTCAACCTTTGCCAAGGAGCCTATTTAACCTAATACAACTAAGGGCTGTGGTATAGCGGGTAGTGTGTGCCTGCTGTGCAAGCATGTCTCGTAACATCGAATGAAAAACTCTATGACTTAAGAAACTTACATACACGGTCACCTTTACTAGCTGTTGGCGCCAGTTGTGAAGTAACTAGCCATGAAAAAGATACTCTAACTTTGCTAACATGTAACTCCACTTTCTTCGAAAATTAGATATACAAAAGCCAAGACTTTGAGAGAAGCTCGGCTTGGCTATTTGGGGCTGTCAAGTCAAATATTCTATAAGGGCTGAGGTAAGGAAATTTCATTTGGCTTACAGCCACTGAAATGTCTGCTGAATAATGCATATTTCCTTTTACACTGTATTGGTTTTTGGTCCTATAGTTTCTGGGAAAAATTTTCCTAGAAATGTATCCATATTACATTCCACAATACAAGTTCTCCCTAGCCTACACACCTCCCTAGCTCATACCATCTCTAAGTTTGATGCTGTTTAAGAACATATTTTGAAAAATCCTACCTTCTGCCTGTTACCCATATTGGCACAAACTCATAACACCATCTCTCTGTTATGTAAAACTTATGTAGACCATCAATGACTTTGCTTGTGACTTTTATAAAATACAAATTTGCCATCATCATCATCATCGCCATCACCAACACATTTCTCCTCCAGCACCGCAATCCGCTATCCCTTGTCCATTTGCCAGCTGGTGGCACTTTCACTATCGGTTACCCAGTTGACTACCTCTTGGTAAGCCCTCGGGGTGGCGCTGCTGCTGCTGATGATGATGTGGTCTTTTTTTTTGTAGTATTTTTTGCTCCCGCATTGTATAATTTTTTCCATATGAGCTGGCTTAACAAATGTTGATATCATCAATGAATAAATACAATGCATGTTTGCTGATTGTTTATGTTTGTTTTGTGTGATTACACTCTGGCCCACATCCATACTGGTGCAGTTTTTCTTTTCGTTTTGTAATACTTTTTAATCGTTTCCCAACGGATGTGACCACCAAATCAAATGCATAAATTTGTGAACATTTTTTCGACAATTTCTGATAGCCGCAAATCGTCGCAATCTGTAAAAATGCCTAACTACAAATTTGCTGATACACGTTTAACTAGAACATTTGCCAAGTTTGTTGTTGTTGTTGCTATAATTTTAGCTAAAAAGCGACAGACTATTTGTTGTTCACAAAATATGTAAACAAAAGGAACAAAAAGTGAAGAGGAATTCCGGATAGGTGTTTTGTTTACATTGATGGGAATGCGCTGCTGTTATTTATAATTAAGTATGAAATGAAATGTAAAATATTTACACATGTGCTTGTGTATATTTTTAAAGGCTGATTGATTAACCCGCGACAGGTCTCAAGTTAAATAACTGAACTTCGTTTATGGGAAATTGAATAAATACAAATAAAAATAAGTATTAATTTCGTGGAAGTCTTATCTATAAGAGTTTTTTGTGATAACAACCGCCAATATATATAAAAAGCGTCAACTATTTTTAATCAAATTGATATCAGACTTTTAATATGAGTCAAGGGTCTGATAAGTTATATATATAAAGCGACTTATATGGCGGGAAAGCTTATAAATTCTTATGGGATGAACATATATGGCCCTCTTTTTTGCATTTAGTTCCTAGCTTTAAGAAGTTCGATAGAGCTTGATCTTAGCTCAATATTCAATCGAACACTGGATTGATATAAGCTTGTTATACGAACATGACTTAGTAGAATCAAATCAAGAAGAACCGATACTGATTTTAGCTGGAAATTCGAACAAGACTTAATCCTTAAGTAGAATCAAATCAAGAAGAACCAAACCGAAGAACAAATTCAGGCATGATTTAATATTCAATTCGTCTTGGTGCAAGTTTTGCCTGAACTTCACTCAATCCGAAGAGTTGCTTTTAAAAAAAGACCTAGGTTGACTTAACCTCGATATTTAAAACCCAAAAAAGCTGCCCACCAGAGCTCATCTAACTTTTTTAACGACCTTTTTGAGTTCTTCCCAGCTTAAGGCCATTTGAAGTTTGCATACCCCGGTTCTGTGTTCATGTCCTCATGTCAGCGGTTCTTTAACTGTTTGGGAATTTCAAGGCTTCATACATGCAAAAATCCACACAGAACGAGAAAGCTAAGCTAACTTTGTCTGTGCCGAAGTTTTTATACCCTTGCAAGTGCTTGCTTAAATATTTTCAAAAAAATACACTTTTCCCATTTTCCGACCGATCGTTCGTATGGTAGCTATATGATATAGTCAACCGATTTGAACAAAAATTTGTAGAGATTAGGTAAAAGCATGTGAAACAAACCGATATAAAATTTCAGGATGCTACCATTAAAAACAAAAAAGTTTTCCCAACTAAGACTGTTTTTCAGACCTATCTTTTGTATGACAGCTATACCATATAGTTGTCCGATTTTCATCAAACTTGAAAGAATTATAAAAAAGCATAGAAAACCTAGGAATACAAAGTTTGAAGACGTTTCCATTTAAAGGAAAAAAGTTTTTCATACTAAAACTAGTTTTCTGACCGATTGTTCCTATGGGAGCTATGAGATATAGTCATCCGATCCGGTCGGTTCCGACATATTAGTATCGTGCAGCAAAAAGAAGACTCTGTGCATAGTTTCAGCTCGATAGCTTTAAAATAGACGGACGGTCAAGGCTCAATCGACTCAGCTCTTCATCTTGATCAAGTATATATATAGTTTATGGGGTCGGAAATTAATATTTCTATGCGTTGCAAACTTCTGGGCAAAATTATAATACCCTTTTCAAGTGTATAAATATTCATTGGATGATTTTGCTCACCATATGGAATGGATATTTTCATATCCAACAAGAAAGAAAGTCGGTCAAGCCCGACTATAACATACTCTGTACCAAGAAAATTTGTCTTTTGATCATAACTCGAAAACCGTTCATCCGATCTTCTTCATTTCTTTGGCGGATCGATAAGTTATCCTAATAACTAAATATGTCCAGAAGGAACAAGCCATCTATCTTCAAAACTGTGGGAGATATGATGTTTTTTCTAAATTGCGGGGGCGGGAGGGGGCGTGTCCAAAATTGAAAATAAACTTGATCTGCCCGCAGACATAAGAAGCATATGTCCCATACATGTCAAACCTCTATCTCTTACCATCTCTGAGATCTGTGCGTTCATACGGACAGACAGACAGACGGACAGACGGACATGGCTATATCGACTCGGCTGTTGATGCTGATCAAGAATATATATACTTTATGGGGTCGGAGATGCTTCCTTCTGCCTGTTACATACTTTTGCACAAACTTATAATACTCTATGTACCTACGGTACAGAGTATAAAAATGGTTAGCCCATAAATATTATCGCTCCAGAGTAGCTTCCTATTTGGCATTGTCTCCAAATGCAAGGCATACTCCATTGATTTATGGAGGTCAAGAACTCGCAGCAAATCATATTGCTTAAATTCCAGTTCCTAAACCATAAATGTATTCTTTGTTTTATGCGAAAACCTGTCTCAATCATTGAACAAGATCTAAGACATAATTCCCAACAACGTGTCTGTCCTCTAAATCAACCTTGATTCTTTCAAACCAAAATGAGTTTTGATAAAACAGATCTATCTGAATTTTAAATTTCAATAAAACTGAACAAATTCTATGCAAACTAAATACGAGTACTGATTATTTTCAGCTTCACTCATGCATTCACACACTCATCTTTTATTCAAGACCTCCTAAGCAAATCACTTGCAGTAGTAATTTTCAACAATTTTAATTGCCCATGCCAGATACGAGTTAGTAAGTTTCCCAGTTTTATCTTCGGTCTATGAAAAGGCAGCAGCAGCAGAGGCAACAGCCAGGTCTAATGACTTGAACTAACCTTCGGCAACAAATCATCGCTGTCAGAAATGGAAAAAATATAAATACAAATACAATGGCAAGCAGAAGATTTAATAAAGCAACGTCCAAGCACAGGCAAAAGGCCAATAAAGAAACCTGTTGCAATGTTTTTATTTTGGTGCTGGCAGCGCTTACTTGACTAGTTTTTTCATGTATATATTTCAGCCGACATTTGTGCATACGGTGTGGCAGCGGCGGAGTGGGTATTCTTCTGGTTTTGTTTGGCATTAGAAATGAATGTTTATTAAACCGCAAATCAAGCCGCAGTGCCAGCTGCAAAAGGAAACCACAAGAAGGGCCAGGCAGCAAAGCTTAAACTTTAAGTGATTTGATGTATATTTTGCTGTGTTTCTCATTAGGTGGCAAAAAAAAAAAAGTTTTCTGTTTGCTTAAGCTTCGTGATAAACTCATTATACCCTTTCAAACACAACACAAGAGAAAAACAAAAAAAAAAGGGTTTCGACTTGCAACTGCAAACACTTTTTTTGCGGCCTTCGGGCATTAAACTTTGTCTAGCCCTGGGCATTATTTTGTACATTTTTTCACTGTGTTGTTGTACAATTGTGGCAAATGTTGCATCATCATTAACACGAAAAAAAGAAATGAGAAAAAAAACATAATCATTGTTGATGTTTTTGCTACGGCGTTGAACCCCTTTCAACGCATCGACACTTTCATTGTCTGCGTAAAGTTGAAAGCAAATGCAAATGCAGAAGAAGATGACGGCCGAGCTGGATGCTGCCGCTGCTTCTTCACCTTTTGCTTGGCATTTTTTGAGTATTTTTCTTGTATCTTTTTACTAAATGTTAATGGTTAATGCGGACGAACCTATGCCAGGGTGCAGTTCATGAGTCAGCTTAACCAAAAATGTCAGAGTTACATTTAAGTGTGGGTAGCACAGTTGTGAGATCAATAGGCGGTATTGAACCATTAACCCAAGTTGTTGTGTTTCAGCCCTGCGTGTTTTCTGGACTGATCGTTGTGAACTTCAAATGCAATTACACTCATTAAAATATATTTAATTTACTTGTTGTTCGTTTTGAAAAATATTTCTTGTTGTTTTCGAACTAAAAGTGAACGCAATTAAAAGTAGACGCATAACTAAAAAAACCAATGCAACCAAAACTAATTACACACTGGGAAATGTTCCACTTGTTCATTAAATATTATATTATCGCTGCCACTAAAATTATTGTATATATTCTATGAACAATACAAATATGTATTCAATAATCACATCCTGAATTAGCTGAGAAGTTAAAATACAATCTCCAAGGTTATCAAGTAGAGTCCAAATGGTTATTTTTACTCCGAACCGAACCAAACCATAACCGAAACAAGTTTGAAGACGAAAAGGGCTAAGCATTAGAAAATCAAACCTGTAAATTTGGGAAGTTTTAACAATATTCCCTTCAAAAAGTTTCATTTGGGTTTTCTTATAAAGTACGATTGGCTGATGGACGCTCTCAAATGGATGCCCAAGTTAAAGGCGGCCCGACCTCGAAATACCTGTTACTCAGGACAATTAGTGTTTAATAACCTCTTGCGGCTCAGATAAGTATGCAACGTTTTTTAAACTCGGCCATTTATTATCCGATCTTTCTGAAAATTGTGTGAGATTGTAGATATTGGCCACATTCACTACACTGCAAAATCTGAGACAATACTAGTCTACTTCTAAAATTTGGTGGCTCTAGCTCTTCTAGTCTCTGAGATCTAGGTGTTCATACAAGACGCACAGACGCACAAGGTTATATCGACTCAGCTGTTGATGCTGAGCTGATCAAGAATATATATCCTTGAAGGGGTCGGAGATGCTTCTTACTGTCTGTTACATACATATGCACGACTTTAGTACACCCTTTTTACTCTTAGAGTAACTGGAATAGATTGATTTGATCTCGATCTTCGGATTGAAATTTATAATTTAATGTTTAAAGATGATTTCATGTAAATGTTGACATCAACCTGCTGGTCAGCTTCGTCGCTGAACACAATTTTCTGAAAAAAAAGTGTTATTTGATAATAAAATTCAATAATCTGCCCGCGTTGTTCGTTTGTGAGTATGTTTTGCATTAGAAAATAGCAATGCTGTCATAAATGTAATCGTTCCAAAGTAGCTTCCTTTGCAGAATGACTCGTAAGTATTTGGCACTGTCTCCAAATGCAAGGCTTACTCTATTGATTGATGGAGATATGGACCTATGCAAAACCATAGCCAAACATACTTAATTTGAACCTATTTAATCGGGGGTATCCCAGAAATCTCTAGAGATTTTCCCTTAAACGATTGAAGTTTGAGCTAAACTAGGAGAACTTTAGATGTAAAGTGACAGCAACGCAGCAGGCTACTAGATTGTAGAGAACGGAAACCTTAGGCATCAAATTTACTTGGCCTTAAACAGTCGGTTTCAAATCTCTCAACTTTTGTCCTCTAATCTAGTAGCCCAGCATTTTGGAGACATTTCACATATAAATACAAGCGGTTGTAGCTTTTAAACGAAAGCGTTTATACGAAAATCTCTACAGATTTCTGGTACACCCCCGATTGAATCGTTTTTGATCTGAAACTAATACCTTATATTTTCTTCAATCAATCCCTTTTGCTTTGTGGCAGGGTGTGGTATAGCTGGTAGTGTGTGTGTGGCTACTGTGCAAGAGGTTGTAGGTTAGATTCCGCCTTGGTACATTTAATGAAAAGGTTGTTTTCTTTAAAAAACCTACACACCCGGCCAACTTTACCAGCTATAGGCGCCAGCTTTGACAGCAACTAGCCTTGAAAAAGCTGCTCAAACCGTTTGGATTCGGTGTTAAGCTGTAGTTGCCTTTCTCTAGTGCAAAGACTAGAAGCACACAAGCCAGGAGATTGAGATAGGCTAGGTTTGGCCCTTGGGCCCAATATTACTTAACCCTTTTCTAGTTAATTTTAACAGATCTTTCTCCCTCTTGAAGCTTTAATCAATCTCCACTAATATTCGAATTTATATGGAGTTATTCTTGATTTTGGAACCAACTAGTTTTCGCTTAAAACTTGAAATCAACTTAAGTAAACGTACTTTATCTCAACTCTCGAACTTAATTTAGATTCTAGAACGAAACAATATAAATTTTAGCCCATTTCTTAAGTTTTCTTAGAGAGCAGCAGCCAAGGTTAATGACAAATGCCTAAAGAAAAGTTCACTTAAAACTTTTTAACCCAAAAAAAAAAAAACTCTCAGCTCTTTTCCAAGTTACAAATGACCAAATAATTTCCAAGATTTAAAATCAAATCTTAAGCCTGGTTCCGCTTATGCTTAATTGTGGCTTTAGTTTGTCGTCTGTGCTCCCGCCGCCCGTCTCCCTGGCCACTTAAACTGCTCGCAATGATGGCAATTAAAACTTAAATGCCTGCCTCTTAGAGACTCTCCAATCTCTCTTGGTTGGCCATCAATTTAATTATAAGTTTTGGACTAATTGTGCGTCGGCCAGCAATTAAAAATATGTTAGAGAAGAAACTACAGAATAAAGCAAATAAAATATGTTCGCAGCTGATGGAGCAAGTGGACCAAGAGCAGCAGCAGCAGCACCCGGCAACAACAACAACCAGCAAGACAAATGTTTGCGACAAAATGTGGACAACGGCAGCGGCAGGAGCTAGAAATTTGTAGCTAATCCCATTCGAAAGGAGGAGGAGAGGGTGGAATTTACATGGTCTGGGGGATCTGCCCACTTAGAAGACGAGTTCATTGAATTCTTCTTGCATTGGTATTCGCCAAACTCGTAAATTTCCAAACCAAACAGGTTCCTGCATCCACAAAAACCGAGAGAGGGAAGAAAAAAAAACAACAGATACAAGACCATATACACATATATATATATATTTTCGGGGCCTGCAGCTTTGGTGTTTGGGTCTTGGAATGCGGCAGTCATCTCCAATCTCTCTCGCCCGCTCTCGCTCTTTGGAAACTGAAACTCATCTTTCCTTTGGGTAAACTGCAAAATGCATGAAAATCATCTGCTTTTCACTTCGTTTAGTGGCTTTGGGTGAAAGCGCAACGCATTGGCCTCCATTTCCAAATGCCAGTTAGCATCTTTTGGCCAACGAATGTCACAGCAAACAGTAATTGGCTTTAACACATTTGGATACAGCTCAATTCAGTTGAAGATCAGAGGCTGAGCTCTCTTGTCTAACCCAAACCGACACACACACACAAAAGATGTAGCTGCTGATGGATGACTCTAAACGACTCTTCGACATCAATCAGAATTGTGGCTCGAGAACGGAAATGAAGCCGCGCTTTTCGCTTTAACTGCAATTACGCACGCACCTCACAGATACATTTGTATCTGATGACGCAGCCAACCAAGTGGAATTGCAGCTGGCAGTTGTGCCCAGCCATTCCCCCCACATAATGACCTTGTAACTCAACTGTCAAATGTCAGCACACGCAGCAAAATGCCAACAAACGGCAGCAAATCAATTGCCAGCCACAATTTATAGTATCCATGGCCATAAATTGGAGCCACATAGCCTGTGGCACATGTCAAAGCCTTCGCGAGGGAAGCGAGGAAATGAAAAAAGCGTCTAAAGAATGCCGTTGACCAAACAAAACAACAAAAGAAAAAGGCTGCTGCTCATTATCATGTAAATAAACCAAAAAAAAAAGGGGAAGAGACCCCAAACCAGTAGTTCTAGGTAAGTTCTGGTTATGCTTTCATGAAGCAAATGAAGTATCAATTTGGTTAACCGCAAGCATAAAATTTACCCAGAGGAAGCTCATTTCTTAAAAGATAATTGCTGGGTCTGGCGATTGAAGAGGGTGGTTCAATGGGATTTTGTATAACTAAGCAACTCGTATATAAAACTGGGATTGCTATTTATGAATATCGTATTCTCAAACCTCTAAAAGCCAGCTGGGAGAACAAACCGGAGAATCGAACCTATCTTAAGTCTAAAGGTTCGGTACGCGAACCGTTTTCTAAACCGTTTGAACCTGTGGTTTGGTAGGAAAATATGGTTCATAACATTTGAAAAAGAGTTGGAAAAATTAAATATTTCAGCTGAATTTAAACGAAATTCATTGTAAAATAGGAGGAGTGAACCTGTAGGTTTACAGCTCTCTGGAGCCACAAACTTATCACTAAAATAGAAAAAACGAGAGCCTGAGCCTTCGAAATACCCGTTACTCAAGGCAATTAGTGTTTAATAACCTCATGCGGCTCAGATAAGTATGCAACGTTTTTTTAACTCTGCCATTTATGATCCGATCTTTATGAAAACTTGCGAGATTGTACATATTGGCCACATGCACTGTACAGCAAAATCTGAGCTCGATAGCTTACAAATTGTAGAAGATATTCAACAGACGGACATGGCTATCGACTCGGTCGTTGATGCTGATGAAGAATATATATACTTTATGATATCGGAGATGCTTCCTTCTGCCTGTTACATACATACTCTACGAGTAACGGGTATAAAAACGTATCTTACAGTCGTCATTGACCAACTTTCTGACTTGTTTGTATTTAGTGCACCAGTTAAAAAAAACATTTCCAATTTCATTTTTGATGCGTATTCCTTACCCGGTCAACTCTTCCTGACTTAAGCCAATTTCCCGTTTTTTATGACCGCCATCAGTGGTACAAAAGTGCCCCCAGAGAAGTAAGCAAAGTGCTCACATTTATTAAAAAAAAAACCAGAAAGGAACACAAACAGCCACACAAAACAAAAAACAGACTGCTTATCACACTGAACATTTTCGTTGTATTGTTTACACTGCCCCGGAGACGCGGATGGACGGCACTGTGCCTTGCAGGGGCAGGCAGGCGCATAAAATATGAACAACTCAGCAAATACAAATAGTTTGTGCGATATCTTGTGCCACTTCCTCAACCCCTGCACACACACACACACAAAAGCCAGAAGAACAACAGAACCTCAACAAGTAATGAATTACGCGCCACATACAAATTGCTGAGAAGTTGAATTTTTTGCTTTTTTTTTTTTGTTATTCCTTGCCAAAAAATGTTCTTACAAGCCAAGGCGAAGCTGTGTGCCATGAGTATATCAAAAAGAAAAGTTTTTTTAAGCATTGTACTCTCCGCTCTGGTATTTTGTTATCCAAAGAAAAGGGAGAAGCCAGCGAAAAAACGGACAGAAGTTCTGACAAAAGATCTTCTGGCCTGGTATTGTTTTCTAGATGAACTTAGTTTTGGGACGGAAGGATATATGTGCATACATATACATATATATATAAAGTTTATGAATGCAGGAATAAAAGAGTTTTTATAAAGGGAATCCGTCCCATTGTGTGAAGTTAGTAGGTCATGCTTTTGGCAAATTGATTCGTAAAGTATGAACTTTTCTTCAAAATTAGTTGGCACATTTCTCTCCTCCTCTCCTATCATAAAGCAAACTTCATGAAGTTATCTTAGTAGGCGGAATATTCAAGGCAAAGTGAATACGTTTTAAAAAGAAAAGGTTTAGAATCTCAACTGATTCTTTCGCCTACCAAGTTTGCTTCACCGTGTAAATCCAGTCTTACTTTTAGCAGAGAAAATTCTAAGTTTAGCAGAGAAACATAGAGATATTCAAAAATTTCTATGGGATGATTTCCCGTATACATTTGGACTAGATATGTCTTAAAAATCGTTTTTATCATCCAACGGAGCTGAATATGATCCAAAGGATAGGATAAATGATCATCTTTTGGATGATTTTCAGCATTGTTGGCTGATTAAAAGAATATTAAAAACTTTTTCAGGTAAAATTTCTCTTTTTATACCCTGTTCCCATTGAAAATGGGAAAAGGGGGATCATGAAGTTGTGCGAATGTATGTAACAGGGAGAAGGAAAATTTTCCGACCCCATAAAGTATATATATTCTTGATCAGCATGAACAGCCGAGTCGATATAGCCATGTCCGTCTGTCCGTCTGTCCGTCTGTCCGTCTGTCCGACTGTCCGTCTGTCCGTCTGTCCGTCTGTCCGTCTGTCCGTCTGTCCGTCTGTCCGTCTGTCCGTCTGTCCGTCCGTCCGTCTGTCCGTCTGTCTGTCTGTATGAACGCGTCGATCTCAGAAACTATAAGAGATAGAGCCACAAATTTTTGCACGAAGGTAGATTTATGCTGTACGCAGATCAAGTTTGTTTCAGATTTGGAAAATTCCCACCCGTCCCCCTTTTATCCCCAAAAAACCAAGACCTCCTCTAGAAATTCTACACCTAAACAACCGTCAGATGCACAATTTTCAAGTTAGAGCCTCGTGGTTTAGTATGCATCAAGCTAGGCCCAATATCTATCTATTCTGAAAAGTACAATCAGATCGGACAAAAAACACCGGAGTTATAAGCGAAACAGTAAGAGCACAACTCCCCACCCAGTTGTTGGCCAGGACTACCAAAAGTGTTGCCTACATTTAGGATGACATTTTGTCACAAAGAAATAAATGAAAACAAATGAACAGGGTATTTTGTGGTCGGGAAACTCGACTACAGCGCCCTTACTTGTTTTCATCTGTTTTTCTGTGTAGTAGATGTAATATCGGCCCTAAGACTATTGAAATGGAAAGTGATAGAATCAATCAGTCGAACCATATCTTGTCGGTTAGTGCGAAAGAGTTTAGAAAGACTAAAATTTGATCATGGAGTATCGAGTACTAAGTATCCAGTTTCGCAGGCTTAATATCGAGAAATGAGTCTCGATCACTTAGTTTCGATTACTGACTATCGAGTTTCGAGTCTAGAGTATTGATCACTTAGTATCGATTAGTGATTATCTAGATTAGAGTACTTAATATTGATTACTGATTATCAAGATTTGAGTACTTAGTTTTGATGAACGATGTCTTTGAATCGATTATTAAGTATCGAGTACTGTGTATAAACTAGTTAGCATTGAGAACATTGTATTATCGAGTATTGAGTCTCGCATACTGAGTATCGAGCTCTGAGTTTCGAGAGTATTGCAAGCTTGGTATCAAGTAGGGGGGTCTATGACTCGAATACTAAGTATCGAGTACTGCACAGAGAAAAACGAGAAAGCTAAGCTAACTTCGTCTGTGCCGAAGTTCTTAAACCCTTTCAAATGCTCTCTTAAATATTTTCAAAAAAATACTCTTTTTTCCATTTGCCGACCGATCGTTCGTATGGGAGCTATATGATATAGTCATCCGATTTGGACCAAAATTTGTAGAATTATTTAAAAACACGAGAAACAAACAAATACAAAATTGCAGGATGCTACCATTAAAAACAAAAAAGTTTTTCTCACTAAGACTGTTTTTCAGACCTATCCTTTGTATGGCAGCTATACCATATAGTTGTCCGATTTTGATAAATCTTGGTAGAGTTATATAAATGCATAGATAACCTAGGAATACAAAGTTTGGAAAGGTTTCCATTGAAAAGAAAAAAGTTTTTCCTACTAGTCTGTTTTTCAGACCTATCTTTTGTATGGCAGCTATACCATATAGTTGTCCGATTTTCATCAAACTTGGTAGAACTATAAAAAAACATAGAAAACCTACGATAACAAAGTTTGGAGACGTTTCCATTGAAAAGAAAAAAGTTTTTCATACTAAAACTAGTTTTCCGACCGATTGTTCCTATGGGAGCTATGAGATATAGTCATCCAATCCGGTCGGTTCCGACATATTAGTAGTGTGCAGCAAAAAGAAGACTCGGTGCAAAATTTCAGCTCGATAGCTTTAAAACTGAACGACTAGTTCACGTAGAAACAGGCAGACAAACGGACAGACGGCCGGACAAGGCTCAATCGACTCAGCTCGTCAGCCTTATCAAGAATATATATAGTTTATGGGGTCGGAAATGAATATTTCTATGCGTTGCAAACTTCTTTACCCTTTGCAAGGTTATAAAAACCTCTACAGATTTCTGGAACCTCGAGTGAACATTCTTGGAATTTAAATTTCTGCCATAGCAACTATATTTATGATTGGACTGGAAAATCTACCAGCAGTCGAATAGTTATCTGGTTTCCTAATCTTTTGGCTGGTTCCGGCCTTACTTATTCTGCCATATCTTAGTCTTATCAAAAGCACTCACTCACAATTTTATATTACATTTTTCCAACTAGATAAGATTAACACATAAGCAAAGATTAGATAGATAGTTCATAAACAAGCATAGACTTTCTCTCTCTATTCCTATCTTTTTGGAAACACATTCAAGGAACATTTGGTAACTTTACTAACCAACTCATATATCTTACTTTTAGACCAACAACTGCTGACAGGTTAAGGCCAAAAAACCTGTCTGCCTTTGGCCCACCCCAAAAGAAAAACACAAGTAAAAGTGTCGTTCGTCTCTTGATTTTGCCCTGCAGCCACTTCACTGCTCTCTCACACACACACAGACACACACTTCTCCTTTGTATTTGATTTAATAGAATTCACCTTCTACGCTTTTTTGGTTGTCGTTGACGACGTCGACCTGCCCCCTATGTGCCCGGTTTCGTTTAATTTCATTTCCATTTTCATTTCATAAAAACGGGTTCCTTTCTCACCTTTGGGTCGACGGGGGTCCCTCTGCATCATTAAGAAGCAGCAACGGCAATTAAATTTAATTATTAATGTCGACCACTGGCCAAACTGGAGGGAGGTGACGGGTAAAAGTTAAAGCTGTTGCCATTTATGTTAATTTCAATAAATTAATCACCAGCATAATGTGTTTATGAGCCACAGGCCGGGCTTACATCATGTTAACTGGCTGTTGCTGGCTGCTTTCCTTATCTACACCACTTGGAATTTTTGCACTTCTGCACGTTCTTGATGGAAAGCGGAGAGAAACAGTTGTCAAAATGTGGTACATGGGAAAAAAATTAGTTACAGTGATTCTGATTCTATCATTTGGTGGTGGTGGCGCACGTTCTTTTTCATGCTGATAGTAAACACGATCGAATTATATTTTGTTTATTTTGGTTCTAAAACTAAGTTGAACTGCTTGTGCACGTAATGTCACATGGGATAATGTACGGAAATACAAGTTAAATGAGCTGAGATGGCCGAGGGCACGTCTCAAGATTTACCCATTAGGGGAAGCAAAGTTTTAAAGCAAGGTCAGTAATACTTAAAACTTCTTCTTCACCAACGAATTCCCATCTCCAAACACCAAACAACGCGCTGCTGCTTAGATTAATCCAAAATCTAAATAAGAAGCGCGCCTAATTAGTTGGCCTAGAACACACTGAAGGCTATCAAAAAACCTTATATCTTTGACTCTAATCTATCTGCCGGGTAGACACAAACTAAAAGTAGAGCGACTTTCTCATAAAACCGCCAGTGATAATTAATATGAAAAAAAAATCATTTTGTTAGTTGGCGATTCTAGGCCAGACTGTAGACTGGAGGGAAAAGTCAAAACAAAAAACCGGCAAGACACACAGGCTGGCTGGCTGGCTGGCTGGCTGGGTGGCAGGCAGCTTGGCAAAGCCGAAGGCACAAAACAAAGCCTGC
Source organism: Lordiphosa fenestrarum (assembly GCA_035044985.1). Classification (NCBI taxonomy): domain Eukaryota; kingdom Metazoa; phylum Arthropoda; class Insecta; order Diptera; family Drosophilidae; genus Lordiphosa; species Lordiphosa fenestrarum. The sequence continues at coordinate 404,313 of JAWNNO010006292.1, read as the reverse complement.
TTATTCAAGGGTTCTATAGTAACAGCAGCAGCTGCTGCTTTTTGAGGGGCAGCAGCAGGCGGAGCATAAAAATCAAATGAAATTTATTGATTTTTCTTTCATACATGGCACAAAAAGCGGCCCAAAAGCAAAGTCAAGGAAGTGGCCAATAAAATGTAATTTGCAAACAAAAAAAAACCGAAAAACTAAGAAAACTGTGGAATGCTCTTACCAAATGGTATATCTGGTATTAAGAAGTTGTACAATAAGATAAGCAAAAGAAACAGACGAAGAACTCTTAGAAATTAGAGCAAATTGTATTGAATTTGAAATGTAAAATTGATAAATGGCGCATAATTTCAAACCATTTTTAGTTGTTAAAGTCAAAAATTAAAGATTAATCACCAGCCTTAACAATTACTTAAACAATTTATTTATAACCATTCTAACTGCATCTGTTAGCGCCATCAGTAACTTTAACAGATATAGCTTCATAAAACATTCAATACACTCATCAAATTGATATTGAGTTACTCAATTAAACAGTAAGCAACGCGATGTAAGCCCGGGCAAAATGTGTTTAATTAAATGTGAAATAATTGTCCATGGTGGTCAACTTGTTAGTCACACTATTGACAGACAATTTGCCATCAATCTATTTATAAACGACATAAACGCCAAGTAGCAGGTAAATCGAGTGATTCTTTGGTAGGCAGTAACTCTTCTGCAGAGCAATGCAATGCCCTCAAAGCTGCTGGCTAACGTGAGCGGTGATCCCAATATCAATACATTGGAGTTAGTAACCAATTATGGTCAGTAAACCTACACCAATGAAAACTGCTCGATTAATAAGATGAGAAGATAAAACTCCACTAACCACACAGTTGTAGTTGAAGATTTATGTTCGAGAAGGACTTCAAAGACTTATTCGGAAAAGCTTAACTTGCTTAAGCTCTGTATCCAACACTCCGGTACTTTAGTTTCGTCACAATTCTTTATATCAATTGGAGCTCTTTCTTTTATGAAAGAAAAGTCAAAGTGTTTCTGCATTCTTTTTCAAGTTTTGGTGTCAGCTCGTCGAATTTTAGATCAATCGCTGGGAATTTCTTGAACCAAGTTACCAAATTGAACTTTAGTTTTTATACCCGTTACTCGTAGAGTAAAAAGGGTATACTAAAGTCGTGCAAATGTATGTAACAGGCAGAAGGAAGCATCTCCGATATCATAAAGTATATATATTCTTCATCAACATCAACAGCCGAGTCGATATAGCCATGTCCGTCCGTCCGTCCGTCCGTCTGTATGAACACCTAGATCTCAGAGACTAGAAGAGCTAGAGCAACTAAATTTTATACGTAAGCTAGTATTGTCTGTAGGTAGATCAAGTTTGTTTCAAATTTTGGCCACGCCCCCTCCCGCCCCCGCAATAAAAAATTTTGAATAACTCCCACAATTTTTAAGATATCGAGCTCAGACTTTGCAGATTAGTCTATGTGGCCAATATCTACAATCACACAAATTTTCAAAAGGATCGGATAATAAATGGTCGAGCTAAAATAATGTTGCATACTTATCCGAGCTGAGCTGAGTAACGGGTATTTCGAAGTCGGGCAGGGCCGACTTTAACTTACGCTCTCGTTATAAAACAGTTTCGTCAACTGAAAAAAGCAAGGATGTCATTTGGTTCTCAACCGAACCGATCCATGCCGAACAGCTTATTGGAGCTCGGAAGCCGAACCGCGAACCAATCTAGTGTTTCTAAACCGTAAACCGCTAAAGAAAACGTCACTTTGGTCTAGAATAATATTTATAGTCTGTACTCGGAATACATTAAGTTAATGGAAAAGTATGTAACAGCCAGAAGAAAGCATAAGGTATATATATTCTTGATTAGCATCAACAGCCCAGTCGTTTTAGATCTGTCTGTCCGTATAAACAATCAGTTCTCAGAGATGGTATGAGATAGCTGTTTGTCATGTATGGGACATAAGCCTCTTAAGATATTTGCAATTTTTGTCACGCTTTTTAAATGTTGAAGAAACCTCAATCTCCCACAGTCTGATAGATCGAAGGGTTGTACCTTCTTCAACATTAATTGACGATTTGCCAAGGGATTGTTAAAGATCGAATGAGCAGTAATAATGTTCACTGCAGCAGCGCTGCTTACAGCTGCAACTGCAGATTCAAAATTCTCACTGTGCATACACTTTCGTTAGTACTACTTTAGTATGTTACAGTCGGGGTTCTTATATTATATATTTTATAAGAAAGTCAAGTTGAAGCAAAGTTTTTGTAGGGATTCAGAAAATTACAACCTCTAGAACTGTTAACAACTATTTTAACAAGTTTTCATAGCTGAAATAAGACAAATCATTTTGATTTTGGAATTCTCTGCTCTCCCACAAAATATTGTGTTTAGAAAATCCATCCAAGCGATTCTACAGCTGAACTCAGTATTTCTGCCTCCATATCATATTTATACGGATCCATATTTGAGATTCTATTGCAGAGCCAAAGCTTGTACTATCTTTATGCTTGGGGCCATTTTAATGTTTGCTAGGACTTAAATTCAAATGTAAATTATGTAAAAAACAGGCAACGCGTGTTCTAAAATATTTTAAATCATAAAGCAAACATTTTTCCAGTAGGCTTAGTGACTTTCTTTAAAGTGAATTGATATAAAAAGCAAATAAGCTGAACGAAAGTCAAGTTCTCCAACTTGAACAATAAAATATACCATTTTTAATCACTTTGCCAAACTCGAAGTGCATGTTAAATGAGTTTTAATTCTCTTCCTAAAAATTATACAATTCTCCCTCTAAGCCGCAAATCTCTTCACACAGTCCAACAGCCCCGTCTGGCATAAAAATGATGTGCATATAATCGGGCAAAGGCAAAATTTGTGTTTTGCCGCTGACAAAGTCAATGCACGACGAAGAACCACAGAACTGTGGCCCAAACGCAAAGGAACACAAAGGCCAAAAGGGAGCGGGGGGGCACCGACTGGCGGTGAAGCCGGTCTCTAACCATCACTCCACTGTGTGTGTGTGTGTGTGTAGGTAAATGTCAGCTTGAGTTAACGGAGCACGCAGAGCACGCGGAACATGCCACAACAAAAACAATGTTTGTGTTTGCTGTTGCTGTTGTTGTTGTCGCTGCCGCTGTTTGTGGGGGGCGCCAGCAGGTGCCGGCTGAGGTTTTTGAGTTCTAGCCCAGGCGATTCCGACCCGGTCGCGTGTCAGCAAAAGACACTTGACAACGCACACTTTCAGAGAGAAAGAGACTTACCTCGGCTGGGTCATCAGCTGCTGTTGGCTGGATTCTCCTGTCAAAATTTGTATGTATTTCCGTAGCGCGCCCACCGCTGGACTCTTGGCTTAGCTTGTTTGTTGTTTGTTGTTGTTGTTATTCATTCAAAAATAATATTATTAATAATTACTCTCTTTTTTTTTCTTTGTTTTGCACAGCACGCTTTAATTTGAAGAAATGAAATATTCACGCTATTAATTTGTAATTTATGCTTATTATTTAATTTTATTTGCATTTATTTTTCACACATTGAATGAGACTTCACAGCTGACTGTGATTTCTGTTGTTGTTGTTGCTGTTATACTTATACACGCGCCCCTCGCTCGCACACTTACACGCACGCACGCACGCACACTCTCTCACACACACACACACACACACACACTCTAGGAAAACATTGATGCACCTGCGTATGTGTGTGGGGGTGAAGTTTGAAGAAGAGCAAATGGTTTCACCTTTTTACGCGCCGACCGCTTCCAACCTGCTCGACTGTCCGACTGTGACTGAGGCGAATTATTTGGCAAGACTCTCGTGCCAGCGAACATGTTGCCCGTGCGGGTTCGATGTTGCGTGCTGGCAGGTTGCATGTTCGTAACAGTTGTGTGTGTTTTCTCTCTTCTTCTCTGCAGTCTGATAAAAAATTGCTGATAAGAAAGGCAGCAACAGCAACAGCAACAACAACAAACGAAATCGTGTGCAGGCAAGTGACAAATGAGCCCGTATATGTCTACAATGTACATACATATGTATGTATGTATGTAAACAAATGTAAATATGTGCATTGTAAATGGGTGTTTTTTGGGGGGGGGAAACATTTCTATGGTATATGCATTTACGATCTTAGCTGAATTTAGGGCTGAACTGGAGTTGACTTTAAAAGTATTGCCTCTACTGGGTTGGGCCATTGAATGCCCATTGCTATTCTAAACATATCTACAGAGTTTTTAACATATAATATTTCTCCTCTGTGGTTACCATTCTACTTAATAGAATGTTTTCAATAGTTAATTCTTTCTTACTGCTGGTTTTTGATACCTCTAGAGACTCGGCTTTACATTCGATGTTAACAGTTCTAAAACCATAACTAAGTGAACTTCAAACTGTAAATTTCCTTTTAAACTTTCCTTAAGCTGTACTTTCACTTGTCTACTAACTCATCAATAAGTTTCCCCTGGAAGATATGACACAATTGTAATAGTCAATCCATGATGCAACAACTAACTAACGGCGCACAGTTTATTTTTCAAGAACCACCTCACCCTTCTAGAGTACTCGAAACCAGGGCTGCAAACCCAAAAAAATTTCGTGGATCTCCGGCTCGCGGGTTCAAACCAAAATTTAACAATGGTTCAGGTTCAGAATTTAGAGGTTCAAGGTTTTTGGGCGAAGGTTTTGGTTCGAATACATGTTTATATAGTAATCGACCTAAAACCGACATAAACTGTTAAGGAATTGTCTCGATTTTGGGTTGGGATGGGATTTCACAAAACTTTAGATAAATAGAAAAACCCTTCATACAGCTCATGACCATCAAAGCAATGACAATGTGTTTCTACTGATATATAGATTGTGACGAAATGAAAACTTCGAAGTTCTGGCAATGCAATTTCGTAGTTCCACATACGAAAAGTGTTTCCATAGTAATGTGGATAATTCTATCAGGATAACAGAACAAGTCACTGGGAAATAGTTCAAATCTATAATTGTTGTTGAACCGAACCGAAATTTTAGGTTTGGAACGGGTTCAGGTTCAGCTTTAATACCTTAAGAGGTTCGGTTCAAGGTTCGGTTCACATTAATCTGAAAGTCGGAATTCCGGGTTCGAACCGGTTCGGTTCAAAACCGGTTTGCAGTTCTGCTCGAAACACTGAACGTTTTAAGTGCTTTGCTGAGAGCGCACACTGCGAGCGCCGTAGCTTAATTGTTGTATCATGAGTCAAGCTGAGAAGCACAAAGATATATTACAAGAAAGAAAGACGGTCAAGCCCGACTATACTACTCTCTCTCTCTCATACAAATTTATGCTGCAGAGGCAGCTGAAAGCAGCGCTGCTACTGCGCTATAGCTGCGAAAAGACTTTTGATCATAATTCGACCAGCGTTCATCCGATCTTAACCAATCCTTTGACACATCGATAAATAATCCCGATTACTAAATATGTCAAGAAGAAACGAACCCTCTATCTTTAAAACTTTGAGAGATATGACGTTTATTACACATTGCGTGGGCGAGAGGAGGCGTGGCCAAAATTGAAAATTTATTAAATCTGCCTGCCTATAAAAGAAGTTATTGTCCCAGACACATTTAACCTCTATCTCTTACCATCTCTGAGATCTGTGCGTAAGGCATTAAGCACAATTTGATGCTCTTCTCTGAGTCATTTTCACATACTATGCCTGACATTTTTGCAATTGTCCCACCCAAACTTCATCGTTCGTCGTATCGAGTACGCATTTTTAAGGGTTTACAAAGCTGACACAGAGTTTTATCGTTAGTTGTTTGGACTAAGCCTGACTTAGAGAATAAGCTGCTACTGAAACTGTTCCAAAAATAAACAAAAAACAAACACAGAAGAAGAGAAAATCGGTCTTATGTATGTTCAGGGCTTTAAATGAGATATTGTCTTAATAAACATGGTTCAAAAGCTTCATTCTTACTTTACCCGTCTTTAATTCTTACATCATGTTTGAAGACTTACCATTTTCTGCCTTCCTGTTTGAAGTCTACTGTTTTTTTAACATATCCTCCATATATATGGTCTTTACGCTTTCTCTCTAACTTTTTCCTTGCATACTTCAATTCTAGCCTTTTTCCCGCTAAAATAAATGTTTGCTTATCACTTATCCAACCTCAAACTTATTTGATTTGAAGCCGGCTGCCAACTCCAACATGTTTGAAGTGCACTTGTCTCGGTTCATGCACGTGGCTTATTTGCATTTTCAGTTGAGTGGGTGGGGGAAGTTGGTTGGGACGGGGGGGGGAAACAGGTAGTCAGTACAAAAAAAAAGATGTGGCAATACTTGCCAAGTTTTGCTTTCAAAGTAATTGTAACCGCAGCAAATGATTTTTGGGTGAATTAAGTTTCGGTAAGCTAGCTTCATATCACTTGAACATTTCAAATCGATTGTTGTCCATATTCGATTGCCCCACTCTGACACCTCTTTTCTCAATGCGGCCCACTTGCTGCACATTTCGTTTGTTTTCGCAATTTATTGAAACATGGCCAAGTCAACTGACTTGAAAGAGACCGAGTGCATGCGGAGAAGACGACACCAATCAACTTTTTTCCCATCAGCACAAGTTTTCTTGGCCCAAAACGCGTCACAAGTTTGTTGTCATCTCTCCCATTGATAACTCGAGCTTTCTGTGTACTCAGTTGCAGTTATTTTGCAAATTGTTGTTGCTGGGCGCTTGAATGGGTTGGCAAGTGTGTCTAATGATTGCACCCGGGGACTGGGGACTGGGGACTGGTTCTAATGGCAAGTGGAAAGTCGAGAAAAAGCAGCTGCTGCAGTACAGGAACGCTGCATGCTTCAATGGATGTTCACACCGAAGAGGAAACAAGCTGTTAATGCTTATCCACTGCCAGAATCAATATTTTCATTTTGTGCTTTAACAAAAATTGATTCAAAATTGATGTCAGTTGAAAGGTGGTTTATTTGTTGGCCAAAGGCAACTTAAAGATTGCTCTCCTTTTGTTTAAAAACAGTAAACTGTTTGCCATTTGGCTTAATCGCAAATGAATTCCATTGCAAATGGTACAGACCGAATTGAAAGTAGCTTACTTTTACATTACTAAAAAAAAAGAAACAGTTTATACTGTAAATTTATGTGGCACATGGCGGCTATTAAAAACATGATAAATCATTCAGAAGTGGGTTAAACTGGTCTAGTTTTTATGATTTTCAAACTGGACGTTGTCTGCAAGTCTTTTAAATATCATTTCAAAGTAAGAATATCTCTGAAACTAAGTGTGCAAAGTCAGACCTAAACAAATTTCTTTTAATTATCTATCAAACAAATATTTTTCTTTATAAGGATCAATCTTGTCCATAAGTGTTGGTCACTTTAATGGACTCAGCTTTAAAGGGTTAGTTCTGGGTGTAAGAAAGAGTCTCTCTCTGAGTAATAAGAATAAGAAAGATGATATAAGAAAGACTCTTCTGACAATGTTAAGAAGCAGTTCTCAAAATCAACAAGGTACATATATAAATTTGTACCTAGAACTTTATAGTTACTCTGGGATATAAGCTCAAAACCTCGATAAGAATGCCGTCTCAACCAGTTGCGCCATCGCACACGCAGGTTGCCACACGTCAAGATAATTAAGGGTGATTTTTATACCCGTTACTCGTAGAGTAAAAAGGGTATACTAAAGTCGTGCAAATGTATGTAACAGGCAGAAGGAAGCATCTCCGATATCATAAAGTATATATATTCTTCATCGGCATCAACAGCCGAGTCGATATAGCCATGTCCGTCCGTCCGTCCGTCCGTCCCTCCGTCTGTATGAACACCTAGATCTCAGAGACTAGAAGAGCTAGAGCAACCAAATTTTATACGTAAGCTAGTATTGTCTGTAGGCAGATCAAGTTTGTTTCAAATTTTGGCCACGCCCCCTCCCGCCCCCGCAATAAAAAATATTGAATAACTCCCACAATTTTTAAGATATCGAGCTCAGATTTTGCAGTGTAGTCTATGTGGCCAATATCTACAATTTTCAAAAGGATCGGGTAATAAATGGCCGATTAAAAAAAATGTTGCATACTTTCCGAGCTGAGCTGAGTAACGGGTATTTCGAAGTCGGGCAGGGCCGACTTTAACTTACGCTCTCGTTTTTAGCAGCTTTCGGAACGAAAAAGAGAACTCGGCCGACGTTTGTATACCCTTACAGCACGTTTTTTTAACTTAGACTACTTTTCGAACCTTGTTTTTCTATGGGAGCTATTATAAATAGATGTCCGATTTCGACCAAACTTAGTGGAATCATGCGTAAGCATAACAAACAAACATGTAAGAAATTTGAAGTCGATTCCATTTAAAACAAAAAAGTTTTTCTCATGAGAACTTCTTTTTCGACCGATCACTCGTACTGGAGCTATATGCTATAGTCATCCGATTTTGACAAAACTTTGTACAATTGTGTGAAACAACATAAAATAAATATATACAAAAATTGAACACGATACCATTGAAAACAAAAAAGTTTTTCTCACTAAGACTACTTTTCAGACTCTACTTTTCTATGACAGCCATACTATATAGATGTCCGATTTCGACCAAATTTAGTGGAATCATGGAAAAGCATAGCAAACTAAGAAATACAAAGTTTGGAGACGTTTCCATTGAAAATAAAAAAGTTTTTCTTACTAAAATTGGTTTTTAACCGATCGTTCCTATGACAGCTAGATGCTATAGTCATGCGATCCGGCCGGTTCCGACAAATGTGCAGCGTCTTTGCACTAAAAGACTTCGTGCAAAGTTTGGTATAGATAGCTCTCAAACTGACGGAGGAAATGGCACAGGAACTGGCTAACAAGGCTAAATCAACTTAGCTCTTCAAGCTGATCAAGAATATATATACTTTATATGGTCGAAAATGCTTCCTTCTATGCGTTGAAAACATCCATAATACAAATATACAAGGGTAGGACTCATAAAAGAGCCAGACCAATTAATAATAAAGTATTGTTAAAAAATCGTGGTTTCAAGGTGCTATTTGTGGGATATATAGCCCATCTAACGAACAAAGCGATAACCAAATACGATGCCTAATGTCATATTTTTGAGTAAATTGCTAAACTATCATCAAAAACTCTACCTAAACTATCGCCAAGTCTCTTTATTTGACGAGTAAGATAAGGCTGTATATTCAATTGTAGAGAACTCATTTGAGACTGGCGAAGAATACCTCAGTTGACTGATTTGGCAGTCATAAAACTCATAAGAGATCTCTGATAGCCAACTTTTTCTTTAGCTTTTTATATGTTTTTGTGATTTTGTGATATCAGACAAGTAGAAATACAGCTTAAGTAACTAGAAATAACGATTATAGGGTAGTGTAGTCATGCAGATACTTACTGCTACTTTAAGTAAGCTTTGATTTTCATATGATAGTTTTATAAGTAAACCTTACAATTTCTAGTATTCCTCACCTATTGTAGAGTATTTTGTAAAAATTTGGTGCTTATTCAAAATATAAAAATTTGAATAATTATTTAATTTCCTTAGCTTTAACCAAGTAAGAAACTTCCAGCCACAAACAAATGGCAGATCAATGCTCCATGAAGCTCCAATCAGTTCTAGAGGCCCAAACCCTTTCTGGTGGATTTTTCTTTTGTATATTTCCTTTTGCAACATTTCGTTGGCGCTGCCAATTTGCCCACCAATTGAAAATTCACTGCACGCCCCAGACCAAAAACTCATTTGCAACACTTCACGCAACGCCGGCGATTTCGATTTAGACCAAGATCAAGGGCGATAAAGCCCGCAGCCAAGAGGAGAATCAGCGACAGCAGCCGCTTGCTGGGGGCTGCTTGCGTTGCGTGCCGCAACGCGTTGCAACTAAAAATAGAACCGAGGAGGCCAACAACAAGCACAACCTGGGCTCTTATCCCAGTTGGCTGATCTTTACGCACAGGAGGAAGCACAAACAACAGCAACAACAACATTCCTTTCGACATTTAATTAACGATCGCGATGGCAATCAATGCAACAGCAGATGAGCCAAGCAACTGCGCCGGCTCCATTCACAAGCTGCAGTTGGTGGCCAGTTAGTCAAGTTAAGCTGACAAATACTGTAATTAATTTTAATTGCAACGATTGGCGCTCGCTTTCCGTCTCATTAAAAGATTTTAACTTTAATTCTTGGCTGATTTTTATGGCGATAAGAAATGTATGTATGACTGAGCAGCAGCAGCAGCCGCAGCAGCAGGAGCAGGACGTGCCTTCAAGCCTAATTGCCGCAAAACGACGCGTGGCATTTTGTCACCCAACCGACGACAGGCAAGGAAAGAAAAAAGAAAGGCAACCAACAACACATGTTTCCGTACAAATATTTTTGCATTCGGCTGCAAGAATTGCAGCAGTTGGCTAAATGGAGTGTGGAAACAGCCATAAAGCAATCGCACACACAAATCCTTGATAGAAATGCCGGGGGGCTCAAGTGCAATAATAATATAAAATACTTTTTAGTGTTCAGTTCATTGAACGCGCACAAATCCAATTAGGTTTTGCCTCAGTTCCCACTCAGACACGCCCACTACCATTCACACCCACACACACACACACAAATGGAGTGCAAATGGGCAAAATCGTAGCATACTCTCGAGCGCCCAGGCTAAATTTTTGCAAGTCAATTTGCCTGCCACAACTTTTGACTGCTTGCTTCTGTGCCTCTGTATGTCCGCGCCCGTGTGTGTGTGTGGGTGTGTGTGTGTGTTTTATGAATGTTTGTGTAAGCTGATGCTGTATTTGTGTTCAGCCCAAAGTTTAACTCGCTTTGGCGTTATGGCAATTGCTTTGACACACCATAAATAGTGAATGGCTTATTGATTTTAACAATTAAATTTATTTCATTTCAACTTAAGCATTCAACGTCTTAAAGGGATAAGGGAAGTTCTAGGATTGTGTTTAATTTGTTTAACAGCTGTTTTCATACCGTCTTCGATGTGAAGCAGCAGTCGGTAGAGTAAAAAGCAGTCATCAGGCCTATTATCAAGGCACTGATCATTATAAGCCTGCTTAATTTAAAAAGTTTATTATTAAAGAATAGTTTGTGAGTTAAGCAATCACATCTTTGGCAGATACGGTCACACTTTTTTGTTACAGCTTTGATATTTGCATTGTTTTGCTAGATATTCTTACCCATATGCGAAACTCTCAAAATTGACAACAAAAAATTTGTCAGGCATTAGTTTCAGTCTATTGTTTTGACATAGATATAGAAATGATCGAAATATCTATGTCACAGCGTGGCCAGACGGTTTACGGAAGAGTACTTGCTTCAACATTGCAAAAACTATAAGGTGGAAGGGCTCTTGGTCTTCCGACTATAAGTATTCACAATTAGTCAATAAAAAGCTTGAGATTATCTGCTTGGAAAATCGAAGAATCTTTGTGATTGGTTTGAAAATCAGGTTGGAAGCCATATAGATGATATGGTCAAGAGGCAATTCAATTTCGATATTATCACAGCATGTATACCCCACAAAACGCTTCTAAAAAGTGTCAAAACAGACGTTGTAACCCAGCAAACATTTTATCAACCTTTTGATCACATTCGAGTCTTTTTCGAGTCCTCGGTCTGATTAAAATAGTCATAAATGCGCTCTTTTTTTGATCAGATACTATACTTTTGTCGGGAGAAAATGGTACCCTAGCCACGACTCATCTTGAGGAGACGATTTTAACCCGTTTTTCTGAACAGTTTTTACTCATTTTGGAGTAATTTTTGAGTCTTTTTCAGGAGTATTTCAATAAATCACACTCTGAGCATAAATACGACTCTTTTACGAGTCTTCTTTTAATCGCTCATGATACTTATCCCCTTTTAATCATCAAAAGAGCTCAAAAAAGACTCTTCAAGCTGATTTTTGTTAAAATGATCTTCCAAATGTTGGGTGGGAAGCCACTTTTAGCTTAAATTCAGGGACTGTAAAGAAAAATTTCAGGCATGACCGCCTACTGCGCCACGTTTTGAGCTTAAACTCATTTGTACATTGCTTCGGATGTGGCATCTACCGAAATTGTAGCTCTATTGGAAGGTGGACGAGTGAACGACGGCTCACAAACTGTTGTAATACTGTTGGCGGACGACTTCCGACTGACACTTTTCATAATGGCAAAATCAGCAGCTGCAGTAGAGTTAAACGCTTGTTTCAAGTCAAAGTATTTGGGCCACCACTTGCAAATCATTCCATTTAGTGTGAATTTGATAGTATTCCGGCAACAGGGTAGAACTGCAGTAGATTTATCCAAAGAACTGAAGAAGAATCGAATATGTTCCAATTCCTGAAGATACTTCCGGTGGCTTAATATCGTCTCAATATGCTACGACATTTTCATGACTCGAAACTTTGCATTGGAAACTAATGACAGGTACGTTAAGGGAGAAGACTGCCTAATTCCACGAATTCTGTAGACTTCAACCGATTTGCAGTACCAGTTTAAACTTAAACAGTTCCCAGTAAAACTTGTACAAATGAAAATATCATGCTTTTCATGCAGCCAACTATATGTGGCATGTTCCCGTGTTGGCAAACCAACCTGTCTTTATTTCACTGACGCAGAAAACCAAATATGTTGCTTGAATACAATCATTGTTGTACACTAAAGGATTCAAAGAAGTATTATAATTTTGCCCTGAAGTAAGTATATATTATTGATCAGCATGAGTTTACCTGTGCGTCCTTCAGTCTGTCTGTTTCTACGCAAGCTAATCCCTCATTTTTAACCTATCGAGCTGAAATGTTGCACAGAGTCTTCCTTTGACTGCACTATGTAGGAACGCTCCGGATCAGATGATTATTTCTTGTAGCTGAAATAGGAGTGATAGATTTCAAGTGTATTACAACTACGTCACAGACGAAGTTAGCGTTGCTTTCCCATTCTAGTCTTCAATTTAAAGATCTGTTTAAGGGAAATCGAAGTTTGTCGGAACAGCTAGCTGGATTATCATAAAGATATGATAAATGGCAAATGTAGATGGGTGTATAGGAAGTCTAAATGATGCGTAGCAGCGCAAGTTGGTTTTTATAAACATAGCATACTTTTAAGGGCTTTTATCAAGATTTTTTTTGTGTATAAGCCTGAATTGAAGCAAGCTACAAAAGCCACATCAATAACTGATATATCTCCTTAAGCTCTGGATTCATAAGAATCAGAGCTATAGTCATCAAAATGCCTCACTACCGATGGTTAGGAAAGCCACTAGTACCCAGTATCCTTAGGCCTGTAGGTGGAGTAACTCACTACCAAAGTGTACGATTTCAAAAGGCTACTCATTTGGCTTCACTTCACTTCAAACAACTTAAAGTTGAGAGGTAGATCATTATTAAGTTTCAATTAACAAAGAGTATTGTCCATTTCGCTTCCCCTTTATCCCCCCCATTTCATTATGATTCGGCCAATATACATTATCCCACATTTGTATCACACCATCAATATATTGGCACATTTATTTGCCCCAATCATGGCCAATTAAGCAGCTTAATTATGCAGGCCATTTGTGCGTTCAAAATCATTTGTAAGATGAGCGAAATATAATTATAAAATATAAATATCAAAAAATAAATGAAAAATTCTTTCACGAATGGCTAATTAATCGATTCAAACCTACAAAAAAGAATCAGCTTTCAGCTGACAATATTGAATCGCTAAAGCTACACATTAGCCGGATATTAACATAACAAAGTTAGCGGGAAAACTAGAACAACAACTTTTTGCCGCACACAATTAAGAAGCCATAAACACATGCTGCAGGAGCAGGAAAGGATCAGAGAAAAACTGGCAGCCAAAAGTTGCCAAAGCGCAATTTGAAAAACAGTAAATAAGTCGCGACGCAGGAGGAGGAGCAAACGGACACGTAGCTGGTGCAGAGTCACGAAAGGATTTGCATACAAGTTGCAGTTGTTATTGTTGTGTCCCCTGTGTGTGTGTGTGCCTTGGCAAGGATATATATGAGCAGGCAATGACATGACTTGGCAGCAATTTCTATTTTCTGTTCCAGCTCCAAGCGAATGGATTGTGACAAATGGGCTGGGGGCGTGCCAGGACAGGTGTTTTGCGGTGGTAAGGAGTGTATGCGCCAAAAAAAAGGTGCAGCTGAGAATGACGAAAATTTATGATGGTCTTTGGACTGTGCGGTGTGAGTGTTTTATTGAATTGAAACGGAAACGGTTTTTGCGATTTGCAACGAGAAAAAAGCAAGTTGAAGTTGGCGAAAAGAAGTTGGTTCAGTTTTGACAAAAGTTTTGAAGGGATTTAGGTTTATTAACCGACTGTCGTTCCCTAATCCACCCATACCTCTACAACAGCTAATGCCTGCGGCAAACTCATCCTTCCCTAGCTCGGGCAATATACCAGGTTGAGCCAAAGCAGCTTCAGTGTCCTTGCAATGCCGCCACAATCATAATTAGTATCCTGTGCAGACATATGTGTGTGAGTGTGTGTTTGTTGCTTTTGTTGTTGCCTGTCACAGCACACACCCACGAGTAGAGCGAGAGAGCTTTGTTAGCCTGTGATATATTGACATTTAAACCGACTCTGCGGCCTGTTGCCTATATCCCCTCCAGCTTTAAAGGACACTGACATGAATAATGCCAACCAATTTTGTAGCGCACGTCGACAGGCACCTCCTGCTGCAGGCAAAAGCACTTCATTAAATTGCACAAAAAAAAAAAGAATTAGCAGGACATGAGCAGGAAATACCAGAAGGCTGAGAGGCTTAATTGCGGATTAGACCTCAATTAAAGCAACTCCCAGGCAGGAAGTAGAGACAAAGTAAAAGGCACAACGAAATCGAGAACAACACTAACACCTCGTTGGCGGCTGATGAAGATGATGATGGCCATAAAACACCTTGGCTAATTTGCGCAATAACGACAGTAAGTGGAAATGACAGCTTGAAACTGACTTTAGAGCAGTGTTTTTCCAAGAAGAAAGGCACTAACCAGTCTCTCATTGACACTCAGTGTTGCTTGAGAGCATTTATTCAAAAAGAAATCAGGCCAAACCAACCTAAAATCGTCCTAAAAAGGGGTCCAAAGCGATTCATAAAATATTTTATATAATTATTTTCTTGATTTTGGAAAGGAATTAATATTTTCTAAGTATTAGAGAGGAAATGAAGTAAGGACTGTAGGGGGAGTGGAAGGGACAACACCAAGACGCGTTGTAACCCTTCCTCCAATCTTAAAAACAAAAACGAGAGCCTAAGTTAAAGTCGGCCCTGCCCGACTTCGAAATACCCGTTACTCAGATCAGCTCGGATAAGTATGCAACATTTTTTTAACTCGGCCATTTATTATCCGATCCTTTTGAAAATTTGTGAGATTGTAGATATTGGCCACATAGACTACACTGCAAAATCTGAGCTCGACATCTTAAAAATTGTGGGAGTTATTCAATATTTTTTATTGCGGGGGCGGGAGGGGGCGCGGCCAAAATTTGAAACAAACTTGGTCTGCCTACAGACAATACTAGCTTACGTTTAAAATTTGGTTGCTCTAGCTCTTCTAGTCTCTGAGATCTAGGTGTTCATACAGACGGACGGACGGACGGACGGACGGACGGACGGACGGACATGGCTATATCGACTCGGCTGTTGATGCTGATGAAGAATATATATACTTTATGATATCGGAGATGCTTCCTACTGCCTGTTACATACATTTGCACGACTTTAGTATACCCTTTTTACTCTACGAGTAACGGGTATAAAGATTTTATATATATTTTTGTGCATTTTCTTCACGTTGGATCAACCAAAGTCTATTCTCTCTGCGAAACCTTAACAAATTAGTCTGGGATTTGACTTCGGGCACTCGGGAATACTTCAACATGGAAGGCATCCGAAGTTTGTATGCTCTTGCAGCACGCTTTTTATACCCGTTACTCGTAGAGTAAAAAGGGTATACTAAAGTCGTGCAAATGTATGTAACAGGCAGAAGGAAGCATCTCCGATATCATAAAGTATATATATTCTTCATCAGCATCAACAGCCGAGTCGATATAGCCATGTCCGTCTGTCCGTCCGTCCGTCCGTCCGTCCGTCCGTCCGTCCGTCCGTCCGTCCGTCCGTCCGTCTGTATGAACACCTAGATCTCAGAGACTAGAAGAGCTAGAGCAACCAAATTTTATACGTAAGCTAGTATTGTCTGTAGGCAGATCAAGTTTGTTTCAAATTTTGGACACGCCCCCTCCCGCCCCCGCAATAAAAAATATTGAATAACTCCCACAATTTTTAAGATATTGAGCTCAGATTTTGCAGTGAAGTCTATGTGGCCAATGTCTACAATCTCACAAATTTTCAAAAGGATCGGATAATAAATGGCCGAGTTAAAAAAATGTTGCATACTTATCCGAGCTGAGCTGAGTAACGGGTATTTCGAAGTCGGGCAGGGCCGACTTTAACTTACGCTCTCGTTTAACTAAGACTACTTTTCGGACCTTACTTTTCTATGACAGCTATACTATATAGATGTCCGATTTCGACCAAATTTGGTAGAATCATGCAAAAGCATAGCAAACTAAGATATACAAAGTTTGGAGGCGTTTCCATTGAAAACAAAAAAGTTTTTCTAACTAGAACTATTTTTTCGACCGATCTTTCCTATGACAGCTATATGCTATGGTCGTCCGATTTTGACAAATCTTTGTTGAATTGAGTAAATGCCTAGTAAATAAATAAATGCCAAATTTAAGGACATTTCCATTTAAATTAAAAAAGTTTTTCTCACTAAAACTAGTTTTTCGACAGATTGTTGGTCGGAGATGCTTCCTTCTTTGTGTTACAAACGTCTTTACCATTTTAAAATACCCTCTACAAGGGTATCAACATGATTTTAGGGCATATTTCTAACTACTAGACCCAAACTATATCTTATGTATCAAAAGTTTAGAACAAAATCCATAACAAACGATCCTATTATTCACTTTATGATTGTTGTTATTTGACAAATAAGTTTCTTAGTTTCTTTTACCAAACAACCACCTTCTTATTATGCAGGCTGCGTCCATAACGACCCATTAGGTAAACATAGCGTGGATCGACGACAGCATATACAAATGGACGCAAGACATGAAACTTCTCATTCGAACGTTTTGGTAGTAGTTGGGTTGTACTCGGGGGCGGAGGTTGATGCAATTCTGAAATGATTTCAACTCTGTAAGCCAACAATTTCACTTTAACTCCTGCTCAACTTACTGTAGTAACACCCTTGTGGACTATTGATGCCATTGGCGTTGAGTACGAAATCGGTTCGAGCCCTCACACTGGACACAAAAACTTCGTCCGGAAAGCTAGCCAAATTGCCTTGGAAAATACTTGTCACTTTCGATTTGAGCAAAGGTTCCCTTAACTCCAAATCGGAACGGGTATACATTTCCGGCAATATAATGTCCAAGACGGTGTAATTAAGTTTCGAACGTAAAGTAAGCACATCCACGGTACGCAGACCCAGCTCCACCTCCATCAGAGTATGACCCTCCAAGGACAGGAATATTAAAAGATAACTATGTGTATTTTTCAATGGAAGGGCCAAGACTCGCGCCTTCAGTTCCTCAACTATGCCATAGGGTAGCCAAGCATTATCTAGTTTGAAGCCATTCAGCCACTGATTAGTGTGAAGAAATTTGTATCTCATGGTCTCATTGGTGTAGAAATGATCAGCGAATGTCGCACTAAACGATAAGGCATTCACATACACCAGGCGACTATTTGTATCCAGTTGGCCAAACAGCTCAGTGACCATTCTATCTGTAGCTTTGGAGATCTTTCGATTGAGGCTGTCCTGTTCATGTTTCCCGAAACGTGTGAGATACACATGAGCATCCAAATAGTCGCGAGCTTCCTGGACATATTCTCGACTTAAAGGTATATCCACATGCACCAGTGCGGCGGTAAAAGACTTCAATATAAATTGTTGCACAGTATTCTCCTCAATACGTGGATTTATGGCGCTTTCATTACGGCCAGGACGAAATAGTAGTTCCTGGATTTCGGCAGCAGCTTTGGCATTGGCAGCAAAGAGTATGAGACTCAGGACATTGAACACACCAAACGGTGAGATGACAAAATCCACGTCCGACTTTTTCGCCTCAAGCACACTATTGTACAGTTCTCCCACAAAGTTAACATCTTCAGCTGTGCCCCAGCTGTGGCAGGTGCAAACAACCAGCCAGCCGAGCAGCCATCTAAATCCTGGCATGGTTTCTATAAGACTAAAATTGCAATGTCTGTGGGAATGTACTTATGTATGACCATTACATCGATTAGTGTGGGCTTACATCACCGCTTTTTATCGGCTTAAGACATGTCTCACGTAATCGCGTAGAGAATTGCAATAGCAAAGCGGGGAAGAAATTGCTTAACCCAGAAGGAGAGGATAGTTGCGGGGGGTAGTGGTAAACCTTTCACGAATGTCGCCATAAATTTGCAGCTGCAAAGTGATAATGAAAGTGTTTCCTTCCGTTTTGGCCAAACAATGTGCCAAGAAAAACCAGAGAGAGATGCTGAAACAGAGAAATTGTGTCGGAGGGAGATGAGCGTTTGAATGCCCTTTCAATTAGAGAAACTGTTTTTAATTGAATTGTTTTTAAAAGTTAAACTTATCTTGGATATGATTGGTATAATTTGAGAGCTGCTACATACCGAAATATTGCAGTGCCCACCGCTGATTTAGGGTAGAGATGCACACAAAATGCTTATGGAGTGTTATTTGTCAGACAACAACAATCACAAAAACTGAAGATGGAAAAAACCAGATTATTTCCCTGAAAGAAGTGAAAGACCTACTCTGGTGGTTTACAAAAACAATTGTGCTCTCAGGGCATAAGGTAAGTTAAAAGCTATTTTCCGCCTTAAAAAAATGAAAGACCATTACAAAACTCTAAAAAAAAACCGGAAGAACACTCAGAAACAATCGACCGAAAGAGATTTAGATCGCACGGGATATAGTTCATATTGCTTAGTCACTCAAATTGCGCTAATCTTATTGAAATAAGCTAAAAATTCTTGATTCGAGAGAATTTTTTACTTATAGTTTGCCTGAAAATTTAAGACAAACGTTAGAGTTAGTGAAATGCAAACAAAAATACTAGATTCAAGACCGTTTCTTACTTACAGTGATTGAAATGAAAGCAAATATTCTTGATTCAAGAGTATTTCTTACCTACAGAGTGCCTAAAGCTTTAAGAAAAGCATTCAAAAGATTGAAATGAGAACAAATATTATCGATTGAAGATCATTTCTTACTTACAGTGGGTCTAAAAATAAAGAAAAGCGCTAAAATTATTGAAATGAGAACCACTATTCTTGTTTCCAAAACATTTCTTACTAACAATGCGCCTAGAAGTTTATTCGAGTACAAATTATCTTTAATTGAGTACAAAATGGAATATCTGCTTCTTTTTTTTGCCCACACACTACATACGGCACCACACCACACCACACTAGAATACCAATACCAGCTGCAGAAATTGCTCAAAGAAAAACATGAACATTTCTAAGTGAATCTTCTTTCATCTTCTTCAATTTAACAAGTGCATCTAAGACTTGCGATATGAAGTAATGGAAGATTTCTGACCTATAGTAATAACTTATTGGTATATTTGGATCTTTCAGGCATGCTTTGGGAAAATCTTTAGAATTTTGTACCCGTTTGATGTGCTCAATTATCTCAAGATTGTAGGGAAGAAAAATTGAGATCTATTTCAGCTTTTTCACACACTCCAAGAAGAGTCTGTTTAGTGTCTACAAAAATCTATATTCTTGGCTCTAAATATACCAAAGTTGGTAACGGGTAAACGGTTAAAGGCAATCTCTACAAAAGATTGCAGAAGAAAGAGCCAGAAATTGGCATCTGTCTCTTTTTCAGACCGGCTTTCCTTCCTGAGAGGACGAAAACGGGAACTTCTCAGCACCACTTCGTTAGCTCTCGAGTAGCACCAAATTTGTAACTAATTTTGAATAATGTTTGCGGCAAATCGAAGCAATTGGAGGCATTGTTACCAACTTTTAAGCGGGGCTTAATCATGGCCTCCATTATTCGTTGCTTTTGCTTTATATTCTGAGATAATGCACTGACTTCTGACTGAACAAACATTTTTCATTCTATTGTCCAACATTAACCTACATTTCTTTTGCTGTAAATTCCCAAGATTGAATGGACTTCTTGCATATAAAAATGTTTAAGACCTTTTCACCCTTTTTTACTAGAAGTTCTGTCTTTTGAAGCAGAACTGCTCATAAAATCCAAATGGCTCTCACCCTTTGGAGCAGCAGCTATGCAGGGCGAATGCAACATGGCATATGCGCAACATGACCTACCTCTTGTATCTGTGTACACCCTCCGCTCCCCAGTCTCCTCAACTCATCTCACCAACCCATTCACCTTTTCATGCTTCGCTCCGTCGCCTTTGCCATTCACTCGCTTGTTTATTGTTTTCCGCTCAGCGCGAAATTCAATTTTCGGTGGCAAACAAATGGAACACACAGCAAATGCCCCACCAATTGCATTCCAGTGTAAACTCAACAATTTATGCTCCAAGCAGCTGCTGCTGGCTGGAGTGGCTGCCCGCGTTTAACTGAGACACTGGACACTTGGAAAACAATTAAAGCCCCAAACTTGCCTTTTCTTCAAGGGTTCCAAATAAGTAGAAGAAACGGAAGAAAAAGAAACTTGCAGAACTAGCAAGTCCCAAATGGCCGAATATCCTTGAGGAACTGCTAGCTGGCCGAGGGCACTTTGCGCCAAATGGCTGCCTGCCAGTTTGAAGTTTTGTTTGCTTTTGTTGCCTTTTTGTTTGCGTGACATTTTTAGTTTCCCAAAAAGCTTGGAAAATGGGGGAAAAACTATGACAAAAGATTGCAGTGGCAAAAGTTTGCCGTAACGTTAATTAATTTTGCCTGAGCTGAGGTCTGAACGGAGCAGAACAGACCGAGGTCAAGTGGTTTGGCTGAAAGACTTAAATGATGCTTTTAAATTGTGTTAATCAAGTGGAATTTAATTAATTTAGAAAATATTTCGATTCGGAATGAAGAAATGGATTTAGTTCACTCAGAAATCGAGAAGGCTAAGCTGACTTCGTCGGGGAGTAAGTTTTCATACACATCCAACCATGTTTTCAACCCATTAATCCTATGGCAGCCATAAGATATATTTATCCGATGTGAACGAAATTTTGCCTATACTTTTAATATCATATAACATTCATAATGAGCAAGTTTAAGAGTGCTAAGATTATTATAAAAACTTTTTTTCCCACTAAGACCCATTTTCCGACCTCTCGTTTGTATGACAGCTATATGCTATAGTCAGCCGATATTTACAAAACTTTGTGGAATTAGATGAATGCTTAGAAAATATATAAATACCAAATTTCAAGGCGGTACCTTTAAAAACAAAAAAGTTTTTCCTACTAAGACTATTTCTTAGACCCATCTTTCGTATGGCAGCTATAGCATATAGTGGTCCGATTTGTATCCAACTTAGTAGAAGCATGAAAATACATAGAAAACTAATAATTACAAAGTTTAAAGACGTTTGCTTGAAAAACAAAAAAGTTTTTCTTACTAAAACTAGTTTATGGACCGGTCCTTCCTATGCCAGCTATATGCTAAAGTCATTCAATCTGATCGGCTCCAACATATTAGCAGCGTGCACTACAAAGATGACTCTGTGCAAAATTTGAGCTCTTTAGGCTCAAAACTGAGAGACTAGCTTGCTTAGAAAAAGACAGGCAGACGGACAGGACTAAATCAACTCAGCTCGTCACCCTGATCAAGAATATATATGGTTTATGGCGTCGAAAATATAAATTTCTATGTATTGCAAGCTTCTGTCTCAATTATTATAGACTTGTAGGGGTATAAAATGGTTTAAAAACGACTGGGAGTGCTCTAGATCCATCGTGGTAGAATTTATACCATTTCGTACTTAAAATTTAAAGTATGTTTTGCCTTTAAAATACCTAAATTAGGTATGAAACATTCTAACTTCGAAAATAAAGAAAGAAGGAAAACTTGTTCTTGAATCAAGAACTTTTCGTACTTGATAGTAGGCCAAATAATGTGAGAAAATTATCTTGTTTATACAACTACAAATGGTAGTGAAAACTGCACAAATTCTACACTTGCAATCTTACATTGAGAAAAGTCCTTCAATTGTATTAAGATAAGAACAAATGTTTACGTATTAAGAACCGTTCGTACTTACAGTAAGTTGAAAAGTTAAGGAAAAACGCACTCTTAATTCAAGTACAAAATGTCTTCATCTGAGTAAAAATTAGTAAGACTTACAAAGCAGGCTCCTAAACGTGTGCATACACTTTGGATGATCACTTATCATATCCTTTGTATGAACATTTATTGGATGATAAAAAGGATATTTTATGAATAGGTGTATGCCAAATGGATAAGGGAATCGTACAATGTATACTTTTAATATCCCTTTTCTCCTCTCTGTGTAGGAGTTTTGTACTTGAAATAAGTATTTTCGTAATTCAAGTTAAAGATTCGTGTGTTTTTTTCTGAGTGTAGCTAAAACTTTAAGTACTTTTTCACAGCCAAGTGTTCTAAATGTAAGTAAAAAAGTTGTAATGGCGCTTTAAAAGCGTTTTATAAAATGTGCAGAAAATAAGTAGGTGTGACAGACTATTTTTCAAGAAATAAAACTTAGAAAGTTATGTTTCTAGTAAGCAGAAAAAAGTGAAGAATTTAACTATATATTTTATGTTTTTGGTATCCATTTGAAATGAATATTTTGGATATTAAAATTATCATTTAATGTTAAATGGATCTTAAATTGTCATCCAAAGGAGCCAGAAATCATCCAAAGAATTCGAAAAATGCATATTTGAATATCAAATGAAGAATATTATAAACCATCCATGCATCTTTATAGATAATAACCATTACCTAATGAATTCATTTGGCTTATCTTTTGATTTAATTATAATTTTTGTCATAATTTTTGCCCTGTTTCACAGGGCATACTCTGGGTTTGTTTTATCTTTTAAATCAAATCTAAGGCAGCTCCAGAACGAATTCTTAATGAAAGCTGAGCGTAACCAAAGTGACACTTAAAACTTCATCAACCATACACCACAACCTTGTATGGCGCTTCCGAAAATGAGTTGTAACTATTGGCTAGATAAGACTTTTGCTACATTGTTTATACATTGTCCACTGTTTCAGATAACACTTGGAGTGTGCACCTGCTGCTGTTGTTGCTGGTGGCCTTGAATTACTCCCAGGGTGCACATTGGAGCTCGACTGAAATGCACAGATACATATCGAAACGTCATCCGGGTGTGCCAGGTAATTACATTTGTCATATCTCACTGCGGGCTGCCTTCCAGGCTCTGCTGGTTCTAACCGCTGGCAGCACACATAAACAACTGCAGCATCATTGGAATTGGCCACCCGAAGGTGAAGGTATTTCAGGAACAACGCCTTTGGTCTTAGATTATGGCATGATTTATGTGAGACGACCAGTTTATATATTCGAATCTGCTCGTGAGGCCATCAGCGGTATAAGCCAGTTGGATACCTTCAACTTTTTGAAACCCAATCATGAGATTCTCAAGGCCAATAGCAGAATAAGAAGCTTCACCAGCAAGATCGTGCCTTCTTTGCTGCAAAGGCGTTATCTAAACAAAGACACCGATTTGATATCAATCAGCGCAGGAGCTTTCGAGGGTCACTGGAAGTATCCGTTTCCTAAGCAGAATACCAAATTGAGGCGATTCCAGGGCAAGAACCAATTACGTACGGTGGCTCTGGAGACTATGTATCAGGTGGGAGTACAGCATAAATATGCCCAACTGGAAGATGGAGTAGAATTGCTGCTGTTGCCGCTGGTTGGTAAACAAAATGTCAATTTTATGATACTCAAGAGCAATTCCAGTGAGATACCAGAGTATGGGAATCTAATACAACTACAGAAGAAAGCTGTCAAACAGCTGGTGAAGGTGCAAATACCCAAATTGGAATTCTCCTACAAGGCCGAACTGGTGCCAGATGTACTAAACGATATGGGTTTGACTGAGGTTCACAGCAAAAAGGCCAATTTTGGCAGGCTAACTAATACCACGAATTTGCATCTGAGCAGCATGTTGCATGGCACAGAAATTGATCTCGACGAAGAGGGTATCAATGTGCTTAAGACAAGTGGAACTGCAGATTCAGGTAGGTTCATAGCTAAACTAGACCTAAGACTTAAAGCTAAACATAACAAGCTTTTGATGCAGATTTTGTAAATCTAAGAAGACACAAGGGTGTGAAATTCAAGGCCAATCGTCCTTTCTTCTTTGCCATACTGGATGAAAAGCAGATCTATTTTACAGGAGAGTTTAAGGATCCATAGGTGAGAAGTACTTCAAACAATGGGCACATTCAGCAGATCAGTTCGTAAACTGTTTAGACTTATAATTTTGGGTATTTTAAAACAAATGTTTCCTAGACTTTAAGGCTAATCAAGAAAGACCTGATTAAAGCTGATCAGTGATCAAGTTTGCGCTGCTGAATGCAACCACTTAATAAAGGAAATCCTTCACACCAAGCTGCTCTTAATCCCTTAATTCCTGACTCCTGTGTTCTTAGTAATGAAGCACATTAGGATTGTGTAATTAAGAGACCCATTGGTCTGCCTTTCACCAACCACCCCCCGCTGTCGTCCGCTCGTTTGTACTCCTATGCTAATGACCCAAGTGAATTGTTGTTTTGGCGAATTCCATTCCCACCACTGGCCATAAAAGTGATTCGTTTAGTGCTTGTTTGCGCCATGTTATCACAAGTGTTGGTGGAATTTTTGTCCCTTCAACTTTGAGGGGCTGTCCTCATGCATTGATTGACAGCAGCAGCAGTAGCAAAATGTGTCTGCAGACAACTTGATTTTTGAATCGAACATTCATGAAATATTCATTCCAGGGTTGAGAGAGGGAGAGAGAGACCATAAAGCCCAAAACCAGCCGCTGCACAACTGTCAATGCCTCGTTGGGACACAGAGACCACATAAAATTTATAGGTTTATAGATCTTTAAGTGACATGCAGAATGCTTTAAAGATGAAAAGTAGAAACTGCAGTAAGTATGACAAGTATGTGGGACAGCTTGTAAGTAACACCAGTTGGAAGACTAGGAAAGATAGCTACATCATTCGATGTAAGAGATTTGTATTAACAAGACAAGAAGTCTGTACTCTCAGTCTCAATTTCATACAGTTAAAACTTTCAAGTCTAGCCTACTATTGATAATAAGTTATTTGTCATTCAAGGACAGCAGGCGAGCAATCGACGACAGCAACCCACAGAGCTGAGACTTTGCAACAAACTCAATCAACTCAAAAAGCCAGTCACAAACAATCTCAATCGCGACATGATAAATCAGTGGAACGGTAAGCCAGGTTGAGATTTGCAAAAATAACGCAGCAGGCGGACAATCGACACCAGCAGTTTGTTTTGCTGCGGCTAAGACTTTGCCACAATCTCAATCGCAGCGCGATATACAAGTGGAACGGCAGGCTAGGTTAAGAAATGCAGAAATTACTTAGCAGGCGAACAATCGACGCCAGCTATTTGTTATACACATCGCTTCTTACAAAGTAGCTGAGACTGCGCAACATTCTTAGTCTCGGTGCGATAAATAAGTGGAGCAGCAGGCCAGGTTAAGATCTGCCGGCAATACCTAGCAGGCCAACAATCGACGGCAGCAATTTGCTATACACATTGCATCGCATGAGCAACATTCTCAGTCTTCGTGAGGTAAGCAAGTGGAGCAGCAGGCCAGGTTAAGATATGCAGGCGATACCTAGCAGGCGAACAATCGACGCCAGCAATTTGCTATACACTTAGCATCCCACAAAGCTGTTGAGACTTTGCAACAATCTCAATCGGGAAGCGTTAAACAAGGGGAGTGGCAGGTCAAGTTAATATCTGCAGAATCTATGGAGCAGGAGAGCAATCGACGCCTGCAATATGCCATACACTTCGCATCCCAGAGAGCTGCGAAGACAGCAGTTAAAGCAGAAGCTCGGAGACAGAATGTTACCGTT
The DNA here is from genome assembly GCA_035044985.1 of Lordiphosa fenestrarum. NCBI lineage: Eukaryota > Metazoa > Arthropoda > Insecta > Diptera > Drosophilidae > Lordiphosa > Lordiphosa fenestrarum. The sequence continues at coordinate 378,251 of JAWNNO010006292.1, read as the reverse complement.
CTCGCATAAGTTTTGATTAAGATTATGAAGAAGATTCATTAGACGACAACTGTAGACGTGGCATAGCAGATGAATATGGAATAGTACAAAAAATGTGGAACTATTTTGCTAAGAGCTGAGATTTGCAATGACAGTCTCCTAAATTCTGCGACAGATGTAGATTGAATGGTTAGAAAAAATGTGGATCTATATTGCGATGAGCACAGATTTGTTTGTCATCGAGTTTTGATAGATGACAGTTGTAAAAAAAGCTTCATGTTTTAGTTTTAAGTTCAGTTTGAAACGCTTAAGGGGTCGGAGCAAGGTAACTGCTAGTAGATTATATTAACTCCTACCTACAGTATATTAATTCTATTGCCCAGATATTTCTTTAATTGAAGCATAGAATTTCAGACAAGGCTCACAATGTTTAAGTCCTGAACGTGAAATTTTCTATAGATTTCGCTTTGCCTCTCTCAACTTTCTTTTCATCATGGTCTTGGGCAAACATTTGCCATTTCAGCTTACTTTCTGAATGGAATGCTGCAAATAATGTATTTACAAAATTCCCACAGTTGTAACATCTTTCAAGTGCCCCCAATCCCCCAATCCCCCAACTCCAGTCCATCTCCTGGCAACCCTGACTTGGGACTGGCCATTTATTTGGTTAGCTTAAGATTGACCTAGATTTGACACTGCTTAAGCTTAACCCTCTGCCCTCTCGAAATGCGACGTTCAGGAGCCAGCCTGAAGTGCACCTCTCGACCTTGTGGTCAACTTTTTAAAGAGCTCCCAAACCAGCAACCAAGTCATCGGCAAGGGGAAAATTGCATCGGCATCGCTTTGCGGCACACAAACTATAAATTGGCTTAAGCTGCACAGAGTTAGCCAGGCGGGCTGGCTGGCTGGCTGGCTGGCTGGCAGGCAGACAAGCGACCGTTCTTGGGCTATGTACCACATTTGACACATTTGAACTCTTGTGTGCAGCTTTCAATCTTTTGCCTGGCTTAAACCCATTTCTGGCTGGTCATGTTTTGCATTTGATTTGCAATGATTTTTACTTATTTTCTCTGGCATTCACTTTGACAACTTTGCGGATTCCCACGACAAACGACTGGTTCGTCATGATGATCGACATCGTCATTGACTTTTACCCAATTCCGAAGGCAACCTGTTTTTCTGCATGGATTACAATTGGCAATTTCGAATGCACAGGCCCCAGCCAAGCCCCCCAAGTTGCTGTTGTCGCTGTTGTTGTTGTTATTGTGATTGGGCTGTGAAATGAGTTTTAGTTTTTCGTTTCAGTCATAAAGATTGAAGAAACTGACATTACCATTTCCCCTACGAGATTTAAACAAACTTTTACTCATGACGAAAGTTTGTTTTTTCGGTTGAAAAATAGCAGATTATTTCCAAATCATAAAAATAGAATAGGTTCTTCTGCGAAGCCAGTGAAAATAGAGAGAAAAAAGGCTTGCAGGTAATATAAAAATGGGTTATGCGGTTGCAGCCACAGACTGGAGTTCTATGCCCCAAACCACTTCAACTGCTGCGCGGTTCGTGCATTAATCAAACTTTGAAGTTGAACCGAGAGCAGAAGCGTAGGGAAATTCACATTCATCATCATTAGCGGCACGGCAGCTGGGTCGACATTCTTTTGAAAGGTTTTCGCAAATTAAAAATTCATTTGAGGAATTTTTTGTTCCGCTCCCTTTTTCTTGTTGGAATAAGCAGCGCAGGGGCATTAATATTAATTGTGATTGCCAACTAGTCGCTGGGTGCTGCTGCTGACTGATCGGAAGGCTAACCAAATGTTGGCCGCGCCCCGAACCCCCCCGACACCGGCTGCGGTTATGCAAATTCGCACAAAATGGCCGCTGCAGCTTCATCATCAAAATGAAGTTTAAACATTGAGGCAGCAGAAAGCGTCCAAAATGAATGGTGGCAGGAACTTTGCCTAACATTTTCATTAGATCTGCCCACCAAGCTTCCGTGTCTGTGTGTGTGTGGGTGTGCGTGTGCGTTAGCATTTTGTTGCCTACATTTCAGCGCTTTGCTACAATAATGAAAATTGAATTTTATGCCTAATATAATGCTCCTTGGCAAAAAGTTGCTCGCATTTCCCACTCCCCCCAGACATCTGGCGGAGATTTGCATAATTTGCATTTTACATTTCGTATACACTTGTGTGTGTGGGTGTGTGTGTGTGTGTTTATACTTTATTATATTTCTGATGTTACTTTTGTTTATAACAGCCATTTGCATTTGATTAGCGAAACAATCTAAACAGTGCTAAATGCTTTAGACATGGTCCAGCTAACTTTTTTACATTTTCCAGTGCTTATATCACATTTAAGTGGGGAGCAGGGACTGTTTGAAATGTTGACAAGGTTTTTGAATATGTTACGATGTCTGGGTTAAGTCATAACCTTGCACTTCTAATTATATTTACGATTTCAATTTGCAAATAAAAAACATCTAAGAGGTCAAGCCATAATATAGCCAGGTTTGTATTTATCACACCAAGTGTTAAGTTGTGTAACAAGCTGCACTCAGAAAACAAACAAGAACTTTGTACTTGAATCAAGGGGGTAGTTCTAGTCTAGAATTAACAAAAAACAATGGGGGAAAGTCAAGTTCGGACATTTCCACTGAACACATACAAGTTTTTCTCACTACGACTATTTTTCTGACTCAACTTTTGTATGACAGCTATACTATATAGATGTCCGATTTCGACCAAAATAAAAGAAATCATGGCATAGCATAGCAAACTAAGAGATACAAAGTTTAAAGGCGTTTGCTTTGAAAACAAAAAAGTTTTCCTCACTGAAACTAGTTTCTTGAACGATCATTCCTATGGCAGCTATAACCTATAGTCATCCGATTTTGACAAAACTTTGAAGAATTGTGTGAAAGCTTATAAAATAAATATATGCCAATTTTTAAGACATTTACATTGAAAACAAAAAAGTTTTTCTTACTAAGACTATTTTGCTATCCTTACATTTCTATGGCAGCTATCCGATTTCGACCAAACTTGACAGAATTATAGAGAAGCGTGGAGAACTAGAAAATACGGAGTTTGGAGACGATTGCATTTAAAACCAAAAAGTTTTTCTTACTAAGACTACTTTTCTAACCTTACTTTTCTATGGCAGCTATACTATATAGATGTCCGATTGCGACCAAACTTAATGGAATCATGGAAAAGCATGGCAAACTAAGATATACAAAGTTTGGAGGTTTTTTCTTTGAAAACAAAAAAGTTTTTCTCACTAGAACTAGCTTTTCGAACAATCATTCCTATGGCAGCTATAACCTATAATCATCTAATTTTGACAAAACTTTGCAAAATTCTGTGAAAGCTTATAAAATAAATATATGCCAATTTTAAGGGCATTTCCATTGAAAACCAAAAAGTTTTTCTTACGAAGACTACTTTTCTAACCTTACTTTTCTATGGCAGCTATACTATACAGACGTCCGATTTCGACCAAACTTGTCAGAATTATGGAGAAGCATTAAAAACTAGTAAATACGGAGTTTGGAGACGTTTGCATTAAAAACAAAAAAGTTTTTCTCACAAGAACTAGTTTTTCGACCGATCGTTCCTATGACAGCTATATGTTATAGTCATCCGATCCGGCCGGGTACCACAAATGAGCAGCGTATTTGTACCAGAAGACTTTGTGCAAAATTTGGTGGCGATAGCTTTAAAACTGACGGAGGAGATAGCTTAGAAACAGACGGACATGGCTATATCAACTCAGCTCGTCATGCTAATCAAGAATATATATACTTTATGTGGTCGGAAATGCTTCCATCTGGCTTTTACATACTTTTCCACAATCTTAATAGACTCTGTGTAGCTCCGGTACAGAGTATACAAAATATTAACAAATGTGGGACTTGTCCCAGTGTGCAATGTAAATATATGACAACTAAATACATACATACAAGCCCAGTGTGGAACTTGGTGTACTGCAAGGTAGCTTTTAAAATGTAAGTCTAGCGTTTTTGTCCTAACACTGCAACCATTTACATATAACCAGAATATCCCCAAATTTACCACAGGGGTCAAAGAAACAAAATTGCATTAGGCGAACAACAACAAATTCACTTACCCAACAAAATTGCATTAGGCCAACAACAACAAATTCACAAGCGCCGGCGCGACTTCAAGCACTGCAAGCAGTGGGCGGGGGGCTTAGCGAAACGGCGGAACATAAAGACTTTGCGGAGAGGGAGAGCAGCAGAGAGTGGGCACAGCACGCACTACACAATATTTACACACTTATTTCAATTTAATGATTAAATTAAATCATTAAATTTAAATCAAAGCACTAGCAAGAACACAAGAAAAACAACAACAACGCAAGCAGCGGCCGCGAGAGCCAGACTGGCAGAGAGAGAGGACTCAGAGCCGGTGAGCGTGGAACATAACATAACGGAACAATTTGCCAAATAGTTTTTCAATCGCGTTTAATTATTAATTAACAGCGCAACTAGCTTAACTTGAACACACGCACACACTACAATATAAGCGCAATCATTTTGTTTAAAATGCGTTCGAAACCAAAACAAAATTAATTAAACTTGGCAGCGCGAGCAGCAGGCCGGCCGGCTAGAACGATAGAAAATATGCAACTAGCCAACTATCGATATGCCGTTTCGATGCGCTAGTCCGATAAGTTTCGTATCGATGCGTTAGTCCCTAAAAAGGTGCGTTGGTGAACTTTAAATTTGAATTTGAAATTTAAATTAAATTTTGTTTGTAAATAAATCGAATTGTTAGAAAATTATTGGAAGTAAATGATAATTTCTACTAGATTTGGAAAGATAATACATTAAATTGCTTGGGCTTTTAAATCATCAACAAAAGGGCTCCAATAAAGTTAATTTAAGTAAGCTCAGTTGATGCCCTATGTCCCACCTAGGGATTGGAATAGAAGAAGAAGAAGAAGTAAGCTCAGTTAAGAACCTCAAATTGTTTATAATCTGTGTGTAGATTTATTTGCAGCCGTGGTTAAAATGTGTTTTAGTTAAAGAATATAGACAATTGGGGAAAAAAGCAATGAAATCGGGAAATAAGAATTCCAGGCTGATTAAAGTAACTCCTCCGACTGCTTGAAAAACGGATGTTCCACACCAATTGGTGGCATATACAGCAGATTTTCATCTAGATTAAGTTTATGATCGCCATTATCGATAATCGGTTCGGTAACCGGTTCAGTAATTTCCTCTGGCTCTACCTCATGCGAATTCTCCTCCACCTGGCACAGCCTCAGTCGACGACACTGCTGGTTATTTCTGACAATGGAGAACTCCTCACAGCCACATCCGTGCATGCAACGGTATTGGCACTCCACGAAACCTTCGCTCCGGCAGTTGTTGTGACAGAAATCATGGCAGTTCATGTAGCTGGGACCACTGCAGGGCATAAAGTGCTGGGCCAAGGTCCAAGTCAGCAACAAAGCAAAGGTGAGGCAGCCTAACCACATGGTGTACCTGCCAGTTTTAAGACGATGGAAGCCTCCACCATGCAAAACTCCCAGCCAAGCCAAGCCTAACTAATTGATTGGCATTTGCCATTTATTTGCCTTGACAAGTGAAATCTGTTTCGGATGTGGATGACAATTTTCGCGGAAAGGAACAATTTTCAAAATCCATTCTCCATTTTGACTTGCACTGTAGCACTGCTGCGGTTTCAGCGCTGCCTGCTTTCATGTGGCACTTCATCGGTCTGGCCTATGCTTCAGGTATCCCGGGGTGGTGGGCCGCGTGGTCTTAGCACACTCTCCAGCAGATTGGGTCCCGGCTGATTCTTGGGCCTGGGCGTGGGCGTCAGGGAGCGTGTATGTGGCGTGGACTCCTCCTTTTTGTGCACAGCCGAGGTGGCCGCACGACGTGCTCGTATCTTTTCCTCCATTACACTGGGCACCATAAAGCAATTGGACTCCTTGTACACGGGCTTGCGTCGATCGTTCCAGGGGAAACTCCAGACAATGGGTGTGAAGTCACGTCGCCAGGGTTTACGTGGCCTAAACCAGCAGTCACAGGTCCAGTCCTCCTCACCCGGGGCATCATCATCGCTAGAGCAGGGCATACAACCATAAGTTATATAAATCATTCAGCCACCCCCTCCCCCCACTTACCCCCTAACATAGACGCGCACATAACGTGAACATTTGCGAAACAACTGCAGCGCCTCATTGAAAGTCATCTCCAGCGCTGGCAGATCATTGATCTGTGTTATCTCATCACCCACTCGCATGCCACCACGCTTGGCCAGACCCGTGGGTGAGACATTCAGTATGGTCAAAGGTTCACCCTGATCAATGCCACCCGACACTTCCATACCCCACATGGCGTCGTAGAAACTCATGATGCGACGATCCGTTTCCAGGGTGTAGGTCATCTGGAGCTCATATTCGACATTGTCGAAAGCCTCCGAATCATACTTGGGCACCCGAATCTTTGAGTCGAACATCTCAACAATTGGGCACTGGCCGGCGATCAGTCCAAATCAATGAGGCGTCGTTGGCGTTGGTGGCTGACTTTTATAGCCGGCAGACTAATTGTTGGCAACCAATGCTGGGGGCCAATGTCATTGCCTTAATCAAGTGCCAAAATTAGAGGCAAGTTTACATCAGCTAACCCGAAATTTGTATACCCTGGCAGTTCGTTTAAGGGTTTTAAGTGAGAATCATTCGAAAAGTTAATTTTCGCTTTGAAGAATTCTATTTAAGTAGTTTCCCAAGCTCAAAATTTGTGCAAATTTTGGTAAAATGTGCTGAAGTACTTAATATTTATGACTAGCAAGCTTTAAAACTCCAAAAATTTCCAACAACAAATGTTTTTTTTCGGTTTTCAATCGATTTTGACTATGGCAGCTATATGCTATGGTCAACCGATTTGGACAAAACTTTGTAGAATTGTGTGAAATTACATAAAACGAAAACAAGCAAAAATTTAAGACGCTACCATGGAAAACCAAAAAGTTTTCCTTACTAAGACTGTTTTTTAAACATAACATTTGTATGGCAGCTATACTATATAGTTGACCGATTTGGACCAAATTTTGTGGAATCATGGCAAAGCATAGCAAACAAAGAAATACAAAAATTCGAGAAGTTTCCACTGAAAACAAAAAAGTTTTTCCTACTAAAACCAGTTTTTCGACCGTTCGTTCCTATGGCAGCTATATGCTATGGTCAACCGATTTTGACAAAAGTTTGTAGAATTGTGGGGAACCATAAAAAATAAATAAATGCGAAAAATTAAGACGCTGCCATTGAAAACAAAAAAGTTTTCCTTACTAAAACCATTTTTGAGACCTTTCTTTTGTATGGCAGTTATACTATATAGTTGACCGATTTGGACCAAATTTTGTGGAATCATGGCAAAGCATAAAAAACTTATAAATGTGGAGTTTGCAGAAGTTTCCAATGAAAACAAAAAAGTTTATCTCACTAAAACTACTTTTTAAACTCTACTTTTCTATGACAGCTATACTATATAGATGTCCGACTTCGACCAAACTTAGCAAAATCATGAAAAAGCATAGCAAACTACAAAATTTGGAGGCGTTTCCATTCAAAATAAAAAGTTTTTTCCAATAGAACTTCTTTTTTGACCGTTTTTTTGTACTAAAGCTATAAGCTATAGTCATCCGATATTGACAAAATTTTGTAGAATTATGTATAACTACTTAAAATAACTAAATACAAAAATGGAAGATGAATTCCATTGAAAATAAAGAAGTTTTCCTTACTAAGACTCTATTTAGGACCTATCTTTTGTATGGCAGCTATACTATATAGTTGTTCGATTTCGACCAAACTTGGTAAAATCATGGAAAAGCATAGCAAACTAAGAAACACAAAGTTTGGTGGCGTTTCCATTGAAAACAAAAAAGTTTTTCTCACTAAAACTACTTTATAGACTGTACTTTTCTATGACAGCTATACTATATAGTTGTCCGATTTTGACCAAACTTAGTAAAAGCATGGAAATTCATAGCAAATTAAGAAATACAAAGTTTGAAGACGTTTCCATTGAAAACAAATAAGTTTTTCTTACTAAATTTAGTTTTTCGACTGATCTTTCCTATGACAGCTATATGCTATGGTCAGCCGATCCAACCAGTTCCGTCATATTTGTCGCTTATATGTATTTAAAGGCTTCAGGCAAAGTTTGGTGAAGAAAGCTTTAAAATTGTTAGAGAAAATAGCATAGAAACAGTCGGCCAAGGCTTAATCAACTCAGCTCGTCCTGCTGTTCAAGAATATATATACTTTAGCTACCTCCTTTGCATCGTTAGGGAATTCCTAAGCAAGCTTCTTCAGCATACAAAATCCCTCTCAAATGGCACCCACTGTATATTGACTTAAGAATCATTCAATTGATTTACATTTAATTGTTGTCTATTTGGTCTATTTTTAAATGGCAATTTTGGGGGCTGTTCCGTCAGCTGCCGGCGCAGCACTAAATAACAAAAACACTCAAATACAACCAACAATCAAACAAACAAACAGCACAGATTGAGGAGGATCCCATTACCGCATTTGGACATTGAAAGTGGAGCCGCTTGGCTTGGAGTCGAACCAGCCATGCAGTCGCCCGGCCAGTTCTGCACTGCACACGCAGCCAAGTGCTAACAACTTGTTGTTGTCCAAGCGATTTGATTTCACTGACCTCAATTATAGTTGCCCATGCAACTGGAGACCTGCAGCTTCTGCTATTGAATTATTCATTTGTGCCCGGTCCAAAAAGAACAACAAAAGCCCATAAAATGCTATTGTGGTTAGCGGCAAAATGGCAAAAGCGGCCGCAGTGACAACTTGCCTAATTACGAACAGGTCTTGGTTACCCCACCAGTACCCATCTCTTGCCCGGCCACCTACTACACCTTCCCCCTTCAGCTCTTCTAATGGCTAAGTAAATTTGTCTAGTCTAAAATCATCCACAACATGAACAACCACAAGTTGTTGAGTGGATAGTAGGTAGCAGGTAGGAGGTAGCAGGTTGCCATGCCATTCTGTCTGGGATTTGCATTACTGAGCACTGCGAATGCTTTTGTTCATGGAAATGCGGTAACAATGGCAAGGATTTGAAGCCAAATGGAAGTGGTGCTTGAAGAGCCAAGGTAATAAGGTTGAAGGCAAATTGTTTTACAGAGATTTTTCTGTATAAATTATTTCCTTAGGTCAGTTTACTTAGCCCATTTCTAGGTGCAAATAGTTGGAGCAGATTTATGTGACTTGCAAACAACAGAAGAAACTTATAACTGACTAGCTGTTCTATTAATCCTTCATGATTTTCATTAGTTTCTTCGAAGACTTCCCAAATTTCTTCAGCTTTTATACCATTCGAGCTGCTCCTCCCATTTTTTCATACTTCATTGTAATCTGAACTCTAAACTATAGAGAAATCTGTTGTAAAACAGTTGTAAACAGTTTAATGAGCTCATTGTGTTCGTGTAACATTTGATGCAATTCTGTCAAATCAAGTCACTTTACTCTAAAAAATCGGTTGTTCAATTTCTCTAAAGAGAAACACTTCTAAATTATTTAGAGACTATTCTATTTCCTCGTAGAAGGCTACATTTTCTGAATATTTAGAGATGTTTGCTTTGCTATTTAGTGTGAAGGCAGCTTTGGTGAATCTTCAGAGCACAAACTTAACTTCTACAAATCTTTCTTGCTCATTGTAATCTTTGTACATCTCTACTGATCGTCGATCATTCAATTCCTCTTTCATTCAAAGCAAATAACAAAGATCGATTGAAAAATGAATATGTAATGACCGCCTACTGCGCCACTTGCCAAACTCTAATTGAAAAGAACTAAAAAAGAAGGTTAACTTAACTTCGTCTACCCTTGCAGCACGTTTTTATAACTAAGACTACTTTTCTATGACAGCTATACTATATAGATGTCCGATTTCGACCAAACTTAGTAAAATCAGGTGAAAGCATAGCAAACTAAGAAATACAAAATTTGGTGGCGTTTTTCTTTGAAAACAAAAAAGTTTTTCTTACTAAAACTATTTTTTCGACTCTTCTTTTCTAAGACAGCTATATGCTATAGTCAACCGATTTGGACAAAACTTTGTAAAGCTATGTGAAAGCATATCAAATAAATAAATACCAATTTAAAGACAATTTCCATTGAAAACCAAAAAGTTTTTCTCACTAAGACTACTTTTCAGACTCTACTTTTGTATGACAGCTATACTTTATAGTTGACCGATTTCGACCAAACTTAATAAAATCATGAAAAAGCATAGAAAACTAAGAAATACAAAGTTTGGAGGCGTTTCCATTGAAAACAAAAAAGTTTTTCACACTAAGACTACTTTTCATTCTCTACTTTTCTTTGACACCCATACTATATATTTGACCGATCTCGATCTTAGTGGAATCATGAAAAAGCATAGAAAACTAAGAAATACAAAGTTTGGAGACGTTTTCATTGAAAACAAAAAAGTTTTTCTTACTAAGACTACTTTTCAGACTCTACTTTTCTATGACAGCTATACTATATAGTTGACCGATTTCAACCAAACTTAGTAAAATCATGAGAAAGCATTGCCAACTAAGAAATACAAAGTTTGGAGACGTTTTCATTGAAAACAAAAAAGTTTTTCTCACTAAGACTACTTTTTAAACTCTACTTTTGTATGACAGCTATACTATATAGTTGACCGATTTCGACCAAACTTTGTGGAATCATGAAAAAGCATAGAAAACTAAGAAATACAAAGTTTGGAGTCGTTTCCTTTGAAAACAAAAAAGTTTTTCTTACTAAAACTAGGTTTTCGACCGATCTTTCCTATGACAGCTATATGCTATAGTTAGCAGATCCAGCCGGTTCCGACAAACGAGCAGCGTATTTTTACTAAAAGAAGAAGTCCAAAGTTTTCAAACTGAAGGAGTAGATAGCATAGAAACAAACGAATCAACTCAACTCGTCCCACTTTAAGTGGGCGGAGATGCTTCCTTCTAGGCGTTACAAACATCTGTACCATTTTAATACAAAACAATTTTCAACTTAAAATAGATAATCCTTGTCTTCCCATAGATCATCCTTTTCATTTTTCTTCTCATCATCGTTATCTTCCAAACATTCCAGTCTTTCGAATTGAATCGCATATGGTTTCACCAAGGCTGCTGCATTTATGAACATTCTTAGCAGGCACTTTATATCCGAATGCATCGCCTTCTTGACAAAGTCATAACCGGTTTTCAGGAACCACAATGGTGTTTTGGATTTTCCAGCAGCCGGCTGCTTAACCTTGTAGTCAATACAATTGGCCAAATCATCAACAGCTGGTATTACATTAACAGCTATCTTGGCCATCACCTCAACGCCCACTTGAGTGCATTTTGTATATATATTCCATTCCGGCTGAATCGTTGCCTGGGCTGCGGTCTGCTGGCAGAACTAATTAGGAAGAAATGGGTTTTCAAAGAACAAACCAATTTGCTACTCAAAAAGATTACTTACAGCCAAGAAACTTAACAGATATAGGAACTTAAGTAGAAACATTTCCTTTGGGTATGTGTGCTTTTTAGCCGGATCTGTTCTATTTATAAAGATTTTCTACACGAACAATTTGTTTGGCTGACAAGCCTGACCAAAGTAGTTGGTCACACTTGGTTTTCTGATGCATTCGATTGACATAATTGCAATTGAAATGGTTATTTAGCCATAAAAGTTATTAAAACTTGTTTACCTAAGGTGTGCAGGGGCACCAATGTATTATAAGCAACTTCATGCCTAAAAAACTGTTTCAAAAACTTTCTGAGACTCTGATCTTGGACTATATGTATGAGTCAAAGCAACATCCATTTCTAGAACTGCTTCCTATGAATCTTTGACTAGAACTCTTCGAATACTTTGTTTGTTTGCTTTATTTATTCCGAATCCTTCCATTTCGTATCATTTACTCCATATTCCTTAAGCAACCTGCCTTGGTAAACCTCTCCACATGTGGCTGTATCACATTTTTGGTGGTCTCAATCATCTTTAACAAACATTCCTGATGCCCCACTGCCTTCTGTAGAAATCCATAGGACAATAACAGTACACCCATGGCATCTAAGCCCTTCGATTTGGTGGGCGTGAATTTGATGCACTTTTTCAGTTCCCTAATGATCGGCACGAATTTCACAGCAGCAGCAGCAACACCATCAAGTGCAATATCCACACAATTGGCCAATTTTTCCATATTTAGTCCATGGCTGACATCGGTAAGTGATCCCAGGAGCTATGTTATACATAAAGATAGTAAAGGTTGTGCAGAACTTTTAGGAGAAAGTCTTACGATCAGGCAGCCTAGCAGCAGAGTTGTCTTTCTAAGATGCATTTCAAGAAGCTTGGGTTTTTCCAACAAATGACGGAGGGGAAGTTGTGAGTTGTATTTATACTTAGCTTGGGATTGTTTACAGTTTGGCTGACACGACCTGGGAATACCCTTTATACACAAATTATATATATATTCAGTGGATCTTTGGAATCAGTATTCTTGTTCAGAAACTGATTCAGCAAGACCAGATGGAAAGGTTCGGCTTAGTCATATTACTTTCTAGTTAAAACAAAATTGATAATACATACCAAAAACAAGTTCCGAAATAAAGCTTTAACTTTAATTAGGCTGGACTTAGGCCCGATTTCTCAAAGGTTCCGGTTAGCCAACCACCGGTCAGATTTGTTCGTCAAGATGACGAGCGGTTAAGTCATTTGCTTTTCTCAGCAGCAGTTTCGCCTGATATCGGCAAATGCCTATCGCTGCTTCAGTGTGACCATACTGTTTGACTAAACTAACGAGTACACAGCTGACTCGGTTTGGTTTGTTTGTTTTTTAATGCAATTGGTTGTTGCTGGTCATTGTTTTGCGTAAAAGTTGACAAAAATTCGATGTTCTGCCTCATCGAATTGCATTTCCATTGCGTGGAGCTAAAAAATTCGTTTATTCATAAACATTTTGTTGTGCAGCAAATATAACAATAAACAAAGTAAGTGTGCGGCCAGCTGTTTGTAAATCGATAAGAATATCGATAATTTCATCGGGGCTGAGCTCGCGGTTAAAGTTGACCGGTGGATTACGCCACATACATCATGAGACGCTCAAATTCGGTTAAACTGCCTGTCAAGTTGACCAACCGGACTTTGAGAAATTGGGCCTTAAAGCAATACATTTTTGGGTAGCCCTTACCTTAGTACCCAGAAATAATACCAGAACTATGCATGCTTCTATAAATCTGATCAAAATTTCTCTTATTAAGCAAGTGCAAGTTTTGACGTGCAGCTGGTAGTGTGTGTGCTTGCTGTGAAGGAGTTATGGCTTCGATCCCTCTTTTCATTAAGAACTTACACCACCCGCTCACCTTTACTAGCTATGCGCTACAGCAGTAGGGCTAGAAATTTTTATACAGCTATAAGAAAAAACCTGAATGTAAAATCTATATAGTTTAACAATTACATCCATTCCCAAGCTCTAGTAGCTAGAATTCTGGTAAGCAAACTCTCAACCGACTGTATGAGACAGCAACTGAAAGGATGACACATACAAAAGCTACATCAACAACTAATCAGCTTTGCCTGAAAGTACCCGAAATGGGTTAGTACCTACTAAGCGCAAATTTACATCGTTAAAGTCACAATTTAGGGCCGATTTCATATAGCATCAACTGCCACATAATAACAGAGTAACGGCCGATTTCACATCTTCTAGATAGCCCTTTCTGTTACTTAAAGATACAAATAACAGAGTGAATTCTGAATTTATCTGTCACATAGCAGCTATATAGAAGAAGTAAAGTCGGAAAATTTCTTACCTACAATAATATATATCATACAGATTGGTTTTTATAATCAATATACCCCAAGAAATCAAAGAGGCTGAATTGAAAACCAATTCTTTACTGTTACGCTTGTGAGCTATCACCTTTTTCTGACATCATAAGACTAATTTATCACGCTTATCCAATCTGAAGTTATACAGGGTGGCCTACTCGGAAAGAAAAAAGCAAAATATCATTCAGAATCAACTCGAGCTAAGGCGGTATAGCCTAAGCTCAGCCTCTAGACATGGTAAGAGATAGAGGTTCGGCATGTATGAGACATAAGATTCTTATATGATCAAGTTTACGTCATATCTCCCAAAGTATTGAAGATATATGCTTTGTACCTTTTAGACATATGTAGTAATAAGAATTATCTAGCGATCCGCCAAAGGATTGGTATAGATGGTATGCACTATAGGCAAGGTATGAGCAAAACAAACGGCGCTGATACAGAGAATATTCCAAACAGACTCTGAAGGAATACAAATTCTTCTTAAAATATACCAAACGTGACGCATTATCTTGCTCCCACTGCAGTAATAAACAATAATAAACACAAACTTATCTTAAAGACGACACGCCGTGGTGTCTGATAAACACACATTTGAAGATCTTATCTATATCGCATTGCTAGGTGTTCCACAAGAATAATAAACAGGTTGAGCACTAAGTAAACTTAACGCTTGAGTTTGTAAATAAAACAAACCAACCACTAAAGCAGAAATGACGGTATTCCGGTGATTCTAAACAGTTTACGAAGAGCCATCACTGATTGTCGAGCTGAAATTTGAAAGCGTTTAAAAAAACTACTTGATGACCTTAAGATAATGTCCAATTTGTGACTTGATTGATTGGAATTTCATAAAAAAGGAAAGTGGCAAAGAGCACAGGTAGCAGGATTCCATAGTTGGACTATATCATATTATATGTAGCAGCAAAGAGTATATTTCCAGATACTTTGGTGGTGATTCTAGACAATGTTTGTGTGCTGAAAACGAAACTGTTATCGGAAACCGTCATACTTTGACGATTTCTATGAACGGTTTTGTGGGGTTTCCTTATATGTGACTGGCTTTTCTTTTCGTTTGATTAGCTCACTTTGATGTTATCTTAAAGATTTCTCTGTTGATTTCAAAATAAACTATTCTAAAGAATTCTACGATTTTCATAGTCTGGCAGAGGGTATATTGAAATTGTCCAGATGTTGGTAACGTATAGAAGGAAGCATTTCCGACCACCTGAAGCATATATATTCTTGATCAGCATGACGAGCTAAGTTGATATAGCCTTGTCCGTCTGTCCTTTCATCTGTTTCTATGCTATCTCCTCCCTAAGTTTTAAAACTATCTCGGCCAAACTTTGAACGAAATCTTCTAGTACAAATACGCTGCACATTTGACGGAACCGGCCGGATCAGTGAACTATAGCATATAGCTGTCATGGTAACAATCGCTCGAAAAACTAGTTCTAGTGAGAAAAACTTTTTGGTTTTAAATGCAATTGACTCCAAACTTCGTATTTACTAGTTTTTAATGCTTCTCCATGATTCTGTTAAGTTTGGTCAAAATCGAACATCTATATAGTATAGCTGCCATACAAAAGTAAGGTTAGAAAAGTAGTCTTAGTGAGAAAAACTTTTTGGTTTTTAATGCAAACGTCGCCAGACTTTGGATTTCTTAGTTTGCTATGCTTTCACATGATTTTACCATGTTTAGTCGAAATCGGACAGCTATATAGTATAGCTGCCATAGAAACGTTCGGTCGAAAAACTAGTTCTAGTGAGAAAAACTTTTTTGTTTTCAATGCAATCGCTTTCCATGATTCTGCCAAGTTTGATCGAAATCGAACATCTATATAGCATAGCTGTCATATAAAAGTAAGGTTAGAAAAATAGTCTTAGTGAGAAAAACTTTTTTGTTCTCAATGTAAACCTCTTTAAAATTGGCATATATATGCTTTAAAGGCTTTCACACAATTCTTTAAAATTTGGTCCAAATCGGTTGACTATAACAAATAGCTGCCATAGGAATGATCGGTCGAGAAACAAGTTTTAGTGGGAAAAACTTTTTGGTTTTCAAAGAAAACGCCTCTTAACTTTGTATTTCTTAGTTTGCTATGCTTCTCCATGATTCCACAAAGTTTGGTGGAAATCGGACATCTATATAGTATAGCTGTCATAGAAAAGTAAGGTTAGAAAAGTAGTTTCAGTGGAAATGTGCTTCAAAAACGTGCTGCAAGGGTATACAAACTTCGTCCTAGCCTACCTTTTCATTTGATTTGCTCACTTTTGAGGCTATATTAAGGATTTCTTTCTTAATTTCAAAATAAACTAATCCAAAGAATTCTACGATTTTTTTTAAGCTAAGATATAGCATTATGAATTGGCTGTACTACAATTGCGCAATTTGATAGACTACTTTATTATAAGTATTCCCTTTAAGAATCCACCAAGAACGAATCCAGTTTGTGGTGTAAAATTCAGATACCTCAAAGAACACCCCGAATGATAAAACTTAGACTGGACTTACACGGTGAAGCAAACTTGGATGGTGTTCTCTTAGTAGGCAAGAAAATCAGGTGAGATTATAAACCTTACCTTGCTAAAACGTATTCACATTGCCTTGAATATTCAGCCAACTAAAAGCTGACTAATACCCTTGTTACGCTAGGAGTGCGTTATGCGTTAATAGCCAACATTCAGCTTTTTTTGTATGGGCAAAAAGCTGGTTGTTAGCTATCAATGCATAACGCACTCCCAGTGTAAATAGCCTATTGCACTGGGAGTGCGTTATGCGTTAATAGCCAAAAATCAGCATTTTTTGTATGGGCGTTATGCGTTAATGGCCAACATTCAGCTTTTTTTGGATGGGAAAAAAGCAGGTTGTTAGCTCTTAACGCATAACGCACTCCTAGTGTAAATAGCCTATTGCACTAGGAGTGCTTTATGCGTTAATGGCCAAAAATCAGCTTTTTTTGTATGGGCGTTATGCTTTAATAGCCAACAATCAGATTTTTTTGTATGGGCGTTATGCGTTTTTTGTATGGGAAAACATTTGATTGTTAGCTATTAAGGCATAACGCACTCCTAGTGTAAATCAGCTTATAAGAGAACTTCATGCATTTTGCTACACCGTGTAAATCTGGTCTTACTTGATTTTATTTAAAGCCGTTTTATTTTATATTTTTCTTGAATAGTGATACGCTCATGCATATATCTATATTTTGTTGTGTTTTTTTTTTGTTTTGGTTTTTTTTTGTCGGATTATACAAGTACATACAGATATAGGCGTGGGTTTCAAATGAATCTCTCTGGTATTAGCCAGTGCCATCCGATTGGTACTGCCAAAAAGTCAATTTTAAACGGTTGGTTTTACACATTTATATATGTATATGTTTATATATAGTATGTATATAGGTTTCATATAGAATTTCAAATGTATTTTGTGTGTGTGTGTGTTTTAAATCGTATTTACTAGACATATAGCTGGGTGTGTCTGAGTGTGTGTGTGCATTTTCAATCTGTTTGGCTCTGCATTTATAATTCAAAGCTCGGCCGAAGAAAAGTATCTTGTATTACATATAGATTCGCATATTAATTGGTAATTACAATTCTCTAATATGTTACAATTCGAAAATTAATTCAATAGTTTAACAAATGTTTACATTTTGCTACCCCTCTCTCTTTTTGCTGATTGCTTAACCTTTGCCAAACACAAGCAAACAAAATGGACCACTTGCCACCTCCGTCCATTTTCAACAAACTTTAAGCTCGTGCCACAATTACCAACTCGCAAGCAAAATGCCCAACTAAATATTCGAATTTTTCTTATAGCTTCGTTTCGTATTGCATTTGTAAGCGCATTATTTTTTTTGTTTTTTTGGGAAAATTTTCCTGGAAATTTACAGTTATTATCAAAACTACAATTAGAGTTTTTTTTCAGTTGCTTTAAGCTTTTGCAGGTGGTTCAGTGTGTGGTTACAAAAATAGAAACCGGAAAAATAACACAAAAATTATGCATAAAAATGGAGTAAGAGAGTTTAGCTTGGGCAAAGCATTTGAAGCAGTCGTCAACAACGATTTGACATTTGGTTTAACGCTATGGTTCCGCTGAGCTACATCCTATATACTGTACGGTCTTTTGTTAACACACATAATTTGGGGTAATGATTAAGAGTAGTTTTTGGTTGTTGTTGTTCTGAAAATTTGTGTATAAACAGCAAATATATAGAGTTTTATACAATAATTGTTGCCATATAAATATCAATTTTATGTATATATGTATATATATAAGTTTGCGTTTGCTCCTTTAAAATGCATATATATGTGTGTGTGTGTGTGTGGAAATTAGACTCAACATAATATCACCTGGAACTTGTGAACATAAAATACATTTCTATTACTTGAATTAAACTAATTAGAATACATTTTATACAATTCAAAGAAACGAAACACAAAAGCTATGTACAAAAAAACCGTTGCCTGATTCGAATTCTTAGCCGCAACTCAAAAATGTTAGCCTACTTTTGAGCTGCCAACAAACAACAAAAAAACACAGCAGAGGAATGTCCATAAAAAAAAAACAAATGGTTGCTCTACTTAATAATTACGTACGCTTTGCATTTTTGGTTTCTTTTTGTGTTGCCCCCCTGCCCTAATCACTACCATTTCCGATGGAATCCTTGCAATCTGTTGCCAGCTGCTGCCGGTGCTGCTGTCGGCGTTGTTTAAGCAAACGCCTGGCCAGGCTCAGACGCTGCAGCCAGCCATAGCCTGCGTCTCAGTAAACCAAAACGGATTCCATCGTTATTGTATCTCATTTGTTCGCACTATTTGGATTCGCTGCACTGGTGGCCTGGATCTGTGAAGCGGTCTGTGAGGCTGACTCTAGAGTGCGTCGGGCCAGGCGGGATCTGTTGGCAGGAAGAGGCAATGTTAGTGTGTGGTTTTTAAGTTAAGTTAAGGTTGGCCTTTATTACGGGGCATATTCAGACTTTAGTGGTAGCAGCTTGGCTTAGACTAGAGATTTTCGTATAAACGCTTTCATTTCAAGCTAAAATGCTTGCCCCTAAATGGTAGACTACTAGATTAGCTAACAAAAGTTGAGATGCCAAGTAGGCAGCCAGCACAAATTCATTTTATTATTTGTCAGATTAAGATTTAAATGTGATAATATCTAAATGCTTAGATCAGGGCTGCAAGCCGGTTTTGAACCGAATCGGTTCGAACCCGGAATTCCGACTTTCAGATTACTGTGAACCGAACCTCGAACCGAACCTCTTAAGTTACTAAAGCTGAACCTGAACCTGTTCCGAACCCATAATTTCGGTTCGGTTCAACAAAAATTAAAGACATAATACAAGTACAGGGTTGCCCATATTCGACGGACCCATCTGGCAACGCCATAACTTTTGACAAAGATGTCAGATCGCTTAATGACATACCGCGTTTGAAGCGTCAGTCCAAGCAGATTTTTACCATGGAACAATACACGCCACGCGAGCGCTCTGAAATAGTTGAAATTTACATTCAACAGAACAAGTCAATTGTGAAAACTCAACGTGCTTTTAAAAAATTAAAAAATGTGAAAAGTGCGCCTTCTAAGAACACCATTAAGGCCCTATTCTCTTTCAGCAAAAAATTTTTTTCGACTTTTTTTTTTTGCATTTTTTTATAGCTTGGACATTTAAGAATATAACCCTAAATGGGTTTTTTGAAATTCGAAATACTTTAGAAGATATGGCCATTTTTGTGGGGTCATGTCTTCGCTAAAATGAGTAGTTTTTATGTTGCTTCAAACTTTGAACGCGTTTATCTCGAAACCACGTTTTTCGAGCTGGCGGCCACGATTCCGCCAGTTCTACTGAACCGATTTGGATGAAACAAAGTTTAATCGACGTAGAATTGTCACCATTCTGGCCCGTAGTAAAATAAAAATTTTGCGATTTTTTTTACTATTTTATTTTTACACTAAACTACAAAAAAATGGGTCCAAATTCGATTTGTCAATTTCAAGTGGCCGCCATTTTGTCAAAAAAAATCGCAAAACTTTTATTTTACTACGGGCCAGAATGGTGACAATTCTACGTCAATTAAT
The DNA here is from genome assembly GCA_035044985.1 of Lordiphosa fenestrarum. Classification (NCBI taxonomy): domain Eukaryota; kingdom Metazoa; phylum Arthropoda; class Insecta; order Diptera; family Drosophilidae; genus Lordiphosa; species Lordiphosa fenestrarum. The sequence goes on along the minus strand of JAWNNO010006292.1, from coordinate 358,322 downwards.
TAAACTTTGTTTCATCCAAATCGGTTCAGTAGAACTGGCGGAATCGTGGCCGCCAGCGCCATGCCTTTTTTTTTGAGGGCCAACTTTGACGGTGCCATCATCTATGGACAGCCCCTATATCGCGGCGAAAAAATTTTTTTTATTTTCTTTCATTCATTACTAATTCAATAAAAAAAACAAAATTCAAATATCTTTTTGCGTTTTCAAATGAAAATTTTTTCAAAAAAGGTCCAAAAACAGCAAGCTGAAGGAGAATAGGGCCTTAAGCGTTTATACGAAAAATTTTCGACTCCGAAGCCATACGAGCCAGTGTTGAGAGGTCCCCAAGAACATCCCAAAAACGCCGTTCTCAGCAGTTGGGCATGGCTCGGTCCACTTTACAACGGATTATTCGCGTTGATTTGCATTTGTTCCACTGTACAAAATTCAATTGACGCAAAGATTGTTGCCTGCGGACAAGCCTCGTCGATTGGAATGGGCCCAAAGAGTCATCGAAATGGCCGAAGATGACGAGCAATTTTGGAACAAAATTATCATGTCAAATTATCATGTCCGATGAAGCCCATTTCACATTGAATGGGACCGTAAATAAGCAAAATTGCCGTATTTGCGCCACTGAAAATCCTCAGGAGATTCAAGAAGTGCCTCTTCATGACGAAAAAGTCACAGTTTGGTGCGGCGTTAGTGCGAAAACGGTCATTGGGCCGTTTTTCTTCCAAAATGAAAATGGCCATGCTGTTACCATCAACCAGGAGCGTTATCGCGACATGATGACCAATTTTGTGATGCCAATTATTCGTCGAAAGCGTATGAGGCAGTTCTGGTTTCAACAAGACGGCGCTCCACCGCACACAAGTCGCATAACAATCGATTTTCTGAAGAAATTGTTTCCGAAAAGTGGTGATTTGGACTGGCCACCGCGTTCGCCCGATTTGACGCCGCCTGACTTCTTCCTGTGGGGATATTTGAAGTCAAAGGTTTACGTTAACAAGCCAAGGACCGTAGAAGAGCTCAAGGACAACATTCGTGAAGAAATAGCCGCTATTCCGGCCGAAATGTTGGCGAAAACGATGGAAACGATGGAAAATGCTGCAAAAGGCGGCCATTTGAGAGATATCATATTCAAAAATTGATGTAAACAAATCTACTTGGAACAAATTAAATGATTAAGATTGCCAACCGCCAAATTTTTATTTTTTTCTTTGATTTTTTTAAAAAAAACATGGGTCCGTCGAATATGGGCAACCCTGTATACCTATTTCCTAGCAACTTCTTCTCTTATCCTGATGGTTCTGAAAGACTGAGTCTTACAATCGGCAGGATAGTTTAATGTAAGCATTCATAAAAATGTTCAGAATTACCAATAGAATCCCTAGCCTCTGTTTCTTAAGATCCTTTTCTCCAAAGCTTATTGTATTATTCACAAAATAAGTGCTTAACATTACTGTGGAACCACTTTTGGTACGTAAATCGACGCAATTTCCTTACATTTTATTTCGTTTTTAGGTCGATTACTATATAAACATGTATTAAGCATGGGCTGAACCTTGAAAAACCTTGAACCTCCAAATTCTGAACCTGAACCATTGTTAAATTTTGGTTCGAACCCGTGAGCCGGAGATCCACGAAATTTGTTGGGTTTGCAGCCCTGGTTTAGATCCTACGTCTTCTATGTGTTCTTATGTGTTGTAGTCGCCCATCAGAGCAGCTTCGATCAAGGTGTCGCATGTTTGTGGGATGGTTTCCAAGCATGCTTGGTCCTTCATATCGCCATCTTATTCTGTGTACTATGTTAGTGTCTCTAAGATGTTGAACCGTCTGAGGTATTCCTCGGTTCATATTATGGATATCATCATATCGATCGCACCTAGTCCAGCAGCCATCAGCAGAAGTGTTAATATCGGTTGCCAAAGCAGAGCTTGGAGTAGTTTGCTGTTTCAGCGTTTACTATTGGCCCGGAGTATTGCCGTTGGTTAATGCTCTGTAAAAGCTGAATCGGTCAGGAGGCATCTGGGTAAGGAGTCTGTGCTGGTTGTTGCTGTTGAGTTGGTAAAGCTTCGGGTAGATGCATCTGGAGCATTTCAATATATCTTTTCCTCGGGTTCGAGGCAATTCTACTGGCCTTTTCATTCGAGTGGTAACGAAGACGATCCCAGTACCTCGCACAAGCCCTTTCATAAGTTTTCTCAATCGGATCCACTCTCAGATCGTCTCTGATCATGCGATTTCTGGCATACCAAGGTGCATCAGTCAAAATTCCATCGTTTCAAACGAAAATCTCTAGAGATTTCTGTGTCACCCAACCCATTATTGGTATTTTTCAAGTTCTGACTGACTGTAAAGGCCCTTCGGTTGGGGGTAGATGATTATTAGAAGAGTTTCTCTACAAGTAGAAGCTACCCAACCAAAATTTAGAAGATCAGTTTAACCCAAATCAAGTTGATGAGTCTTTTTGAAGCCTTTCGAACCTACATTTGGTAGATCTTTTAACTAAAATCACCTGGGTGAGACTTTTTAGAGCACTTTTTACGATTCAAAAGAGATGACTATCAAATGACTCGAAAAGAACTCAACTTATATGCCTAAAATGTGGCTCAGTAAACTACAACTCTTAGCAGACTCGCAATTGACTCGGAAATGAGTCGAAACTGTTTAGAAGTATGTGTTAAAAGCAACTCTTCCAGAAGATTTGAGGCTAGCGGTTCCTTTTTGTTCCAACAAATCTATTAACCTGTTTATACAAAACGAAATTATGATGATAAATGCTCTTTAAAGTATGCTATGCTTTATTCTGCAAATCAATTCTCTTATTGTTGGCTGACTGCTAACTCATTTGGAATACCTTCAATTTGTCTGTCAATCTTAGTGAATACAAAGTGTGGATTATGTATGACGCAGGCATAACTGACTCCCAGAATTATTTACGGAAATGTAAATGGCATACTTTTAGGGGCATTTATCATGATATTCTTTTTGTGTATAAACGGAGAATATATTTTATGATCAGAAAACGAGCGAATGTATGTATGACTACTTTACAGCAAACATTTAATGTAATTTTTGATACCATTCGAAGTCTTTTTCGAGTCTTAAGTCTGATTAAATGCGCTCGTTTTCCGAACATATCATTAAGATGATTTAGTCGGAAGAAAATGGCACCCTAGCCGCGATTCTCCTTGAAGAATGGCTTTTAACCCGTTCTTCTGATCAGTTTCCAATCAGTTTCGAGACATTTAAGAGACTTTTCTTTAGTCATACTTGAATAAATCACATTTTGAGCATATTCTTAAGTCATTTTCCAGTCTCAATCAATCGCATATGATAGGCAACTCTTTTGGATCATCTAAAGTATTCGGAAAAGACTTATCAGGGTGATTTTAATGGAATTGATCTTCCGAAACAGCCTTGAATATGATCCAAAATATCATAAAAAGGTTTGCTGAGTATGTTAAGCGTTACTGTTGCTTTGTTCATCAGTAAGTGAACAAAAATGAGTAACTAATTTGTAAAATTTAACAAGTTCCTTCACAATTATCCTTTCTTGTTCATCAATAACAAAGCTGTAAGCAAAAAGGAGACATATAGAAGTACTTAAGTAACATATGAGCTATAGAGTGACCAGAGTGAACAACTGAACAAAGTGAATTACTCTTTTTAGGGCCCTATATGCCACCTAAGCTTAAAAGATATAGGGTCGACTTCACATCTTCTGTGTTCGATAAACCAACAATTTTCTCTGCTATATGTGGCATATAGTCCTATATAGGCGATGTGCAGTCGGTAAATTCTAAGTAGCAAGTAAAAACGTAAAACTGCACAACTGAGCAATAAGTAAATTGAGTAGAGTCAACAACTGTACAAAGGTACGCCCTTTTTTTACTCTATTTAAAGTAAATGGAGAGTTTTTAACCAAAACTCGCTTAAAACTACACGCACATTATAATATCAAGTTATCTTTATGCCTATTTTGTGCTACTTTGGTTTAATCAATAGCTAACTTTGCCTTGTATAGCTAAAAGCCTCTATTTTTTTTATAGAACTTTCTTATACCAAACTTTAAAAGTTCAAATTCAACCCAACTTTCCTTTTAACGATGCATTGAAACACCAATTTGCGGTTATTTTTTCAATAACTGCGGAGTTTATGCAAAAATAATGGATTTTTGCTAAACTCAGTATGCAGAAATATGCTACTACAACTTAGGCAACGAAAAAACATAAGTCTGCTTAAAAATAGCCGATTTTCAGGGTAAATGTTGGCAGAAGTAGCTGAATTAGGTATTACTGGTTACCAAAATCTAACACAAAGGCGCTCAAATCTCGTTTATCTATTCAATCTATAACGAAGTGCTTGTTATTTGTTGTAGTTTGAAAGAAAAAAGGCGTCGGGAGAGTGCCCACCGCTGCTTTAACAATGGACTACGAACAAACGATAAATATTTTGTTTTCTGAGCGTTGTCTAATGTCACAACTGAATCTTAGGAGTATAATAATCAATAATGAAAGCCTTAAAGTTTGCAAATATCTTAAGAACGTATCATGTATTGATGAGACATTCTGCTGTAACCTCTTCCTCTTTCTCTGCCAATCACTTATAACTGAACTGTTTATTAACTTCAGTAGATGTTGTTGTAACCTTCTTCAAAATATGTTAAGGCGACAACCCTTTCTTAGAGTCTTAGATCTGTTGGGTGGAAGATTATTTCGGTTATGAACTCCAACTTTGATATGCTAAAACTGAAAGATCCCTTAAACATTGTTTCCAGCACTCTACGGTAAACAGTTCAGGTTTGGATTTTGGTATTTTCTTTTCAATATGAAGTTCAGGCATCGAAGCCAATGATTTACTTATAAAACAGCCTTGAAAACCTTCAACAACAAAAAAAAACTGGTCACACTAAAATTTCAACTTTTACGGCCATATAAAGGGCTAGCCTTGTAAAATCCCACACAATTCCTGCTTGTACTTACTTAATCTGTCCAGCCAATAGAGGATTGATGGCATAAAGCCAATCATGCACCTCCTTATCGCCCAGAGTCTGCAGTAAATAGCCTCGATGTTTGGTCACCACACTAAAACAGAAAATTTGTATATAAGCACAAAACATTCAATGAAACAAAACTCACCTAAATGTGTTGGGTATCTTGACCATAGCTGCCTGATCCTCGCTGCATTCTACCTGTGCAGTGCCCAGATTAAGAACCGCCCGCTCCACTGGATCCTTTTCCGAGCGATAGATGAAGACATAGGGACGTCGTACAATCTTCAGGGAAGTAGAAAAAACTTGGTGTAATAACATTTGCATATAATGAACATCACATTACTTACCACCCAGCGCTTCTTCCAGCCGGAACCGCCATGTTCCAGTACATTCAAGATACCCTTGCGTGCCACCACAGGACTAACGCGTATCTCCTCCAACTCGGGCACATACAAGCGTAATGGAAGAGCCGGCTGTGTGGCTGGAGCCGGAGCCTCCCAGCCATTTGGAGCATCAGCACGATCCGGCGAGCATAATCTAAGAGAATGGGCAAATCGAAAGCAAATTAACACTCGCACATCTCTCTCTCTCTCTTGACAGGTTCTAGTGGGTTTTGAATAGAACAGAAAGTTACCTGCGTCGAATTACAAATTTGTTGTTTCTAATTGTGTAAAAGAAAACCAAAGGAAATAAATAATAGGAAATTGGTTTTTGAGTCAGTAAGCAAGAAAAAGTTGTTGTTGTTGTTTGCGATGAGCATGAGGAGTGAGAAAGCGGCAGATGCAGATGGTTGATCAGTTATTGGTGGCTAGCACAATGAAGCGGTTGTTTCAACTTTTACTGCTCATTGCGCTGGGTTTGTTGGGTGCGGTTGTGGCACACAGTGAGGATGTGGTGCTGCGACACGAGGATCCTGATCCGGAACGTAAAAACTATATGTGGAATCCATTTCCTGGCTTCTGTGGAGCCAATGCCACGGCGGTAAAATGCGGTGGCGTGTGTCCGGAAACCTGTCGGTTTAAGTCACTCACTTGTGTGCCACATTGTGGGGTACCTTGCGTATGCAAGCAGGCCTATGTTTTCGATGAGGTGAGGAAACGTTGTGTGTTGAGCCGTGACTGTCCCAAGAAACAAACACAGCAGCAAGTCAAAACACATCGTGTGTTTCAGTGAATCGGAATTGCAACAGCAAATTGTTAAGCTAAACTTTAAACTAATATAATAAAACAGCTGATCGGAGGCAAAATAGTTGCCGGATTCATCGGAAAATCGTGTTACATATAATTTCCATCCTTTTCAAGCGAGTTTGTATGCATAAAACAGATTTATTCACACCCTAAAGGCGGATTTTTACTATTTTTCTTTCAAAATCTGTGTCTACATAGCTGAACAAAGATCTAAGTCCAATCTTAGATCTCTTAAAAGGGTGACATATACTAAACAGAGTTTGAAATACTCTTTTAATCACTCATAAATCACATTTAAATACCTTGTTGCTATCCATTTAACAGTTTATCAGCAACTTTGCTTTAAATTTAACACTTTTTTTTAACGAAAAAAAGGCTAGATTTCAAGTGCGATTTTCTCTATGAAAATAAATTCGCAAAATTAATTTGACAACCACAAAAATAACACCAGACATAGCCTAAATTTAACAGCACAAAGTTATTTGAATGCTAACTATGTCTTCCTTCCTTGAACAATAAATCATAGAAGCTAAGTCTATTTGTATGAACTTAAAATCTTTAGAGTGTTTGCTTAAAGGCCAATAACTTCTTTATCTTTTGGCGGATTTGAGTGAAATAAGTCGCATTAGAATTGTAATGCATGTTTTTATAAAGATCTGCAAGCCAAATAATTTTAGAGATTTTTATGCATATTGAAAATAGCACTTGAAATCTAGCTTTTTTTTGAACAAAAAAATGATAAAATTAAAGAAAAGTCGCCGTTAAACACCTTAATAAAATAACAGTTAACCAAGGGATTGAAATGTGATGTATGAATGTTTAAAAGAGCATTCAATTCTCTAGCTACAGACCACTTTCTCCTGGAAAAAGGCAAGCTGACACTTTTCTTCACAAACAAAAAACGAGCCTTTTCGAAATTACTTGAAAACGGGCACTCTAAAAAAGTATTGAACTTGATTCTTGGTAATAGCCGAAGGTTTTACATATGAAATGACTGCCAGATGTCGGGAATCGCCAAATGCACTAAACTAGCGGGCTAAGAGTTGTATAACTCTAGATAAAGGGTGATTTCATAGCAACTTTCTTTCTATGGCAACACTATACTATATAAATACTGTCAAACATGTTCAGCTTGGTCTCTAATTTAACCACGAATCGACTTACAAACGAACAAATGCCACTTTTTTATTAGAAAATTGTGCTCAGCAAAGAAGCTACTTTCTGGTACGGTCAACATTTACTTTAAGTCATCCTTAAACATTGAATTATATAGAACGTTCTATCAATTTCATACATTTTTTCTAAATTTTTATGTATTTTTCTTCTAAAAAGCGAGACTGTCTCCTTGTGCGCGGCGGCGCCCATAAGAGAGAACTAAGCGATCTGTTCAATTACTTTCAACAAACTGACTTCAATTCATTCCGAGCCAATGCCAGTGGGGCGATTGACCCAAACCAATCTGCATTTCACAGCAATTAGTTGCAATGGCAGAGCAATTCGAAAAGCAACTTTATACTTCAAAATCATTCAAAGCTTTCAATGAGTGGCCTACAGTTGGTAGCCATTATGTGTCTACTTCTTCTTGGCGCATTGCCTTGGCTAACTAAAGCTCAAAGTAAAGACCCACGAAGCGTTAAGATAAAAGAGTTATATTCAGTCGACTTGGGCAGCCATGAGACTTGGCCCTGGGAAGGAAAAGAGCCTTGGACCACAACACGTAAGCGAATTGAGGTGGACTACCCAGAAGCTTGGCCTTGGGACTCGTCATCTTTGCCGCATTCGGGTTTAGCAACTAAACCTTGGCATTGGGAAACAACATCTTTGCCGACTGAGGACTTAGACTCTGAAACATGGCCTTGGGACTCATCATCTTTGCCGCCTGCCGGCTTAGCAACTAAACATTCGCATTGGGAAACAACATCTTTGCCGACTAAGGACTTAGACTCTGAAACATGGCCTTGGGAAGTCACAACTTTGACGCCTGCCAACCTGAAAGCTGACTCTTGGCATTTTGAAACAACAAGCTTGCCGCCTACCATCCTGGAAACTGAAACACGGATTTGGAAAACAACATCTTTGCCGCCTACCCTCCTGGAAACTGAAACTTGGCATTTGGAAACAACAGGCTTGCCGCCTACCATCCTAGAAACAGAAACTTGGCCTTGGGAAACAACTGCATCGCCGCCTGCCTTCCTAGAAACTGAAACTTGGCCTTGGGAGACAACAGCATCGCCGCGTGCCTTCCTAGAAACTGAAACTTGGCCTTGGGAAACAACTGCATCGCCGCCTGCCTTCCTAGAAACTGAAACTTGGCCTTGGGAAACAACTGCATCGCCGCCTGCCTTCCTAGAAACTGAAACTTGGCCTTGGGAGACAACTGCATCGCCGCCTGCCTTCCTAGAAACTGAAACTTGGCCTTGGGAAACAACTGCATCGCCGCCTGCCTTCCTAGAAACTGAAACTTGGCCTTGGGAAACAACTGCATCGCCGCCAGCCTTCCTAGAAACTGAAACTTGGCCTTGGGAGACAAGTAACTTAACTGAGGCTCCACTCCAAAAACCTTTTGATCCCTGGAATGCTTTATATGATTCCGAAGAGTTTACCGAGGCCACTCCTGTGCCGTTTACAAAGCAAAAGATAAAGGTAAATTCTGTTCGAAAGACCACAACAAAGAAGCCCAAGCCAAAACCCAAGAAAACTATAATCAAATTAAGGGCTGCGCTGACCGAAAATCAGCTGATAAAGCATCCTTTCATCTACGGCTGTTGCTTGAACTCCACTTATGTGGGATGTGCCGGAGTGTGTCCCATGACCTGTGAGTTTCGTTCTCGATATTGTGTACCACTGTGCGGCCCCCCCTGTCGCTGTAAGCGTGGCTATGTCTTTAATATACAGGCCAAGCGCTGTACACTGCGTCAAGATTGTCCCAAGAATATTAAGCGAAGTCACTATGGAGTGTACAGGGTGTTTGTTTGAGAGTGCTAATAAGAAGGAGAGCGAGTGGGCGAGTGTGTGTGTTTTTAAACAAAAAACCAAGAAAGCCAGATGCGGGATGCGGATATATATGAAGCAAGGATTGCACTTACTCCATGGAGTTGCTGGACATACAGCTGACGGTCATATCGGCGCAACCTTCGTCGCTGGGTGAGACATCGGATTGGGTTTGGTTGTCGTTCTGCTCGCTCTTGTTGTAGCGTCCTGGCAAGAGTTAAAGGGGAAGTTTTAATACCAGAAGAAGATTAAGTAGTTGACTACAATTACAATTACAATTACAATTACCATTACCATTACAATTCTTCAGTTAATTAAAAACATTTCCTGATAACGATTTTTTAGTATTTGCAACTGTAACTTTGAATTACAATCATTACTTGCCGTATTCAATTACATTTAACTACTTTGCATTACAATAATCTCGATTATTTAGATAATTAAAATACAATTCCTGTTTACGATTCTTTAAGTAAACGAAATTTTCACTTGGAAGTGATTAATTAAATTTCGAATGTGATTACTTTTACAATTACTTGAGTAATTAAACCTTTTGAGGGAGATTCTTGAGTATTTGTTTAATAATCGTATTTGTAACTTGGATATTTGGATATTTGTAACTTACAATGCAATTACTTATACAATTACTTGAGTAATTACACCTGTTAAAGGGGGGTTATTGAAGATCTTGTTTACTAATCGGAATTGTAACTTGGAATGATGATTATAAGTGTTTAATTACATATAAAATGTAATTACTTTTACAATTACTTGAGTAATTAAACCTGTAAAAGGTAGATTATTGAGTATTTTTGCTTGCTATGATGAATTATTCATGTATTTTTGGATATAAACTGAAATTATTTACCCTGCCGGCTAAGTCAAAAGCCTAGAAATCAAGTCTGGGGCTTATGAGCATTGTATTCTCATGTACCATGGCATATTTGACTGCTTCGGCTACAAGTATATGTTTAATATCGTAAGTTTGACGCTTGGTAATAATACACAAGCCATAATTGCAGTGTTTGCTTCTGTTATTAGCTGAAAAGTATTGGCAAATCGCTACAGGACTTTATACGAGTTATAGTTGTAGTTTTCATGATCAAAAAACCATAAACCTTGAGGTTTTTCAAGCTTGATTGATGAAAAATCATAGGTTTTATCTACAATTACCAGAATAATTCAACATTTCAAGCACAACTACAAAATAATTCGCCTTTACAGCTACAATTATTCAAGTAATTGACCAAGTAATTACAATTTGAAATGAATTGATAAGAAAAGAAAATAACCGAGATAATTGTAATGAAAAGTAATTAAATACTGAAAGTAATGATTACATTATAGAGACTCCACCTACCTTGCACCAATTTCAGGCATTTGAGCATGAGATCCTGCTCACGCTGATTATACTCTCGCTCTGGCAACATCTGTTGTGGATCCTTGACAGGCGTTTGTGGCGATTGTGGTATGACCATGTGTACGGGTGAGGTAGCCGCCCTGGCGGCCAGATTGCATACATCCTTCTCGGTCTTGGTGGTCGGATTGGGATTGGTATCCATGCCCAGGCGCTCTCGCAATAACAACAAATGACGCATACGTCCCACCTCCTCCAGACGTGTCAGTTTCTCCAACTCCCACTGATGATCAAATATCAGCGAGTCACCGCGTGGCCGCCAACCATGTAGATTCTCCTCACCGCGTACATAGGTAGAGCTGGTGTCCAACACCCGACGCTGACGCCGCTGTACACCTGCAAAAGTGACAGACAGTGGGAGTAAGTGGAGCCTCAGCAAAACACTTGCAAGCATAGGACAGCACAAAGTACAACTACAATGAGAATTGCTACCTGGACTACCTGCTTCGGATGCTCTGCGCAGCGACAGCTCATAGACACCGGTTAGACGATTTGCCTCCGGGTTACGATATTGTCCCGAGAAGAGATGCTTCAGAGAGCGGGGACCGGTGCGTGCATCGCGTCCATAGATAACCATGCTCAGATCTTTGGTGATGATGGCCGGACGGGCGCAGTTCTCCAGCTGAGTGAAGTTCGTTTGAATCACATGCTATACAGTCTTGTAGATTCAACTTACCTCCAAATAAGCACTTAGGGTAATGTAGATGGTCTCACCGCCCTGGGACACGCGATTAAGCAAGGCCGAGTTATGCAGACTCGAGTCCCAAGCGGCCTCGAAGCGATAGAACGAGCGATCATCCCCAGGTACCTCCAAGATCTCACCCGGGAACAGACCCAACGACAAAACGCAGGCATCCTCATCCTGCTCATCCGAGGACTCGGGTGTGTTGCGTATGCGACCCACTACCAGCTCATTGATATCCTTCCATTTAACCTCAGGAGTGGGCTCATGCACTATGGTAATGCGTATGCGTCGCTGTATGCCCTGATGCAGCAGGAATAGACCGCGGCAGGGCAGATCATCGCTGTGCTCGACCACCTGTGTGGGGGTAAATGAAAGACTAAGCTCAGCTCAGGGGAGTAAGACACTTCCCCCCAACACTTACCGATGGCACGTATTCACCATTGGGGGCCAGCTCACAAATCTCGAACCACACCAACACATCATGCTTCGCCAAGACCGTGGATGAGGGCGGACAGGGCAGCGGTCCAAATTTGGGACTGCGCACTGGCTGACTTATGGGTATGCTTGGTGGCAACATGCGTCTTGGTGGTGGACGAGAGACAAACTCCTGTTTGGCATCCTTGTGCAGGGGATGGGTTTGATAATGGCCAAAGATCTTGAACATGATGGGTTGAGTTTTCAAATACTCAATGAAGGACTTGGTGACGGGCACGGTAATCTAAGAGATTAGAAAGTGCACATAAGTTTTAGCTGAGCATAAATCCCTTTTAAGGACTCACATTTTGAACATGATAGAAGCCCAGGGGTGCTCCGGAGGCGGAGTTCTTAACCGGTTCGGTGGAGAAAGCCTCCTCATGGCGATGCAAGAAGCTGTGGATCAAAGAACTCAAGTTAAGTCTATATCCAGCAGGGATTTGGAGGCCAACAACTACTCACTTGAACTGACAGAAGATATCTGCATACTCAGCTCCTATACCCGTGGCCTGTAGCACTGTGACCCGGAAGGTGAACTCCTTGCCCACCTGCAAATGTTCGCCCGGCTCCTCAGCATTCTCCTGACACTCGGAGGCTGAATTGGAATCAATGCCACGTCCCGAATCTGCATCCTCGAGTTCTGTTTGATATACCAAAGTAATTTAGAGTCCAGATTAGCTTGCCAAAACACTTACCCTCCAGTTTGCTATCCAATCCTCCATTGTCTATATAACGTTGCACATCATCCTTCTCATTGAGAGCCCTGTACTTGGGCTTGGCATCATCCTCGTTGAATACCAAACGGGCGGACTGCTTGACGCCATTGTTAAAGTCAATGGACTCTTCATCCAACACAGGTTGTACAGCAATTCTGAGATAACCACGCACATCGCCGCGTTCATTGACTATGGCCACCTTATGGACCAGCGGTACGGGATACAGCAAGTTGCTCAGATAGATAAACGAGCGACCCACCATGCGGAACCAGGGAAAACGATCGTAGAAGGGATCACCACCCGTCAGACTCTCCACATTGTAGTCGGGCGAGGTGGGACTTAGCTCAGCCTCATTGTGGTACATTTCGCGCATCAGCTCCAGGCGTTGTCTATAAGTATACAGTTTGAGAGATTGAGTCTAAACAACAGCTAAACATAGCGGGTGAAGCATTAAGGTTTAGGTGCCAGACAGATGGTGGTTACAGTAAGCCAAGCCATGCAACTACAACTAAGGATTAAGCTTAAGTTTTTGCCATGAAAAGCAAACCTAGAAGGTATTAGATTGGCCAGTGTCAGGCGTGAGGGAGCTTCGGCGGCAACGGCAACGGCAGCGGCAGCGGCAGGTTTCTTCCTAGTTAGCGGCTCCACTTGCAGCTGCTCAGTTAGTCCATAGGCAGACCCCAGGCCGGAGGTATCGAACAGCATAGATGAGGGCGGACTCTCTACATTGTACACCTGTCGCATCAGTTCAAGGCGATTGCTAGAGTTCGTTGCGTTGAGGGAGAAGGATGCGTTTTTGGTTTGTGTTGGGGGTTCGAGAAATTACAAATCAACATCTGTTCCAAGCCTAGCTAGCTTTTTTGATGGCAATGAGAGGATTGAACGGGCGTAAATGGTGGAGGTGAATGAAACTACAACCACCATGCACGTACCAGAGAAACCAAAATGAACTAAGGTAACAAAATCAGCTAGAGTGCACCGGAAAAATGAGTGTGAGACGGTAGCGAGCGAGCGAGCGAGTAGAGGAACTCAGCTTACCGTAGTTTCTCCAGCGACCAGTAGTGAGTGGCACCGTTTTTGGTATCGGTTACCTCGACAGCAACCAAGGTTTTTGAGACGGGTGGTGCCCCAAACTCATCATCCTGGTGTAGGGGCAACACGCTGGAGGCCAGCTCAGGTGGCAGGGGAGAGTACAAGGTGTCTGTCAACAGGGTAAACTGGAATTGCACCTGAAAAAAGAAACAAAAAGAAAAATTAGTAAAAAAAAAAAAAAAATTAAAAAAAAAAAAAAATTAGTAAAAAAAAAAAAAAAAAATTTAAAAGAAAAAAAAAACTAAGAAAAAAAAATTTGTAAAAAAAAAAATGGTAAAAAAAAAAAAATGTAAGAAAAAAAAAAAAGTTATCACTACCTTCTTCTTCAGCTCCACCGAAATAGCATTGGCTTCCTTCAGGAATATGGCATTGCCCCAAAGATCATCGCGTAGCGAAGTAAACTGATGATAGCGCCACTTGCGGAAGGCCCAGGCAGCCAGACCCGCCTCACGTGCTGTCCAGCAGGACTCGTACATGGGATTGTCTAATGAATTGAAACCGTTTTAATCGCCACAAACTTCATTCTCCCTCATCCACTCACTATACACATCCTCTTCCTGATGAAAGTCCTCGGGCGAATAGCTGCTGTACATGGACATGGTCATTGACTGCTCCTCCACCTGCTTCTGCAGCGCATCTATGCGTGCCTCATAGTTCTTGCGTTGCTCCTCAAACTGACGATCGGCCTGTTGTTTCTCACGCTTGTATTGCTCTTCCAGATTGTCCAAACGTTTCTTCATCTCTGCCTTCAAATCAATGCCCTGCTTCTCCAGCAGCTCGCACTGTGCAAAATTCCAGTCCACCTGCTGTGTATCCGCCTTCTCCTCCTCATTCTCATTCTCTGCCTCATTTTCGGTTATCTTTTCACGCAATTCGCGAGCCTGTTCCGGATTGGTAAAGCGGAACACATGATTCTTGCCCAGTATGACACGTGAGCCGGTTCTCAAGACCTCGGGCTCCACCAGCTTACGTCCATTCACATAGATAATGGCATCCTTGTGGGGTAAGAGCGTGACCGTGCTGCTGCGATTCTCGAAAGTGCAGTGCTCCTTGAGTATATGTGAGCCAGACAGCTGTATATCCTGTGGTACATTAGCCTCGTGAGTGCCCAGGCGAGTGAGACCATCTTTGATGTAGTACAACAGACACTCGGAAAGATTGGGATCTTCGTTGAGATTGACCAGGTGAGGTGTCTTTTTGGGTGAGAAGACACCCACCGTAATGCCATCCTCCTTGACAGCCACACCCATTTCGGCAAACACAGCCTCACGCTGCAGGCGTATCTCCTCCGTGCGCTTCAACTTCTCCTCCCAGGTTTCATTGAGTTCTAGGCATTGATGAGAGCAACTGTTAGACGTCTTCCCCGAACAAAGCCTGTTGTATCAACTCACCTGCTATTAGCTTTTCGCTGGCCTGCAGCTGATCCACAGCCATTTCAGTGGTGGAACCATTACGATTACGTCCCTTGCTGGGCGATTTGATGACCGAGGATTTGTTTAGTTCATCCTCTGTAAAAGTGAGTCGGAGAATGAATAACAGCTCAGTTGGAGGGCAAGACCACAAGCGCGAAAGTGATAAGCGTGCTGTGATTATTTAGTTGTTTAGTTGTAAATGATATATGTATATATATATATGTATATAGGATATGGAACAAAGCAATTGCCGATTTGGTGTAAGACTAGGGACAACAGCCGATTGCATTACTCTGAACTCTGACATGTCCTGCGTGTACGGACTGCGGGGTTCTGCTCTTTTGAGACTTGGGCAACATAAATAGAATTCTCTGTAGTTTTGGTTATAGTATGACGTGTAGAACAAAACGCAACATAAATATCCCGAAAGCTTACAATACAAACACACACACACACACAGAGATGGATTTTATTGTCCTTGGTTAGGTACTACCATATAAGGTGCTTAACATAACTAAAGGACACTTGCAACATTTGATTTTAAGCACTTGGACGAAGTGAGAACGTCGGTTTGGGCTTTATCTTACGTTTTACTATCATTTATTGAAAATAAGGGCGAGCAATCGACGACAGCTGCATGTCTAGCTTGCTGGTGAGACTCTGAAATCAATGTAAGCGCGGCGGGATGCACAAGTTAAGCAGCAGGACAGATCCTTGAGATCTGCAGAAATGCCGAAACAGGCGAGCAATCGACGCCGCCTTTTGTAATGTACAGAGCTTTTCAGGGAGACTGCGCCACAATTTTAATAGCAGCTCGCTTAATAAAAGGAACGGAAAGTGAGGCTAAGTTTTGAGGAAATGATGGAGCAGGCGAGCAATCGACGTCGCCTCTTACCTATGTACATTACATGCTAGAGAGCTGCTGAGACTGCGCCATAATCTTAATCGCGGCGCGATTAATAAGAGGAGCGAAACATCAGTTTAAAATCTGCAGAAATCACAGTGCAGGCGAACAATCGACGACAGCCAAGGGCTTAACACATTGCATCCTAGCGTGCTTCTAAGACTCTCGAACAATCGCCTGAGCAGCGAAATGAACAAGTTGAGCAGCAGGTCAGCTTAAGATCTGCAGAAACGCCGGAGCAGGCCAGCAATCGATGCCGCCTTTATGTACAGCACATTCCAGGGAGCTGCTAAGACTGCGCAGCAATCTCAATAGAAGCTCGATGAACAAGTGGAGCGATGAATAAGAAGAGTGGATAGGTTAAGTTCTGCAGAAATAATGGAGCAGGCTAGCAATCGACGCCAGCAATTTGCAATGTACATCGCATCCCAGAGACCTGCTGTGACTGCGCAACATTGTTAACCTGACAGGCCTGGTTAAGATCGGCAGAATTGACGTCGCAGGCGAGCAATCGACGTCAACACTTTGTTATGTACATCGCCTTTCAGAGAGCTGCTGAGACTGCGCAACAATCTCAATCACGACTCGATACACTAGCTAAGCAACAGGCCAGGTAGAAATAGCAGAGCAGGCGAGCAATCGACGGCAGCAATAAGATATGTACATGTAGCTGCTGAGGCTGCGCAACAATGACAAGCGCGGCGCGTTGAACAAGTGGAGCTACAGTCCAAGTAGAAATAACAGAGCAGGCGAGCAATCGACGGCAGCAGTTTAATATGGACATCGCCTTTCAGAGAACTGCTGAGACTGCACGAGAATAAACAAGAGGAGCAGCCGGCCAGGTTAAGATCTGCAGAAACTCCGAAGCAGGCGAGCAATCGATGACAGCAGTTTGCTTTGTATATACATTCTAGAGAACTGCTAGGACTACGTCAAAAACTCAATCACGACGCCATAAAAAAGCCCCATTATGATCTGCAGAAATAACAAAGCAGGCGAGCAATCGATGCTATCAGTTTCCTAGGTAAATCGCCTGCCAGAGAGCTTCCTGGACAACTTACCGCAAGCATATTCACGGCGTAATAAACAAGTGGAGGGACAGGCCAGGTTATAATCCGCTGACAAACCACAGCAGGCTAGCAATCGACGGCAGCATTTGAAATGACAAACTTTGAAGCTGAATACACCTCACAGAGAGTTGGCTGACTCAGTTTTGGCTTTCCTAATGCTTTAGGTTCCCAAATAAGAAAAGAAGAGCTTAAAATCAGCATGTTGCAAGTGTCCTACGGCTGGGAGAAACACCTCATGTTCACATATACAGTTTTATGTATTGGATATATAGATTATGTTGCAAGTGAAGCCTTAGCGCAGAGTTTTCTTGGTTTTTTTGTTTTTTTTGTTTTGTAGCTTTACTTACTATTCGCATCACGCTTCTCACACACCACTTTGCCATCGGGTCCTAAACGAAATGTGTTGAGGGGGACATTACTCTATGGTTACTAGACCTAAGACTAACTTAAGGGTTTCTTGGTAGTTTTTTTTGTTTTTGTTTGGATTTTCAAGTGTAGCTGTATAATTTCTAGTGTGTCACAAGCTAAGGTTCTAGGACTAAGACCAGCGCACTTACCTTCCTGCACCTCAATGCCCTCGGCCTTGAGCAGATCGCGTAGCTTTTGAATTTCTTCCTTGAGTTCGCGTATAAGTTTGGCATTGGCATCCTCATTGACCACAGCCTTGCACACAATTTGCTTGGCTCGATCCGCATAGCTGAGTGGGTGAGAGGTAAGAAATGAGTACAGATTACTGATTAGTTCCAGGACAACTTACCGCAAAGTGCTCAGCGTTTCATCGTAGTTAATATCTGCCGGCGAAATGGCTGCTATCATGGCTGTCTTGGAGTTACCACCAAGATTCTCACGCAGCAGCCAGGTCAAAGCCGAGTCACGATAGGGTATGAAGTCGGCCTTCTTGCTGTTCTTTTTCTTCTGTGCCTACAGGGGGTTTGGGGTTAACGACTTAGTAAGGTTGCCGCATACTAACACTGCCTTAATACTTACAGACTGTTTAGCAAAAAGGTAGCGTTAGTAACAAAGGATATGCAGGTGACTAAGCTTTCTAACAGAGTTCCCATACGAGATACTTACCACTTCGGCCAGAGCTGAAATCACCTTGCCCAGCGTGGTCAGGGATTTGTTGATGTTAGCTCCCTCCTTCAAGCGTGTACCCTTGGCGCCAGTCGAATCGGCACGCTCCGACCCAGCCAAATCCACCAGACTGATCTTGGAGACCTTCTCAGTGGTCAAATCGGTCATGGTGTCATGGCGACGTTGTGTAAAGAAGATGGTGAAAACGGCATGGGAACGGGAACTGGTCTCATTCATGTTGGTGGCGGCCACAGTGCTGCAATTTCCATTCGGAATGAGTGAGTGCAAGTGCTGCCTGGTGTGGCGCTCAACCACTTACCGTGCCTTGTTGCCCTCGTCAATTAGATCGTGTATGTCCTGATAGTCGGTGACGGCCAACTTGGACAGGTCCTCGACATAAGGACCCAGAAGTGGATGTTCACGTACCCTCAGGTTTCCCTTATTCTTGGGATTCAGCAGATCTCTAACACGTTCGCAATAGATTTCCATGTACGAGACCTCCACCTGGCCAAAGGGAAAACACTTTAGTGGCTATTCCTTCATGCTCAGTTTGCCATGCTTACCGAATACTTGAGCTCATCGGTTTCTGTTTCCTGTATACGACCAAACAGATCCTTGCAAATCATGGGTATAATGCCCTCCTGTTGCTCTTCCTGTCTGCCCATCATGGTATACGACTTGCCAGCTCCTGTCTGGCCATAGGCAAATATGCACACATTGTAGCCATCAAAGGAATGTTGCAGCATCTCCTCGCCAATGTCCTTGTAGACCATCGATTGTGTGGAGAAGTCCAGGTCGCGCGGCTGTCGGGGGGGGGGGGGAAGGAGTGGGTGTTAGTGGCAAATTCGCTTTCGCTCGTGTGTGTGCGCTTGGCTTACATCGTGTGACCAGTAGGAGTAATCAAAGTTGAAACGTTTCACCGACTCACTGGTGTTGGGTGGAACCTTCGGATTGGTAATGGCTGCAATTACAAAACGGGGTTAAGCATATGCTCCGAGCTGCTCCAGTGCCTGGTCTCTTACCCGTTGTGGCACCGCTCATCTCGATGATGCATTTCGATTCTCTGCCTATCTCACGCGAGTTGAAGGGGCGCACTCGCACCGCCACCTTTACGGACGACATCTTGGATGTTGGTGGGTGGTGGTGCTGGTGGTGGTGGTGGTGGTGTTGCTGGTGTTTGTTGTCTTAGGTTGCGGTTAACTGGAGTGGAAAAAAGCAAATATATAGCGTGTGGTTCATAAGTAAGCGCCATTTTTTATAATTGGCTGTGAGTCATGCCAGTCGCCGGGGGATTGCGGCGACCCAAATTGAGGATGGGCGGACTTAAAGGCTCTGTGTCTGTAATTATGTTTGTAGTTTTGGTTCCTGTGAACTTTTCTGCTGCATATTTTTGGGCGGAGAAAGTGGACTTTTAAAACGGAGAGCTATGTAGAAAACTTTGAGTGGAAAGATGATAATGGGCGGAAAACTAAGCTACAGAGTAACAAAACGAATCCTTTAGGATTCTTTTTAGCTCTTTTGGATGAATATTGAAGTTCAATTTAACATATAAAAGGTTATTTTTAGAGCTTGTTGAGTAAAGTAAACTAAAATAGGTCGTTTTTAGGGACAAGACGAAGTACCATAGCCTCCCCGCTCAGACCATCTCTAGCAGTGGATCAACTTAAGGGTTCCAAATGTTTTCGTCTACCCACACAGAAATCAAATACTGATTCAAACAGATCCATTTGGCATGTATAGTTTGTAATATCATTTTTTTTACCCTTTTATGGGTAGAGGGGATCAAGAACATGTGCGAAAGTATGTAACAGGGAGCAGCAAACATTTCCGACCCCATAAAATATATATATTCTTGATCAGCACGACGAGCTGAGTTGATTAGTCGTTTTCTATGCCATCTCCTGCGTCAGTCTGAAAGCTATCTTTACCAAACTTTGCACATAGTCTCTTAGTATAAATACGCTGCACATTTGTCGGTACCGGCCGAATCGGTTAACTATAGCATATAGCTGTCATGGGAACAATCGGTCGAAAAACTAGTTTTAGTGAAGAAAACTTTTTTGTTTGCAATGGAAACGCCTCCAAACTTTGTATTTCTTAGTTTGTTATGCTTTTTCATGATTCCACCAAGTTTGGTCGAAATCGGACAACTATATAGTATAGCTGTCATAGAAAAGAAGAGTCTGAAAAGTAGTCTTAGTGAGAAAAACTTTTTTGTTTTTCACGGAAACGCCTTCGAACTTTCAATTTCTTAGTTAACTATGCTTTTCCATGATTTAACCAAGTTTGGTCGAAATCGGACAACTATATAGTATAGCTG
This sequence comes from Lordiphosa fenestrarum, assembly GCA_035044985.1. Classification (NCBI taxonomy): domain Eukaryota; kingdom Metazoa; phylum Arthropoda; class Insecta; order Diptera; family Drosophilidae; genus Lordiphosa; species Lordiphosa fenestrarum. The sequence goes on along the minus strand of JAWNNO010006292.1, from coordinate 337,999 downwards.
TCATAGAAAAGTAGAGTCTGAAAAGTAGTTTTAGTGAGAAAAACTTTTTTGATTGCAATGGAAACGCCTCCAAACTTTGTATTTCTTAGTTTGTTATGCTTTTTTATGATTCTACTAAGTTTGGTCGAAATCGGACATCTATTTAGTAGAGCTGTCATAGAAAAGTAGAGTCTTAAAAATAGTCTTAGTGGGAAAAACTTTTTTGTTTGCAATGGAAACACCTCCAAACTTTGTATTTCTTAGTTTGCTATGCTTTTTCATGATTCTACCAAGTTTGGTCGAAATCGGACATCTAATTAGTATAGCTGTCATAGAAAATTAGAGTCTAAAAAGTAGGCTTAGTGAGAAAAACTTTTTTGTTTTCAATGGAAACGCCACCAGACTTTGTATTTTTTAGTTTGCTATGCTTTTCCACTATTTCACTAAGTTTGGTCGAAATCGGACAACTATATAGTATACCTCCCATAGAAAATTAAGGTTCGAAAAGTAGTCTTAGTTAGAAAAACGTGCTGGAAAACGTTCCGCCGGGCGGAAGTTAACTTTTTCTCTATTTTTATACTCTGTACCGAAGGTACATAGAGTATTATAAGTTTGTGCAAAGTATGTAACATCCAGAAGTAAGCATTTCCGACCCCATAAAGTATATATATTCTTGATCAGCATCAACAGCCGAGTCGATATAGCCATGTCCGTCTGTCCGTCCGTCTGTCTGTCCGTATGAACGCACAGATCTCAGAGATGGTAAGAGATAGAGGTTTGACGTGTATGGGACACATGCTTCTTATGTCTGCAGGCAGATCAAGTTTATTTTCAATTTTGGCCACGCCCCCTCCCGCCCCCGCAATTTAGAAAAAACGTCATATCTCCCACAGTTTTGAAGATAGATGGCTTGTTCCTTCTGGACATATTTAGTTATTAGAATAACTTATCGATCCGCCAAAGGAATGAAGAAGATCGGATGAACGGTTTTCGAGTTATGATCAAAAGACAACATTTCTTGGTACAGAGTATGTTATAGTCGGGCTTGACCGACTTTCTTTCTTGTTTTGATATAAAAATGAGCATTTCAGCTCCTTTGAATGCTAATTTGAGATCCATTTGACATTAAATGCATACCAAAACAAATAACCCTACCAAATGGTTGCCGAAATCATCTAATGTGGACTTTATAATATCCTTTTTTTATTTCTCTTTATCTATTTTATCTATTTTAGTTAAGTTTATACTTAAAGCAACCGGATTCTCTGCTAAACAAGTGAACAAGTAAAGTGAAGACCACTTCAATCAACTTTCTTTACTAAGGCTTTATGTAAATAGTTTTCTTATAGCCTGCTACCCTCCTTAGCACACACACTCGCACTCAGTTGACGCAAAGAGAAGCAGAAAAAGAAAAAATTCCACAATCCAACCGATTCCAATAAAAGCTTAGCCGAGTGTCGGCCACTCGAATGAGTCATCAGAGCGGCACAAAACTCAAATAACCACACACTCGAATCGTATAAATTTTATTTGTTTATTAATTAACAATCATAATTTTTACCTTTAGCAAAAGCCGAACAATTTGAAAGGCTTACAGGTCGCAGTCCTGCAACTTGATCATATTATAAAGAATTTGATGTTTGATTTTGAATGTAGTTCACTCACTTAGTTAAGTGTCAAATTGATGTAAGAATTTTTGTAAAATTATTTCACTGCCATTTTTTTCATTTTTTCACACAGTTTTTACTCGCGTATGGAAACACAGACGAGTCCTAGAATATTGAGACAGCAGGGTTAAGACACTTCCAATGAGTTGAGCTTTGAGTGCGCAGCTGTGAGAATCTGTCTCTCTCTGTCTTACTCTCTCTGTTTACCTGTTCAAAAAATAAAAAACTTTTGTTTATATTTTTTGAAATGCAACAGCCTGCCACAGTAGAGGCAAATGTCTACAAAGCTAAACTTTGCGCAGACGCTTTACACTCCAAGAGCAAGAGAGAGAGAGAGAAAGGACACAGCATTTGTGTGTAATGTTTTCAATATTTTTTTGTATGAAATGTAAATTGACACAATTTCAGGTCGCATAATTATTAAAAATGAAAATTGAATGCAAAACAAAGCATAAATTTATGAAAGATCTTGCTTCCGCACCTCCCCCCCTCCCCACGCCACACAATGCCATTGTGCAAAGGTCCTTGTGGCCTTTCTTTTATGGCTTCCTGCTCTCACTCTTTTGCACATATCCTTCGGGTCGTCTTGACCTTTATTAATAAATTTCTATGTTGCCTTTGCCCATGAACAAAACCAAATCTCTACACAAAACTCTACACACACACCACCAGGCACTCTTTTCTGGAGGCTACTGTAGGCAAAGGAAAATCATTTATGAGGAAACTGTGAATTATATAAAACAAAAGGGAAACGAATTCAAAAGAAAAATGATTCGAGAATTTTGAAATGTTTTTGGAGCGAATTGATGAAATTTTGCAAAATATTTTCTACATATTTTGTGAAGCATTTACCAATTGTTTGTTACTTTATTGACAATTTGAAAACTTAAAACAGGAAGTCCATTTGCTGTTGCTGTCGCTGCTCCTGTAGTATTTGATGTAGTTGTTGTTTCTCGTGCCCTTCTTGTGTGTAATTGAATACTAAGTTAAAGCTATCGAGCATAGATCTCTTGGAATTGGTGGCAAAAATGATGGAAAGCACCAGAATTGTTGTTAACAATAAGGCCAAAAACAATAAATAACCAAATGCGCACATTCGCGTATTGTTGGGGTATAGAGTGAGAGAGAGAGAATAGAAGTATATCTATATTGATATATATATATATAAAAGTGTATATATGGGCAGGCTTTCTGGCTTTCTGTATAACAGCGAAAATTTGTATGCACTTGAGTTTATTTGTTTGAAGATTATTACAATTTATATATTCAGTTTGGTTTAAATAAGCGCTTCATTCGTTTACTTTTGATTTATGAGAATTTGCTTGCTTTTTAAACTTTGCTTTTTCTTGTTTTCGGGGGTTTTCTTTTTCTGCACAAAATCGATGGCAAAGACTGCCTTCAACGCGCACGTACCGAGACCAGAACGAACTACACCCGTTAAGGGTAGACAACACAGTGAGCAGACCTGCTCCAAGTCGAGCTGAGACAACCAAGTAGGGATACAACCAGCCCTCAAGTGAAGCGCATGCGCTGGTTGGTGGTGCCTGGTGGGGGGAGGGGGAGGGGGGTGGTGTTGTACAAAAATTTCATAAATTTCATCAAGCCTAACAACAACATCAACGGGGCTTTGTCAATGCTCTCAACATCAGGAATTTGATTAATAAAATCGGGTGTAGGCACTTTTTTTTGGGCCTCGACTGTTTTGGTGTTTGATCTGATTATGGGCAATTTCGCTGCCGGCACCAGCGCTACTGTGCCGCTGCCGCTGATGACGTAAAATGAATATTTCTATTGATTTCTCATCGTCTTGACGCAGGACACAGGCTTCAGTGGTTTTTATGTTCGCTTGTTGGTATCAGTGGGCCTGGAACGTAATTGCATTGACATTGAAATTTGATGTGAGAAAGGCTGGTGGACGACAATGCGTCTGGCTGCTGCTCCTGCTGAGCACTGACAGGTGAGTATAATGTTGTTGTTCAGTGGAAAGATAATAAAATATACATTAAGTTGGCAAAAGGAAAAGTTGAGTATTTTCAGCAACTTAAATTTGAAATGGTAGAGAATTTGGCTGGCTTCTTTGGAGAGCTTTAATGGTCAGGTTTAAATTGAAAAAGTATTTAGCTATATTGAGTCAACCCACACACCAAATATCCACATATCAGTGTGCAAATATCAACACGCACACTACAAATCGAGAGACCAACTCTTTCCAATGGAAAGGTCTAGAGCTGAACCAGTTTTGAAATGCTTCAGCAGGCTGGTTCGGTGCCGGAAAAAACATCTAACTTCAAAGTTCAAGGTATGGTTGTGCACTATTTGTGAACCGGTTCATAACCGGTTCAATATACTACACAATACTTATAATCTACAGATCAAATTTCAAGTTCATAGCTTAGGTAGCTTTTAAAAAATAGCTCTGATTCATTTTCGAACCGGTTCATAACCGATTCATAACCGGTTCTAAGCCGGTATAGTATACAATTCAGACCAAATTTCTACAGAACATTCAAGGTACGGTTGAGAACTATTTGTGAACCGGTTCATAACCGGTTCAACTTACTACTCAATACTTATAATCTACAGATTCAATTTTCAAGTTACTAGCTTGAGTAGCTTTTAAAAAATAACTCTGACTCATTTTCGAACCGGTTCATAACCGATTCATAACCGGATTACAGCTGGTATAGTATACAATTCACTTTACAAAACACTTTTAAACCGTTTCCACTTCAGAATCGTTTCGAAACCTACAGTTTAAGTTCAAAGACAAGCCTCTGAACTACCTTTGAACCGGTTTGAACCATCAAATTAAACAACTCTATATAACCAAGCTATAGACCGAGTTTCAAGTTCATAACTTTAAAAAAACACTTTTATTAATTCTTTAACCGGTTCATAACCGATTCATAACCGGTTCTAAGCTGGTATAGTATACAATTCAGACCAAATTTCTACAGAACACTTTACTACGGACCAAATTTCAACTAAATTTCACAAATTTCTTCTGAAATATGACTTTAAAGCACTTTAGAACCAGTTTCCTTTATAAACCGCTTCGAAAACGGTTTTGAACCAGTAAAATATGCATTTCCATATTACCAACCTACAGTTTTAGTTCAAAGACAAGCCTCTGAATTACCTTTGAACCGGTTTGAACCATCAAATTAAACAACTCCACATAACCAACCTATAGACCGAGTTTCAAGTTCATAACTTTAAAAAAACACTTTTATTAATTCTTTAACCGGTTCATTACCGATTCATAACCGGTTCTAAGCTGGCATAGTATACAATTCAGACCAAATTTCTACAGAACACTTTACTACGGACCAAATTTCAACTAAATTTCATAAATTACTTCTGAAATATGACTTTGAAGCACTTGCCTCTTATGAACCGCTTCGAAAACGGTTCTGAACGAGTAAAATATACATTTCCATATCATCAACCTACAGTTTAAGTTCAAAGACAAGCCTCTGAACTACCTTTCAACCGGTTCGAACCGGGTTCTGAACCATCTAATTAAACAACTTCATATAAAAATCACTCTGATTCATTTTCGAACCGGTTCATAACCGGCTCTTAGCCGGTATAGTATACAATTCAGACCAAATTTCTACAGAACATATTTCTACAGACTAAATTTCAGGTTAATTTGATAAATTACTTCTGAAATATGTCTCTGAAGCACTTTGGAACCGTTTCCTCTGGTTCATAACCGATTCATAACCGGTTCTAAGCTGGTATAGTATACAATTCAGACCAAACTTCAAGTTAATTTCACAAATTACTTCTGAAATATGACTTTAAAGCACTTTTGAACCGGTTCCCTTTATAAACCGCTTCGAAAACGGTTTTGAACCAGTAAAATATCCATTTCCATATTACCAACCTACAGTTTAAGTTCAAAGACAAGACTCTTAACTACCTTTGAACCGGTTCGAGACCGGTTCTGAACCATCATTCAAACAACTCCATATAACCAGCCTTTAGACTGAGATTCGAGTTCATAGCTTAAGTAAGTTATGAGAAACGTGTCTAAATCAGCCCAAATATCTACAGAACAAAATCTACAAGCAAAATTTTGAAGATAACTTCATATACCCTGTTTATACACAACAAAATTATCATGATAAATGCTCTTTAAAGTATGCTATGTTTAATCATATTACTAATTCAGGAAAATAATTGTCTTTTAGTTGGCTGACTACTAACTTATTTTGAATACTTTCAGTTAGTTCGCCAATCTTAGTGAAGGCAAAGATTGGAGTATGTATGAGGCAGGCATAACTGACTCTCAGTTACTTATTTAAGTTGAGAATAAGTTAAGGAAATGAAAATGGCATACTTTTAGGGGCATTTATCATGATATTCTTTTTGTGTAGAAACGGGGTAATAAATAGCTTAAGAAATTTGACTTTGAAGTACTTTTGAAACGTTTTCGGTTCGAAAACGGTTATGAACAAGTCAAATATACATTTCCAAATTTCAAAGACAAGAACTCTGAACTACTTTTGAACCAAATCGAACCCGTTTCTGAACCAGCAAATTATTTAAACCCATAATACCAACCTAGAGACCAAATTTCATATTCATAGCTTAAATAACTTTTAAAGATATGGTTTTAAAATACTTTTGAACTTTGTTCGTATGGTAGCTATATGATATAGTCAACCGATTTGGACCAAAATTTGTAGAACTGGGTGAAAGCATGTGAAACAAACAAATACCAAATTGCAGAATGCTACCTTTAAAATCAAAAAAGTTTTTCTAACTAAGACTGTTTTTCAGACCTATCTTTTGTATGGCAGCTATACCATATAGTTGTCCGATTTTCATCAAACTTGGCAGAAATATAAAAAAGCATAGAAAACTTAGGAATTCAAAGTTTGGAGACATTTCCCTGGAAAAGAAAAAAGTTTTTCATACTAAAACTAGTTTTCCGACCGATTGTTTCTATGGCAGCTATGAGATATAGTCATCCGATCCGGTCGGTTCCGATATATTAGTAAAGTGCTGCAAAAAGAAGACTATGTGCAAAATTTCAGCTCGATAGCTTGAAAACTGAGAGACTAGTTCGCGTAGAAACAGACAGACAGACGGACAGACGGAAGGACAAAGCTCAATCGCCTCAGCTCGTCACCCTGATCAAGAATATATATAGTTTATGGGCTCGGAAATGAATATTTTTTATGCGTTGCAAACTTCTGGGCAAAATTATAGTAGCCTTTGCAAGGGTATGATGAAAAAGATATGAAAATATCTGGTGTTTCGTCTTATAAACTGTACAACCTGGTGGTTAAAGCTACTGACCTACTAGTTTAGAAAGAAAACAGTGAGCCAGACCCTTACACCTTGACGCTAGATCGAACTTGAAAAGCATTTTCTAGGCCTTCTTGTTAAAGCTACTATCAGTTATCAGTTTTTCTTTACTTTTTGTATAAGACAGTCCACATTTCAAGTTTTCTAAAGCAATTTGTAACATTTGGCACACCAAATTGGAGGCAAACTCTTAGATCCATACTTGTTGAGAGAGGAAAACCTCATATATGCTACAGTTTTATGAATAAACTAAAGTGTTAATAAAGATCCGATGTTTAAAAGTCAAGTTATAAGCAAAAGAAAGTTCGCTACAGCAAAAAATACCTACTGTGCATACACTTTGCAGCACCCAATCGTTCAAGTATTTGAAAAATGTCTAATAAATACTGCGTAGTGAATGCCACAGACCAGTAACCTAGGCAAAAATGGGAATGGAAGGGGCAGGAACACACGCACACACACACACACACACAACACACAAAAACACACACAACAACACCAACCCAAATAATATCGAGCGTGTGTTTTGTATAAACTTAGAGAAATTGGGGTGGGTAGCTGGTTCGTTGACGTTTTCTTTCTCAACTTAAAGCCAATGTCAATGACAGTAGTTGCTTAAAATCATTTAACTCAAAAGGTTCACTGACTCGTTTTTCTGTAATTAAAAAGTCACACTTCAGTGGAGTACAAATGAGTCATCCCCTTGTGGTTTATGTGCCCTCAGGCTTAAATTGAAATTTAATTGTAATTGAATTACTTTTTAAAATCAAATGAGAGCTCTTCAGAATGGCCAACACGTGGAAAGCAGCATGAAGTCACTTAGAGCGAACCGCCGGGCGGGCCCAGGTCTCTGTGTGTGTCCTTCCATTAAGTCTAGAACCATAAACTAAATGCGATTTTGTTATTTAAATTATTGCAAAAGAAGCAAAAAAAAAAGCTGGTAAAGTGGGAGAGAAAGAGGACACACACACAAGCAAATAGGAAACAAGGATGACTCATTCAAGCTACAGTCGCGTCCTTAACAAATGTACGCCAACTGGCTGGAACCTATGGGCCAATTGGAGAAAGAGAAAAAAGGAAGCACAGAAATGGTGAATCATCTTTCAAGAGGCAAAACATTTACCCTCTCTCTTTCAGGCCGTTTCAAGGTTTGTTTATACAGCACTGCGTGCAGCATACAGGGTACCCCTAATGTCTATGTCTGTTTGGCATGTTGTAACTTTCGGCGCCCAGTTGTTGTGTGTGGCTACTTCCACACGCAGCGGGTCAGCCTTATTAGCAAGTATTTTCCATTTCAGTTTGAGTGACCACATGTATGGCTACTACCGCAATGAAATGCCACGCCCCGCTGCAAAAATTTTAAGCTTACATTACATTACAATAAAAGGCTTCAAGCCGCAAGTTTCTATTAGTTGCTTGTTTTTATATTTCTACTCCTTATGGGGGGTTTTTGGTCTTAATGTCACCGCGCGCTCACCGCAAAATTTATGTTTATTGCTTGCTTGCCATTTCGGCCCACTCCAGTTGCCTTTGGCCTATGCTTTTTCTTCTCCGGTCTTCCCCCTTTTATTTATTCATGACATTTTGGAAGCCACTTTATGTTGCGGTTTGGACCTGCGAGTGCTGTTTAAGCTGCGGTTATTATAAAACCCCAAATTGGTATACCTTTACGTAGAGCAAAAGGGGGAGGAAATAGAAACTTCATATTTTTATAGCATACTTTTTGGGGCAAGCAAAAGGCTTGAATTTGCTGCAACTTTGATTAACATTCTAGAGCTACAGCTATTGAAAGCACTCAAATGTAGTTCTTATTGTAACTCTAAGAGCTCACACATATGCCCAATTGGCCCTTGGCTGTTTCGTTGTAGCTGCAACCATTGACAGCTTGTGGTTAGAACTACTTTAACTTGGTAGAGTTCTTGGCAAAGGCCAGTTACTTAATGAAAACATCTTCCTGGAAGGCATACCAAGTTAGTTTTGCCTGTACATACCCTGTACACTAGAGTTTACTTCAAAAAGTTATGTTTTAATGGATGCCACAGGGCTGCAAAGTTATTCATATTACTCATACGCAGTGTTGCCTTTCAACTTTGCATATTTTTTTTGTAGTTTTTTTGTAGAGAAGTCTTTCTCTGGTTTAAACCATACAGAAAGAAGAACAAAACAAATATTTTCAAAAAATACTCTTTTTTCCCTTTGTCCGACCCATCCTTCGTATGGTAGCTAAATGATATAGTCAACCGATTTGGCCAAAAATTTGTAAAATTATGTCAAAACATATAAAACAAGCTCATACAAAATTGCAGTTTACTACCATTAAAAACAAAAAAGTTTTTCTAACTAGGACTGTTTTTCACAACTATCTTTTGTATGGCAGCTATACCTTATAAATGTCCGATTTTCATCAAACTTGTTAGAATTATAAAAAACATAGAAAACATAGGCATACAAAGTTTAAACAGGTTTTCATTGAAAAGAAAAAAGTTTTTCATACTCAAACTAGTTTTCCGACCGATGGTTCCTATGGCAGCTATGAGATATAGTCATCCGATCCGATCGGATCCAACATATTAGTAGTGTGCGTGCAAAAAGAAGACTCTGTGCAAAATTTCAGCTCGTTAGCTTTAAAACTGAGCTCAATCGCCTCAGCTGGTCACCCTGATCAAGAATATATATAGTTAATGGTGTCGGAAATGAATATTTCTATGCATTCTATGCACTATAATACCCTTTGCAAGGTTATAACAAGGGCGATATAAATTCTATCTTTATATTCCTGGAGTTATCCGGGCGCGAGCTTAAAACTGCAATCACAATTTATAGAATATGCTACTCAATTCAATATCTTTCAATACCAAATGTTCTTTAGTTGGGTACGAGAGCCAAAAAGTATAAATAGCAAGGGTGGTGCGTTCGAATGCCAGACAAGACTATAAAAATTTGTATATTTCTTAGTTTTTCACAAGTTTTGAACCAATCAAAACAGCTGGTGTGGATGCCAGCAGACAGAAACTACGATTACACCTGCCAGATGTCCTCCACCAACATATCAGCTGGAGATGCAATAGTTAACAGCCACCTTGCGCCAAATATTGTACTGGTAGAAAGGCCTCTGCCAATCAGCGAAGCCAACAAAACCCTTGCCTAGAAGCAACCGAACCATTTTGGCACAACTCCGCTCGGGGTATTTGGACTCGCTAAACAGTTATCTGGCAAGTATGTTTGTCCCAAATGTGAACTATTCAACTGTCCAGCTAAAACCACTCAACCCACAATACACCCACCTACACTCAGAAAACATTCGCCATGAAAACTAGAAATTCTCCTATGAAATCCGTGCTAAGGCGATTCACCCTAAAATTAAGAAAAATATTTTCTCATTTATGGAAAACTTTCAAAGTTTCAGAAAAATTGTCCGTAAATGAGAAAAAGTTTTCTTAATTTTAGGGTGAATCGCCTTAAGACGGATTTCATAGGAGAATTTCTAGTTTTCAGGGCGAATTGTTTTACCAGTGTATGGAGCCCACCGACACAAGCAGCAGCCTTACTAGGACAGGTCCTGGGGATAGCAAAAGTCAAACTCATCTTAATCCACCACTCATCTATCTTCACCACTTCTTTCATACGCTTCTCCCTTAATCTTTCTCTCTATCTTGCGCTGCAAAGTTTTTGATATTACTCATACGCAGTGTTGCCTTTCAACTTTGATATATTTATACCCATTACTCGAAGAGTAAAAAGGTATTTAACAGGCAGAAGGAAGCATCTCAGACCACATAAAGTCTATGTATTCTTGATCAGCAGGACAAGCTGAGTTGATATAGCCATGTCTGTATGTCCGTCCCTCTGTTTCTATGCTCTCTTCTCCGTCAGTTTGAAAGCTATCTTTACCAAACTTTTTAAAAAGTTCTTTAAATACATATACTCTGCTTATTTGTCGGAACCGGCCGGATCGGTTGACTATATCATATAGCTGTCATAGGAAAAATAGGTCGAAAAACTAGTTTTAGAGAGAAGAACTTTTTTGTTTATAATGGAAACACCTCCAAACTTTGTATTTCTTAGTTTGCTATGCTTTCCCCATGATTTTACTAAGTTTGGTCGAAATCGTACAGCTATATAGTATAGCTGTCATAGGAAAGCAGAGTCTGAAAAGTAGTCTTTGTGAGAAAAACTTTTTTGTTCTCAATGGAAATGTTCTTAAAATTTGCATTTATTTATTTTATATGCTTTTACACAATTCTACAAAGTTTGGTCAAAATCGGAGTACTATAGCATATAGCTGTCATAGGAAAGATAGGTCGAAAAACAAGTTTTGCTGAGAAAAGCCTTTTTGATTCTAATAGAAACTCCTCCAAACTTAGTTTGCTATGCTTTTTCATGATTTTACTAAATTTGGTCGAAATTTTACTAAATTTGGACAAATATATAGGACAGCTGTCATAGGAAAGTAGAGTCTAAAAAGTAGTGTTTGTGAGAAAAACTTTTTTGTTTTCATTGCAAACGCCACTGAACTGCGTATTCATTAGTTTGATGTGCTTTTTTATGATTTCACAAAGTCTGGTTAAAATCGTACAACTATATAGTATAGCTGTCATAGAATAGACGGGTTTTAATAATTTTCTTAGTAAGGAAAACTTATTGTTTTCAGTGGTAGCGTCTTCTAGATTTGCATTTGGGTATTTTATATAGTCACACACAATTCTACATAGTTTTGACAACATCGTATGACTATAGCGTATAGCTGTCATAGGATAGATTGGTCGAAAATCTAGTTTTAGTTAGAAAAACTTTTTTGTTTTCCATGGAAACGCCTTTAAACTTTGTATTCATCAGTCTGCTATACTTTTCCATGATTTCACTAAGTATGGTTGAAATCGGACATTAATATGGTATAGCTCCCATAGAAAAGTAGAGTCTGGAAAGTAGTCTTAGTGAGAGAAACTTTTTTGTTTTCAATGGTATCGTGTTCAATTTTTGTATCTATTTATTTTATGTAGTTTCACACAATTCTACAAAGTTTTGTCCAAATCGGATGACTATAGCATATAGCTGTCATGGGAAAGATCGGACGAAAATCTCGTTTTAGTGAGAAAAGCTTTTTTGTTTTCAATGAAATCATCTCCAAACTCCACATTTATTAGTTTGCTAGGCTTTTTCATGATTTCACAAAGTTTGGTTGAAATCGGTCAGCTATATAGTATAGCTGCCTTAGAAAGAAAGGTCTTAAAAATAGTCTTAGAAAGGAAAACCTTTTTGTTTTCAATGGTGGCGTCTTAAATTATTGCATATACTATATGCATGGCTAAGCAGGGGATCGATATCGAATTTGCTTGGCTACTCCCTTGAGTTGAAAGTATCCTTTTTCAAGTGCACCCCCTTGCCTTATGCAATTCTCTCTCTCGTCTAATAAAAGTAATTGTAATTGCAATGGCAACAGAAATGCACTTCAGTCTGTTCAATGGGAATTTTCTTTATGGCTTTGTGGCATAATCATAACACAGTCACAGTCAATTGCTGTTGTAGCCAACCCCATGACGCACACCACAGTCAACTGATGCGCAAAAAGTTGGAGTAGAAGCACACCCACACACACAAATCAGACACAAAGGATATGCGACTTGGGTGGGAAAACAGTTTCCTTCACATCTTAACAATGCAATGACTTTTTGCGACGCACAAAGGTGAAGGATGTGGCGTTGTCTGAGTTGCTTCTATAAAGGTCAAAGGTTTGAGGTGGCTTTGAGTGGCGATGATGCAGGAGTACCCCTATTGGCACACACACACTTGACAGCTCTGGGGAACACATCAAATATTTGTGCAGCCATCCCTAATATCTAATTTGTCACTCAACTTCAATGTTTGACGTCAATTGTCGACGAGGTGCGCGGGCACACGGTCAATTTGCAATGCAGGAGCGGAGTGAGCGAAAATGGGGGAAGCTAACATATGCGAAATGTATTTAAAAGCAGGCTATAACAATTTCAGCCCACTGTGCATGAACAATTAGGAAAATTCTGGCCACTTCTTTGCCATTTCCGACTGAGAATGAATCATACAGCATTTTTGGGCCCAAACGAAACCTCCAACCACCACCGCCCAGATAGGTACTAGTGTGTGTGGGTGGTGCGCCTGTCGGTAGGCAACATTAACTGTGCCTGGCACTTTGTCCGCTAGGACAGAGACCTGATGACGGGTTGCACCATATGCTTGAAGCAATTTGCAAAATAAAACCAAAACATGAATTTGCCTTATTTTTAGTTCAAATTAGGGGAGGGGCTGCCCACGCAGGCCCAACAACAGCTGCTGCTGCCAACAACAACAACAACAGCAACAGGATCAAAGTGCCTGGGGATGCCCCCCTGCCTGGTGCGCAGGTCGCAGATTGAGACACCGAATATTGATTTTTCGCACAATTTCTTGAATACAGCAAAGACACACATTTCTGTTAACAACAAATAGCGATTAAGCAACTATAAGACTCACCTTTAAGTAGGAACACTGCTTCCTTGGATTCGCCTGGCCTGTTTGACACAATCAACTCTCACACAAATTTATGGCACTTTTGTTAGATTTAAACAATGCTTTGTTGTTGCACTTGCACTCGCACTTCAGTTTTGTTGTTGTTGTTGTTGTTTTTGCTGCTGGCGTTTAATTTTTTGTACTTGCAATTTCAATTCACAGGCCCATCTCACGCGACTCAGCCAGCGGTTGTTGGCCATTTGTTCAGACTCGTCTTGCGTTTGCCAACCATTAGGTGACGCGTGCTGGAAAATTGTTTGCAGCTGCGCACACACGCGAGGAAAAGCGAGTTTTTCCGCCCCCCCAGAAGACGACACACTCCCACTTCCACTTTTGCTTAGTTTGTTTTTGTTTGCAAACAGCTGATTGGCTGGGACACAGTATGACCGTGAGAGATATTTAATAAAAATACTGCCGCTATTTGGAACGGCTGCTGTTAGAGATGGGTCACATTTTGAGTAGCAGTGACTTGCGTAGAGTCACAGTATAGCAAATACGCTTGTCATATTAAAGACAAAATATATTATAGCCGTTATGTACTTCAATTTTATTTCATTTATTTTATAAATAATATTTAATGATATTTAATTCATTAAATAAATTGATTCCAACCCTTAGTATTTATGTATTTGGGTTTTACAGCTTAATATTATTCCGTGCTAAGACCAGAAAACGTTTCGAAATAGAGTTTATGCAAGTCTCAGTGGAAAATCAACTTATCAAAACACGTTTCATCCCAAATAGATGGATATTGAGATATGGCATGTTTATTTTAAGTAAATTTATTTCATATAATAAACATCAACTATTAAATGGAATTCGAGCTGCTATTTTATTAATATTAAAGGTGTTTCTTTTGTCAAAAGAAACAATTTTATACAAGAACAAACTTTTAGTAATTAAAATGAAGCATTTCAAATATCCTTTGATTTATGACGCTTGACAACCCTAATGCAACGTTCATATCTAACAAACACTCGACAACCCTACCACAAAGCAGAGACATAGGAATTAATTGTGTTTCGTTTTAAAGAAAAACAGTAAGAAAATTTAGTTGTCATTTGCAGTTGATCTGTACGTACATAAATTGAGTTTAAAAATGTTTGCTGCACGTAACCTAACCAAAGCAGCTGCTCGGTAAGTACAACTGCCATTAAAAATCAATGCCGGCCGCTGCCGCTGCGGCGATTACATAAATAGCAACAACAAACAGCAATGGCGACACTGCATATTCACCGTTTTATGTACTTGCAGCCTTTCTGTGCGCGGCAAGCACTCACTGCCCAAGCTGCCCTATGACTATGCCGCTCTCGAGCCCATCATATGCCGTGAAATCATGGAACTGCATCATCAGAAACATCACCAGGTAACATTTCCTTTTCCCCCCTTCTGTGTGTACTAAACTTATCTTTCCCCTCACCAGACCTATGTCAACAATTTGAATGCCGCCGAGGAGCAACTGGAGGAGGCCAAATGCAAGAGCGATACCACCAAAATGATACAATTGGCACCCGCCTTGCGTTTCAATGGCGGCGGTCACATCAATCATACCATTTTCTGGCAGAATTTGTCACCCAACAAGTCCCAGCCCAGTGGCGACTTGAAAAAAGCCATCGAATCGCAGTGGAAGAGTTTCGCCGACTTTAAGAAGGAGCTCAGCACCCTGACAGTGGCTGTACAGGGTTCCGGCTGGGGCTGGTTGGGCTACAACAAGAAGACCGGCAAACTGCAGTTGGCCGCCTTGCCCAATCAGGATCCATTGGAGGCCTGCACTGGGCTCATTCCGCTTTTCGGTATTGATGTATGGGAGCATGCCTACTACTTGCAATACAAAAATGTGCGTCCCTCGTATGTAGAGGCCATTTGGGATATTGCCAACTGGGAAGACATCTCTTGCCGTTACCAGGAGGCCACAAAATTGGCCGTTTAAGTGTTAAATGTTACATCTGTGTTTAAATATCTAAGCATGGGATCAAAGATCCAACACCCAAAACATAAAACAAAAACTGTAGTCTGAGACAAAGTAACTAAACATAATGGGCCACCTCTTCATCGAATAAATACACCATATTTCGAGGAACTTGTACAGAGAATCTGTTGTATTTGGAACAAGCACAAGGATTCGAAGGTACTAAAAAATATACATAAGTACAAAAACAGGACACACACACGCACAAGTTCCGCTTAGAAACACTTGCGATGTATGATGCCGGGACCCACATCATCATATTCGGCCACATCAATCCACATATTCTGGAAACTGGAGAGTGAGGCGAGTACTGAACCACCCGACCACACCGAAAATCGTCTATCTGGACTGGCGGTGATCTTAATCCTAATCGTTGAGGGAGCCATGGCCGTCAAATCTTGTTGCATTCTTTGCTCTATGTTGCGGAACATGGTGGTGCCACCCGATAGCACTATATTGCCATACATATCCTTACGCAAATCCATGTCACACTTTTGTATGGACTGAAAAGTGGCCTCATGCAGCCCAAGTATCTCCTGACCCAACAAACTGGGCCTGAAAAGAGCCTCTGGGCAACGAAAACGTTCCGTGCCCAAATGAATCAGCTGCCCATCGGGCAACTCATACACATCTTCCGTGTCCTCCACAGGCAAATCCTGTTCACTTTTGGCCTGCTCTTGGGCCATTTCCTGGTCATAGTCCATGGACACATAGCACAGTCTCTCCTTGATATCACGCACTATCTCCAGCTCGGCGCTGGTATTCAACTTGTGACCCCGTTCCATGAGCAACTTGCTCAAATACTCTGTCATATCACGTCCAGCCAGATCCAAACGCATGCAGGCATGCGGCAGAGCATAACCCTCATAAATGGGCACCGTGTGGGTCACACCATCACCCGAGTCCACCACTATGCCTATGGTGCGTCCAGTGGCATACAGCGACAGCACCGCCTGTATGGCCACATACAGAGCAGGCACCCGGAATGTTTCAAACATAATCTCGGTCATCTTCTCGCGATTCTTTTTCGGATTGAGCGGTGCCTCTGTGAGTAGCACTGGATAGCTGGAGGACTCCACACGCAGCTGCTCAAAGGTGTGCTCCCAAATCCTCTCCATATCATCCCAATTGTTGACCACACCATGTTCTATGGGATACTTTAGACTGAGTATACCCCGTTTCTTGGCCGCCTCCTCACCAATCACACAGTCTTCGATGCGGGATTCCAGTAAGACATTCAAATGACGAGGTCTGCCCACAATGGAGGGAAATACCACGCGTGGAGTCTTCTCGCCGGAGAAACCGGCCTTGCAAATACCCGAACCGTTGTCAATGACAATGCCCGAGTTGGTGAGCTCCTCTTCCTCGCTACTCATCTTGGCGGTGGTCACAGCTGAGGGGCTTAATCTTTAGGACTTAAAGCAGCTCTTGACCACTTGGTTACTTACGATGATTAAGAGATTTGTATAGAATTTGCTGTGCCTTCTGATTTGTAATATAGATGTTGATTTGAGAAGGTACAAAAAATCTGGACATATTTTTGAGAGTGTCTCCTGTTGTATGTGTGAGTGTGTAGGTGGGGATTGATTGAAGTTTTGTTTTGAGTATTCGTAGAATAGCTTGATATTTAACTAAGAGATTCCTTTGTATATAAGAATTACAACTGTAAAATGGTGATGCAAGCTACTCGGAAAAGGTGCCTAGGGATCAGGCTTAATTCAGTTTGGAGTTTCCCAACATGTTGATTTTATTTTTAGTTGATTTTCAATTGGATTTAAATACTCTAAGCGAGTGGAACCAGAATTCTTAGCTATCCTCAAATGCTTGGTAGGGTTCTTAAGTAGGATAAGGCGAATAGTGTTCCTACTTCAGTCTCAGTTTACTTTAAAATATATCAAATTTTCAACAAACGTTTGGTTCTACCTATCGACTCTATATATTCAAAGGAGCTCCTGTTTCCAGCTTTATCCATACAGCATCTCCCACTTGATATCTTTCTCAAACAAAATTCGCCATAATCCGCTTCTTTTTGAACACAGATGCGGTTCAATCATCTTGTAAGATCATTTTCCCAAGGAACCCGAACCAAATTAAGTGTTTTTATCTAATTTAATTACAGTTTTTAAGGATACTTCACTTGAATCTATTCCAAAATTGTCTTAGAAAAGCATTTTGTAAACGTTTTCAGAACGTTTTTCTACACCAGACCAGACAAGTAACTGATAAGGCGATATTTCAATGTAGATCTTCAGTCTGGCGTACATACTTTGAACACTGACAGCACACATATGTAAAATTGAGGGTCCACCTGTCAAATTTCACTTCAAAGTTGCCTAACAATCACTTGTATGTTTTTGATATCACCTTTTTTGAAGAACAGTTGAATAATACAGGATTCTACAACAGTAAGGCAGGTAGCATTGGCTCCAAAGCAATCAAAGATCGTTTCGTGGGCAGGAAATTACATGATTTAATCTTCTTTGATAACACTAGACAACAAAGTAGAGTATATTAAAGAGTTTGTGTTGATTCCACATGATATTCGCTTACTGAACACGAACCATGTCTAGCTTTTCGGTAAGTTGTGCTTAAAAGTTGCTTAAAATGCCCATTGGAAGCATTTTAAGGCACTTTCTTATACATTTGCTTGGATTTTCTTTGATATGTTGGTTAAGTTTTGGTTATTAACTTCAAAAAAAACTATTTCAAACCATTCTGAGATTTTTTTAAGCGCAGATATGGCATTTTGAATACTTTTGTTTGAAATAACACATTTTTTAGCTGCCCAAAGGTATGCAATGCAAAATTAGTACAAACAAAACGCACAGCATACTTATGGGCAGTTCAACATTTAGTGGTTTCGAACCCTTGTATTCGAAGTGGTATAACTTCTGCTAAAAAAATCGCAAAATTGCTTGGAAAAGTTTTTTTGAAAGTTAAAGAGTGGTATTTTTTGATTATGCAAAATAATTGTAATGCTCAGGTTTAACAAAGCCCATTGCATACTTATGGGCAGTTTGAAATCTAGTAGTTTCGAGACCTTGTATTCAAAATGGTATAACTTCTGTTAGAAAAATCGCAAAATTGTTTGGAAAAGCTTATTTGAAAGTTAAGGAGCGGCATTTTTTGATTATGCAAAAGAATTGTAAAGTAAATGTCTAACAAAGCCCATTGCATACTTATGGGCAGTTTGAAATCTAGTAGTTTCGAACCCTTGTATTCGAAATGGTATAACTTCTGTTAGAAAAATCGCAAAATTGTTTGGAAAAGCTTATTTGAAAGTTAAGGAGCGGCATTTTTTGATTATGCAAAAGAATTGTAAAGTAAATGTCTAACAAAGCCCAATGCATACTTATGAGCAGTTTGAAATCTAGTAGTTTCGAGACCTTGTATTCAAAATGGTATATTTTCGCTTCAAAAAATCGCAAAATTGTTTGGAAAAGTGTATTTGAAAGTTGAGAAGTTATATTTTTTGATTATGCAAATAAATTGTAGTGCAAATGTTTAACAAAACCCACAGCATACTTATGGGCAGTTTGAAATCTAGTAGTTTCGAGACCTTGTATTCAAAATGGTATAAACTCTGTTAAAAAAATCGCAAAATTGTTTGGAAAAGCTTATTTGCAAGTTAAAAGTGCTATTTTGTGATTATACAAAAAGATTTCAAACAAATCAATGGTTTGTGTACAAAAAGAGCCTTAAAAGTGTAAATAAAGAGGCATTTAAAGCAACTTAAAGCTCAAATTGCTTATAATCTAGACATAATAGACCATTTTCAAAACAGATTCGAGTTCAGCAGATGAAAATCGTCTAGAGAAGCCTTTAATATTGTGTAAAAATCTTAAAACCAACTACCAATTGTGTTCATGCTTCATAATGAAACATTTTTGGACAATAAAACTTTACCAAATGTATGTTTTACTTACCAGTGACTGAAAACCCTCCAATTCCCTTGAAAAAACTGTTGCCAGCTTACCAAATTATCCATCTATGGGCATTGCAGTATGAGCAACTTCTCCTCCACTTTGGGTTCTGCTTCATTGCCTACATACGAAATTAGCGTCTAAGGCGACATCAACTTAGAGACATCTCAACCGACGACGACGACGACTACAACTCATGAGTTGGTTTCATGACACAATGGCACCACCACCACCACCTCCTCCGCCGCCACCACTGCATCGACATGTCCCTTTTTAATTTATAGCCTCACGAATTTGAATTTATTTCTGTACTTTTTAAAACTGATTTACAAAATTCAAGCTAAACACATGTGGCAACCCGAATGGAAATAATTTTCAAAATTGCAGTAGCTCTGCCTCAAAACGCCGCCCGCTGGCAAAGTGAAGTGATAAATTTACGCAACCTTGGAGGCGTGCGGCAACCGAAAACAGTCACCGCAACACCGCACTTTTCCAAATCCCTTCCCACCGCGAAGGCGCGCACTGTCAGTTGGATTTAAGCCTCACCTGGTTGGCGAATTGGAGCAGCAGTCCCCGGGGAAGTTTGTTGAACTTTACACTTCAAAATTGAAAAGCAGCCAGCCCATATCCAGCCATCGGTGATGCGTTTAGAAGGGCTAATGCTGCAGCTGCATACCAGTCCGTGGTTTTTGGGGGAAGCACGCGCTGCCGTCGTGTGGATCCGTGATCAAATCAAGTGGAGTGGCTCAAGTGCAGCTGACTGACTGACTCAAACGATGATGATGATGATGTGGAGGATGATTATGGCTGTGTTGAAGGTAAATCGTTGCATTTGGTGGCTTTTGTCTGCCGTTGGCTGCGCGGCTGCACGTGTGATGAAGAGTCGCCGCCGACTGGCGCCGACTGGAAGGAAGTTAAGGTTACTGGGATTTCGCAAGCTTCCATTTGAGACTTGTCGTCTCATTTGTATGCGTCACTTGGGCTTAATAAATTCGCAATTAATTAAAATTTAAAGTACTCGAATTGTCATCACAATAATATAATGCTAATGATAAGTATTATTGAGTTTTTTTATTTGGTTTTTGAAATATGTGAGAATGACATTGAGGCAGGCCTGAGCGGTGTTGTAGAATGGGAATTGGTGGGGAGTTCTTTTTGGTGAAGATCTTTCTACATAATATCCTACCGGATATGTTATGTTTTGCCGGTTCAGTTATGATCTCACGAATCAAACCCTGCACTTTACCTTATAAACTACTGATCTCCCATCTCAAACCACTAATTATACTCTGTACCGTAGGTACATAGAGTATTATAAGTTTGTGCAAAAGTATGTAACATCCAGAAGGAAGCATCTCCGACCCCATAAAGTATATTTATTCTTGATCAGCATCAACAGCCGAGTCGATATAGCCATGTCCGTCTGTCCGTCTGTCTGTCCGTATGAACGCACTGATCTCAGAGATGGTAAGAGATAGAGGTTTGACGTGTATGGGACATATGCTTCTTATGTCTGCAGGCAGATCAAGTTTATTTTCAATTTTGGCCACGCCCCCTCCCGCCCCCGCAATTTAGAAAAAACGTCATATCTCCCACAGTTTTGAAGATAGATTGCTTGTTCCTTTTGGACATATTTAGTTATTAGAATAACTTATCGATCCGCCAAAAAAATGAAGAAGATCGGATGAACGGTTTTCGAGTTATGATCAAAAGACAAAATTTCTTGGTACAGAGTATGTTATAGTCGGGCTTGACCGACTTTCTTTCTTGTTTTTGTATTCGCTTTACAAAACTCTACTTTTCTAAGAACAAAGAACCATTTTCTCTGGAAAATTGAGATATATAAAAGTGAATATTGCATATTTTACTATATTGTTCATAGTATAAACTTTATACTGTTAGGGTGGCTACCCTAGGAACCAGTTAGTGGTTCATTAATATCAATATATTGACCAGTTCAGTAATGATAAGAAGATTATGTTTGCTTTTGAGGTAGCATTTTTATGTGTCCAGTGATTGATAAGCTGGTGGTATAAACAGAATTAAGCTTAGGAACAAATTGTTTAGCATTTGTTGCCCTATTGAATAATCCAACGATTGTGGCCTATCTTGACCAAAAATTGTGTATGTACGATAAGTTTGTATGGAAGCAACATCAAATTTGCCATCAAAAAGTTTGACTCGGAGGGGCTTAATCTAATTCCTTTTCACTAGGAGAAAAGCTGTTTTTTATAGGTATGAAGTAAAATCAAGTAAAAAAGTCGATCAAGCCTGATATACTATGTAGTTTTCAAATTTTGTGTTAAGGTTTGTAAGGTTTACAACATTTCCATTGAAAACAAACAAGTTTTTCTCCTTAAGACTACTTTTCAGACTCTACTTTTCTATGAAAGCTATACTATATAGATCTCAGATTTCGACCAAACTTGGTAAAATCATGTAAAAGCATAGCAAACTAAGAAATACACAGTTTGGAGGCGTTTTCATGGAAAATAAAAAAGTTTTTCCCACTAAAACTAGTCTTTCGACGTATCGTTCCTATGACAGCTATATGCTATAGTGAACCGATTAGGACAAAACTTTGTAGAATTGTGTGAAAGCATATCAAATAAATAAATGCCAATTTTATGGACATTTCCCTTGAAAACAAAAAAGTTTTTCTCACTAAGACTGCTTTTCTGACTCTACTTTTGTATGACAGCTATACTATACAGATGTGCGACTTCGAACAAACTTAATATAGTCATGCAAAAGCATAGCAAACTAAGAAATACAAAGTTTGGAGGCGTTTTCTTTGAAAACAAAAAAGTTTTTCTCACTAAAACTAGTTTCTTGACCGATCATTCCTATGGCAGCTATATGCTATAGTCATCCGATTTGGACAAAACTTTGTGGAGTTGTGTAAAAGCTTATAAAATAAATATATGCCAATTTTAAAGAGGTTTACATTGAAAATAAAAAAGTTTTTCTCACTAAGACTATTTTTCTAACCTTACTTTTGTATGACAGCTATACTATATACATGTCCGATTTAGACCAAACTTGGTTAAATCATGAAAAAGCATAGCAAACTAAGAAATTCAAAGTTTGGAGACGTTTCCATTGAAAACCAAAAAGTTTTTCTCACTAAGACTACTTTTTAGACTCTACTTTACTATGACAGCTATACTATATAGATGTCTGTTTTCGAACAAACTTGGCAGAATTATGAAAAAAGCATAGCAAACTAAGAAATACAAAGTTTGGAGGCGTTTCCATTGAAAACAAAAAAGTTTTTCAAACTAGAGCCAGTTTTTCGACCGATCTTTCCTATGGCAGCTATATGTTTAAGTCAACCGATCTGGCCGGTTACGACAAATGTGCAGCGTTTTTGTTCTAGAAGACTTCGTGTAAAGTTTGGTCGCGATAACACTAAATCAACTCAGCTCTTCATGCTGATCAAGAATATATATATACTTTATGTGGTCGGAAATGCTTCCTTCTATGCGTTACAAGCAACATTATACCCTCTGCCAGGGTATACTTACTTACTTACTTACCTGACTTCCTTTCGCCTGCCCGATGAATGGATTAGTACAGATCTAAAGAAACTTATGATCATATCCTAGCATATAATACCACTAGAATTCTGCAGATGTTGCGATTTGGCAGTTCGAACCCGCTTTTAAAGTCTAAGGTACGGTTCGCCAACTGATACGGGTAATAAACGAACCTGAATCATTGATGAACCTTGGTTGCTAAATCCTTTTAAGATTGAATAACATTTTCAACCCGGCATCACTTACCGGAATGGACACTACATTACTTTATAGAAGAAGTCCAATGTATAGATTTCCAAGAGCAGCGCCTTGTATCAAATGGAGTGTCGAATTGCTGATCAATTGATTTTAAGCAGGGGTGCCCAAGGCCTATGCGCACCAGCCAAATCCACTTCGTATGTTCTCCCTCTAAGAGCATATAGTTCAAGTTTTCAAGCACAATTACTCAACAAACCAACTTCACATGGTACAATTACTCAAGTAATTGTAAAAGTAATTACAATTTAAAGTAATTAAATCGTAATTCCCAGTTACAATTACGATTACTAAGAAAAATCTTACTTATTGTATGAATTATTAAGATTTTTATAATCAGAAGTAATTAAATATGGCAAGTAATGGTAATGAAGATGTTTATTAGACGTCTAAACCCCTGAACCAATCTATATAAAATGTACACAGTAGGTTCACCTCCATCAGGAAACAATCAAAGACTAGGTATCAAGTCTATAAACCGTTTCAAAAGAGGTCAAAAGTGCTTTAGAGCCATATCTCAGAAGATGTTTAAGCCATGAACTGGAAATTTGGTCTGTAGGTTGGTAATATAAAGTAGCATATTTTACTTTTACTGGTACTGGTTCAAAAATGGTTCAAAAACATGTCTCAAAAGTAATTTAGGCTATAAGTTTGAAATTTGGTTTTGAAGATTGGTAGTAAGGAGTCGGATATCTTGCAACTTGTAAAGAAGGTTAAGAATATGAACTTAAAATGTTTACAACATAGGTATAGGTATATATAGGCGATACTTAAACATTTCTCAAGTCTTATTTTAAGTTCCTTTTGCCTACTTCAACCTCAATGAAGAGGATTGAATACACACCTCCATCCACTAAATTGTATTACCTGTTGCTACGTATGTGTCAACACAGATTAAGCTCAATGAAGACGACTAAAAATAGTTTGCTTCAGCCGGGATACTGCGCAGCTGCCGTCAGGGTTGTCAGAGTATAGAAATGTATCTAGGAAGTGTGCAAACAATGAGTCTACCTACCGCCTAGTAACCCTAGTTGTCAACAGGTTAACAGCCAGGTAAACCTTGCCTTAACCATTCAATATCCTTAACAGCTTGTGGCCATAACAAAATGGCAGGATCTAACCGTCTGCGTTTACTGTGCCTTGGCGGTCTAGTCGTCTCCATGTACTCTCTCTATGTCAAGCATCAACTGGACCACAATGAAAACTACAAGGCCATGTGTGATCTGGCCGAGAGTGTAAGCTGCACGGCTGTCTTCAAGTCGGAGTAAGTAACTTGTAATCATTAATTCTTCCATAACTTATGTGCCTGCCTTAGCTATGGACGTGGCTTTGGTCTGACTCAGAAGCTGTTTGGTTCTAACTCAACTTACCTTAATCCCTCCAATGGAGCCTTGGGCGGTGTTTTCTATGTGCTCCTCCTGGCCAGCTGTAAGTTGTTTAATTTTGCATAATTTTCTTGTATTTTGATTTGAAGATTTAAATGCGCAGCCTTCTTTGAAAAACGTTGGCTCTGCCTTTTGCAACTGTTGATTGCTGCTGGCTCAATGCTGCTCTGCTGCTATTTGGCTGGACTTTTACTGTTTGTCCTGGAGGATTTGTGCGTGGTCTGTGTGCTCATCTATATCATACACATTTTAATGCTGCTGGAGGTCTACAAACGTTACAAACGTTTATATCTCAGGAAACGGGCCATTGAGTGAAGTGAAATGTAATGAAATAAAAAACCTTAGCAAGATAAAATGCTGTAGATGAGCTACCTGGTGGTGAATTATGTGGGGTTATTGGTGGGGGTTAAGCTGGCAACGTGACTTCACTTATTATTAAGCAAATCTGCTCGCTTTTGACCCGCACGTTTGGAGACGGAGGCTGAGGCGAAGACATGCTGGCAGAAGCCTCCCAGGGCCAGGCACGTACTTGTGGAGCAATTAATTCTGCAGCTTCCATTTGATTTGTGAGGTAGGCGAATGGCGGTTGCCACTATTTACTCAAAGGTAGGCGGGTTATACAAGACAGGCGTAGGTGGAAAATGGAAAATTGAATGCAAATTAATTTGCCATCAGGACTGTGACGATTGACTGAAGTACTATGGAATTGTTTATATAGATTGCAGCTTCTTGTACTACAGTCCAACTTTTGCTTATCTAAGTATCTCAGGGCAGCAGTCGGGGCCGGAAACGCAGCTTCTCAAATCCTTGTATTTAAGATACGATTTACTGGGAAATATCAATATCAACAAGAAAGAAAGTCGGTCAAGCCCGACTATAACATACTCTGTACCAAGAAACAGTCTTTGGATCATAAATCGAAAACCGTTCATCCAAACTTCGCCATTCCTTTGGCGAATCGATAAGTTATCCTAATAACTAAATATGTCCAGAAGGAACAAGCCATCTATCTTCAAAACTGTGGGAGATATGACGTTTTTTCTAAATTGCGGGGGCGGGAAGGGGCGTGGCCAAAATTGAAAATAAACTTGATCTGCCTGCAGACATAAGAAGCATATGTCCCATACATGTCAAACCTCTATCTCTTACCATCTCTGAGATCTGTGCGTTCATACGGACAGACAGACAGACGGACAGACGGACAGACGAACAGACGGACATGGCTATATCGACTCGGCTGTTGATGCTGATCAAGAATATATATACTTAAGGGGTCGGAGATGCTTCCTTCTGGATGTTACATACTTTTGCACAAACTTATAATACTCTATGTACCTTCGGTACAGAGTATAAAAAACCCTGTTAATCCCATTTTACTACTAGAAGTCTCGAATTAGGCTTAAATTAAAGCTTGAACTATAGATAAGACTTTGAAACATGCAGCTCAACTACTTACTTATTCATTATACCCTTGCAAAGGGTATTATAATTTTGATCAGAAGTTTGCAACGCATAGAAATATTCATTTCCGACCCCATAAACAATATATATTCTTGATCAGGGTGACAAGCTGAGTCGATTGAGCTTTGTCTAGTGAACTAGTCTCTCAGTTTAAAAGCTATCGAGCTGAAATTTTGCACAGAGTCTTCTTTTTGCTGCACACTACAAATATCTAGGAACCGACCGGATTGGATTAGTATATCTCATAGCTCCCATAGGCACAATCGGTCGGAAAACTAGTTTTAGTATGAAAAACTTTTTTCTTTTCAATGAAAACCTGTCCAAACTTTGTATTCCTAAATTTTCTATGTTTTTTTATAATTCTACCAAGTTTTATTAAAATCGAACAACTATATGGTATAGCTGCCATTCAAAAGATAGGTTTGAAAAACAGTCTTAGTTAGAAAAACTTTTTTGTTTTTAATGGTAGCATCCTGCAATTTTCTATATGTTTGTTTCTCCTGCTTTTACATAATTCTACAAATTTTTGTCCAAATCGGTTGACTATATCATATAGCTACCATACGAACGATCGGTCGGAAAATGGGAAAAAGAGTATTTTTTTTGAAAATATTTAAGCAAGCACTTGCAAGGGTATAAAAACTTCGGCCAGACAGACGAAGTTAGCTTAGCTTTCTCGTTTTATTATTTATTTGCCCTACTTAATGTTATTCATTGTTTCTGAATGAATTGTTCTTTAAATTCCCAACTGGTTCTGGCACTTTTGTTATGGCTTAACGGGTAAATTTATAGATTTCTTATTGGATTTTTGGATTAATTCAAGTTTTTTATACCCTTGTAGAGGGTATATTAAAATTGTTCACTTGTAGGTAACGCATAGCAGGAAGCATCTCCGACTTCATAAAGTATATATATTCTTGATCAGCATGACGAGCTGAGTCGATATAGCCTTGAACGTCTGTTTCTATGCGATTTCCACCGTCAGTTTGAAAGCTATCTTCATGAAACTCGGAACTGGAAGTATCGGATAACTATAGCATATAGCTGCCAAAGGAATGATCGGTCGAAAAACTAGTTTTAGTGAGAAAAACTTTTTTGTTTTCAATGGAAACGCCACCAAACTTTGTATTTCTTAGTTTGCTATGCTTTCTCATGATTTAACTAAGTTTGGTCGAAATCGGACAACTATATAATATAGCACCCATAGAAAAGTAGAGTCTGAAAAGTAGTCTTAGTGAGAAAAACTTTTTTGTTTTCCAAGGAAATGTCCTCAAAATTGGCATTTTTTTATTTGATTTGCCTTTACACAATTCTACAAAGTTTTGTCAAAATCGGTTGGCTATAGCATATAGCTGCAGTACAAAAGATCGGTCGAAAATTAAGTTCTATTGAGAAAACTTTTTTGTTTGAAATGGAATCGACTTGAAATTTCTTACATTTTAGTTTGTTAGGATTTTGCATGATTCCACTAAGTTTGGTCTAAATCGGACTACTATATAGTATAGCTGCCATAGAAAAGTAAGGTCCGAAAAGTAGTCTTAGTGAGAAAATCGTGCTGCATAGGTATACAAACTTTGGACGAGCAGAAGTTAACTTTCCTCTATGTGGTTAATTAGAGTCTGCTAGCACCTCGGCTTTGTTCTCAAAAAGAGGGTTTCCTGAGACTTTGATTTTGATCAACATCGACATGATGGGCACTTTTGCAGGCCAGGTTCGTGTTTTGCGTTGAAAGTCCCATAAGCTCTCTCACAATTGCTGCTGAGCTACTGCTGCCTGCTTTAGAAACTGTAGACCTAAGTTCAGGGTTACCCAAGAAGAGAGGCTATCTGTCGCTCTCTCGATCTCTCTCTGCGTTAATTGTCGAAAATGTTCGGCCTCAACGGGGCATGGCTGGGGAACACTGCCTTAGTTGTTGTAACATGGAACGCGCTCTCTTATCTAGCTTTAACTTCTTGAGATTACATAGAGCGAGCTTAAAGCTAACAAAAAGCTCTCTCACTGCTGTAAACTGTCTACCGAACTGCTGCTGCCTTCTTGGGTCTTAACTCACTTTCTAACTTCACTCACCAGCGCATTGTCTGAGTCTGAGAAGTATTGTAAAAGAATTTGATTTGGTATTTTAAAATGAACTATAAGATGTTTCTCCAGCTCTAGTTTGGAGCGCTTCAGTATGCTCCGGGCCCCCGCTCCTCATCCTGTAGATCTCTATTTGCTGTATCCATTGAACAAGTTGTTTATCTGTTGAAAGTTTTATTTAATCACTTCACTGCGTCTGATCCTCCATGGTGTTGGGTAAATCTTGAACGCAATTCAATTGCTGCACACATGGAACAGGCACATTTGGTGAGTCTACTCCCAATTGGGGTCGCCTGTGGCACGATCTTCTTCAATTCTTTTGACAAGGCAAACAAATGCAAACGCTTCGAAGCTTGTCACAAACAACAGCAAACGCCGACGCCATCGCCGTCGCCGTCGCCGCCGACACATTCACCTCGCCGCAACCAAGTAGACTACTTTACCCTTACCCTGCTCCAGAGAGCGTGCGCGCGCAGCTCGTTCGAGAAAAGGGGCAAACACACAATCACTTGCCTCAAAGATGGCAAATCAGCTTGGCAACCGAGATGCGGAGAGCCCAGGGCTGTGATTGAGATTGAGATAGAATGCAGCTGGGTTGGCGCTTTGAAGATGATCGTATGTGGCAGCGGCAGCGGCAGCAGCAGCAGCTGTTGGGCTGCTCACTGTGGTTGCCACCGCATCACAGATGCGACTCGGCGACTCCTAGACTTTCAGTTTCCTACGTTTCATATAAATATGCGCGGAGCTGGCAGCTAGAGATCAGTCAGAATTCGGCGCTGCTCCAAGATCCAAGTCAAGCTACAGCTCTTTGGGAAATCAGGCACTGCAAACTGTGGAATATGTTCAAGATATTGGGCCTAACGCTGTTGGTGACGGCGGTACTGGCACGCCCCGAGCCGCCGGTGAACTCCTACCTGCCGCCCTCCGATAGCTATGGGGCACCAGGTCAGGGTGGTGGTGGTGGTGGCGGTGGCGGTGCCGGCGGCGGACGTCCTTCTGATGCCTATGGTGCGCCAGGAGCAGGCGGCGGTCGGCCCTCGGACTCGTACGGTGCCCCCGGACAGGGTCAGGGCGGTGGTTTCGGTGGCAAACCCTCGGATACGTACGGAGCTCCTGGTAATGGCAATGGTGGAGCCGGCGGTCGTCCTTCCAGCAGCTACGGAGCCCCTGGACAGGGTCAGGGTGGTTTCGGTGGCAAGCCTTCGGACTCCTATGGCGCTCCTGGCGGTGGTAATGGCGGCAATGGACGTCCCTCGGGCAGTTACGGCGCTCCTGGACAAGGCCAGGGACAGGGCCAGGGACAAGGCGGCTTTGGTGGCAAACCCTCGGATTCGTATGGAGCTCCCGGCGGTGGTAATGGCGTTGGACGTCCTTCCGGCAGTTATGGTGCACCCGGACAGGGCCAGGGACAAGGCGGTTTTGGTGGCAAACCCTCGGATTCGTATGGAGCTCCCAATGGTGGTGGTAACGGTGGCGGACGTCCTTCCGGCAGCTATGGTGCCCCTGGACAGGGACAGGGCCAGGGCCAGGGCAAACCCTCGGACTCGTACGGTGCTCCCGGTCAGGGACAAGGCGGTTTCGGCGGTGGACGCCCCTCCAGCAGCTATGGCGCACCCGGATCTGGTCCCGGCGGCCGTCCCTCCGACTCCTATGGCCCACCCGCCTCGGGAGCTGGCGCTGGCGGCACTGGCGGTGCTGGCGGTGCCGGCGGCAGTGGAGCCGACTATGACAACGATGTGAGTAGTTGGCTTGGTTCTGGGTTGGTCAACACTGATTTGCTCCGTCTGGGAATGCTGCACCTCGCCTTAGGTTCTCTTGCACCGCCTTCGTTTTTGCTTGCGCCTCTCTCCCCACCCCCCGCCCCCCACTCTACCTCTATCTAAGTACTCTCTCTCTATCTGTCTGTCTCTTTCTGCCCGCCTGTAGGAACCCGCTAAATACGAATTTAATTACCAAGTTGAGGACGCTCCCAGTGGGCTCTCATTCGGGCATTCAGAGATGCGCGACGGTGACTTCACCACCGGCCAGTACAATGTTCTGTTGCCCGATGGAAGGAAGCAAGTAAGCGAAGCGCGAAGCAGCTGGTTGGTAGCAGGAGGGCAACAGCAGGAGGAGGAGCAGTCGATGACCAACCCATACTGATGGCTAATTCGTATTCTGTTTGCTTCTTTTCGCCCCGCAGATTGTGGAGTACGAGGCGGATCAGCAGGGTTACCGGCCACAGGTGCGTTATGAGGGCGAGGCCAATGATGGCACTGGCGCTGGCGGCAGTGGTCCCGGTGGTCAGAGCTTGGGAGCGGACGGTTACTCGAGCGGACGTCCTGGCAATGGCAATGGCGGCGGCGGCTACTCCGGTGGACGTCCTGGTGGCCAGGATCTGGGTCAGAATGGTTACTCCAGTGGTCGTCCGGGCGGTCAAGACGGCGGTCGTCCAGGTGGCCAAGACTTTGGCGCCGGTGGCTACTCTAATGGACGTCCCGGCGGTCAGGATTTGGGTCAGAATGGTTACTCTAGTGGACGTCCGGGCGGCAATGAAGGCGGCGATGGTGGTGGCCGTGTGGTCATAAGAGGACGCGTTACTGGACCCGACGGTGGTGATGTGCAGGGCCGTCCCGGTGGTCAGGATCTGGGTCAGGGTGGTTACTCCAATGGTCGTCCTGGTGGTCAGGACTTTGGTGCCGGCGGCTATTCTGGTGGTCGTCCCGGCCAGGGCCAGGGTCAGGACTTTGGTCAGAATGGTTACTCCAGCGGTCGTCCCGGTGGCGGTGGACGTCCCAATGGCCAGGATAATGATGGTCAGGGCTACTCCAGCGGCAAGCCAGGTCAGGGACGCAATGGTAATGGCAATGGCTTCGGACCCGGTGGCCAGAATGGTGACAACGATGGCAGCGGCTACAGATACTAAGACACGGCTCCACACAAACACACATACACTCTCTCTCTCTCTCTCACACACACTAGCTAGGACAATTCCAATTAGATGTTAAGACTTAGCCTACCTCCCTTCTTTCCATCCACCCTCTCTCTCTCTCTCTCCGACTCTCTCCCTCTCTTAGCTCATTGCTCTGCTCCCAACCATTCAACCATCCATCCATCCCACATACTTCTTAGTCTCTAAGGACTCTTTTTGTAGACTTAAGCTCATCTTGTTGTAAATGCAAACGCAAAAAAGAACCCAAAAAAAAATGAAAGAAAAAGGATTAAGCCACATTTGAAATGTAAGAGTTAAGTGAAGAAATAAATAAATTTATTTTTAAAGAAAGAAGGACTTTTCGTTAAGGGTTTACGAATATGGGAGTCCTCCCGAGCTGCGATCCCTCTTGAGAACGTTCTTTTCCATATCAATCCAAAAATTTGGGTCAAAGACGACTTAAGACCTCTTTGAAACCAACAGAAAATGTTAATATAGAAGCTTATCTAAGCTGTATCATCAGCACACTTCGCTCACTCACTTCCAGACTGCCTTAGCTCAAAATACTCGACTTTTGAGTTTAGGATACAGAAATATTCCCTATATTGTGTTCTACCTGGTGGAAAGTGTACTAAAAGCTTGCCAAAAAGTATTCAAATTATAGCAGGAACTATGTCTGGCCCCATTAGGTATATATATTCTTGATCAGCAAGACGAAATGAGTCGATTTAGCCTGTCCTATGCTGTTTGCTTCATCTGTTTGATAGCTATCTTCACCAAACTCTGCTCGAAGTCTTATAGTACAAATGCATTACTTATTTGTCGGAATCGGCCCAATCGACTAACTATAGCATATAGCTCTCATAGAAAGGATCGCTCAAAAAACTAGTTCTAGTGAGAAAATCTGTTTTGTTTTCAATGGAAGCGCCTACAAACTTTGTATTTCTTAGTTTGGTATGCTTTTCCATGATTTTAACAAATTTGGTCGAATCAAACATCTATATAGTATAGCTGTCAAACAAAAGTAGAGTCTGAAAAGTAGTCTTAGTGAAAAAATGTTTTTTGTTTTTAATGGAAGCGCCTCCAAACTCAATATTTCTTAGTTTGCCATGCTTTCCTATGGTTTTACCAAATTTGGTCGAAATCGAACATCTATATAGTATAGCTGTCATACAAAATTAGAGTCTAAAAAGTAGTCTTAGTGAGAAAAACTTTTTTGTTTTTAATGGAAGCGCCTCCAAACTCAATATTTCTTAGTTTGCTATGCTTTTCCTTGATTTGACCAAGTTTGGTGGAAATCGGACATCTATATAGTATAGCTGTCATACAAAAGTAGAGTCCGAAAAGTAGTCTTAGTGAGTAAAACTTTTTTGTTTTCAAGGGAAACGACTCCAAACTTTGTATTTCATAGTTTGCTATGCTTTTCCATGATTTAACCAAATTTGGTCGAAATCGGACAACTATATAGTATAGCTGTCATACAAAAGTAGAGTCTGAAAAGTAGTCCTAGTGAGAAAAACTTTTTTGTTTTCTATGTAAATGTCCTCAACGTTGGCATTTAGTTATTTCATATGCTTTCACACAGTTCTACAAAGTTTTGTCAAAATCGGTTGACTATAGCATATAGCTGCAGTACGAATGATCGATCGAAAAGTAGTTATATTAAGAAAAACTTTTACGTAACACATTCTGCTTATCAAATTCAAAGATCTGAAAGCGCAGTTCGTTTGTTGGTCTATTCCTGTTAAAAAGGGCAAACCTTACTGAGCATTTTTGTTACCAAAGTCAACATTATTAGATTCTAAGTTGCCTAAACTATCATTCTTTTTATTTTTTATAACTTAACATCTACTTTTAAGTCTAAGCAGTCTCTGAAGTATACTTCCTAATCGTGCTCAAGTCACCCAAGAAAGCTTCATTGCCATAAAAATGATAGTCACCAAAATTGGTCCAAGTATAATTCCAATATTTGGGATTACCCAGAGGATCATCCGGTTTGTTAGAAGGTGGTATGGCCGTAGAATTGATATGTTTCAACTCGGACAGCAGAGAGTTCAGCACTTGGGGGTACCTAAATGAAAAAACACACACAAATTAAGGCAATTGAACCAACAAATCGAGTCTAACTTACTGCAACGCCAAGTTGAACTGCTCGCAGGGATCATCGCGTATGTTAAACAAACAGGGTGCCTCCAGCGGCTTACAGGCCTTACCCTGCTGCAGAAAGCTCTGCTGACCCAAGCAGCTAACAGTGGCCGCCGCTCTAAGCCGCTGCTGTTCGGCACGACTTGGCAACATTTTCAGCTCAATCATGGCTTGTCCCACCGGACTCTTGGCCACCTGCTGCCAGTCATAGAGTTGGGGTTTTCTAACACCGGCAGGTCCATACCAACCATCCCAGGCTCCCTTGTAGTTGGTGCCCTTGACAAGCTTCCAATCGCCCACACTCAAGGCCGAACTCTGCCAAATGTCATCGATGTTGTGCAGCACACTCTTACGCGGAGAGGCCTCATTCTGCACCAGAGCCTGCCATATACTCTGGCCATCCAGGGACTTACTCAGATTGGTCAAAGCGGTTACACCACCGGCGGCCTCCATAAGGGTGGGCAGCCAGTCTGCTATGTGCATGGTTTGCTCGGCCACTCGGGGACGCTTGAGTAAACGCGACGACCACAGCAGTCCGGCTCCACGGACACCACCCTCCCAGAGGGTGTTCTTTACACCCCTTAGCGGATAGTTCGAGGCAAAGTTCTCATTGAACCCCTCGGCTGGACCACCATTATCAGTGGCAAACACTATGATCGAGTTCTCCAGCATGTTGGACTTTCGTAATTGGCTCACAATTAAGCCCACCGACTCATCCAATTTGCTAACCATGGCTGCAGGTAAAGAGAAATAATTATCAAGCCTGAGACATGCAATGGGCAAGCGTGGGAATCGTGAGAATCACCTTACTCCTCCGCTCCTCCACTCACCCGCAAATCGTCGCCTCTTGTAGTGCTCAATGTGACCCAACTTGATCACCTCATCATCTGGCGCCGGCAATGGATTATATGGATTACCCGAATGTGTGGCCGCATGTGCCACATAGAGAAAGAGTGGACCCTTGCCAATCTTGGCATGATTTGCTATCACATCCAGGGAATGTTGAGTGATGATGTCCGTGGTGTATTTGCCATGCAAATCGTAGGCCACTTTTGTACCATTTCGCATATCCAAACCCCAGAAACCATGCTCAACAGCTGTGTGATCATTGTAATCCTGATGTCCGGTCCAGTAGCCAATGTGACTGCTGAAACCACGATACAGAGGCGTATAGGCCAGTTTCCAGTGTCCCAAATGCCATTTGCCCGCTATGTGGGAGGTGTAGCTGGAAAGAGGAAGGGATATGAAGTAAATTTTCCGAGTCCAAACCATTCTATAAACCGAAATTCTAGTATTTCAGCTGAATGCGCCTATAACTTCCACAAATTTCGACCTATGTGAGTAAAACTGGGCTCTAGGGGCTTCTTGAAACCAGTATAATACTACTACCTACCAAGTTTTCCCCACAAAGGGTAGTAAAATCCCATTTACAGAACTTAATAGGGCGAACCCTTTATAAGAAAAAACTGTGAATACTCAGACCAGGACAGCTCCCAACAATTTTTGAACCAGTTTGATATAAAATTGATTTTCCGGATACATGGAAAACCCTATTATAAACCCTTTTGTACTTCTACAAGCCCAGTTTTTCTAGAATCGGCATCTAATGTACCTTTTCTATGCCTTGTACTAAGCCAAAAAAGCACTCTGAAGACCAAAACAGTTGTAATTCCTACAAATTTTGACCTATGTTAATGAAAATGGGCGTTATGCATTGCTAGAAACCAGTATAACACTTCTACAATCTCAGTTTATGTATAAATCAGCAGTTTCAACTAATACTCCAGCCCTAAAGAGGTTGAACTATTTAAAAAAAGTATTATTTGCACTAAATGCGCCTTTAACTCCCACAAATTTCGACCTATGTGAATAAAAATGAACTCTTTGGACTTCTTGAAACCAGTATAATACTACTCTCTACCAAGGTTTCCCCACAAATGGTAGTATAAAACCATTTCCGGGCCCTAATAGGTCGAACCATTCTTTAAAAAAACAACCCTGAAGTACCATACAAGTAAAGTTTTTAACAATTTTGACACAGGTTGATATAAAGTGGACTCTCCGGATTCATTGAAACCCCTATAATACTATTTATAACTGGGCTTGCTAGTTATGGTAAATTCGGTATCTAAAGTACCTTTTACGTGCCTTAAGAGTGTGTACTTTGCCAAAAAAAGCACTCTGAAGACCAATACAGTTGTAATTCCTACAAATTTTGACCTATGCTAATGAAAATGGGCGTTATGGATTGCTAGAAACCAGTATAACACTTCTACAATCTCAGTTTTTGTATAAATCAGCAGCTTCAACTAATTCTCCGGCCCTAAACAGGTTGAACTACTTAAATAATCTCTCTGAAAACCAAAATTGTAATATTTTGACTGCATGGGTATTTAACTCCCACAAAATTTCGACCTATGTGAGTAAAAATGGACTCTTTGGACTTCTTAAAACCAGTATTATACTTCTAGCTACCAAGGTTATCCTACATATGGTAGTAAAAAACCATTTCCGGGCCTTAATACATCGAACCATTCATAAAAATCAAGTTCTGACAACCCATACCATACAAGTAAAGTTGTTTACCAATTTTGACACAGGTTAACAAAAAGTGGAAGTGTTTTTCAAAAATCTTAAGCTTTCCAAACCAACTCACCCCAACTCATTTAGATACTGCGGCAAAAGTTTCTCCTCCAGGGGCAAACCTCTGGGCTCGGCACCATACAGCACCGTGTGCTGCATACCTAAACGGAATTTCGTTTCCACATTTACACTCAAACACTCATAATTATAGAGACCAACACTTACCCGTATGTATGGCATATTTGCCGGTCATGAGAGAAGACCTCGAGGGTGTACAAATAGGTGCGACATAATACCGATTCAATATTAGACCCGAATAGGCCAAGGCATCAATATTGGGCGTGGGAATCTGCGCCGAGCCATGGAAACCCACATCGTTGTAGCCCTAGTGGTGGTGGTGGTGGTGGTTTATAACTAGCTGGTAAGCCCCACAAACTGAGGATGATCTCTTTGACTTACCAAATCATCTGCCAAAATATAGATAATATGTGGCTTGGGTGGAGTTGGTGCAGCCCGCTCGCTGCTGCTGCTGTCAACGAGCACCGGCACCATCACCATCACCAGCAACCAGAGCAGCTTCGCCATTGTGTGACTGTGAACTGAAAGATTAGACCTCATTAGCTAAATAATTGCTGGATTGCTGCAGAGATTGGGTCGCTCGTTCGGTTGTACAAGTACGTTGTGTGTATGCTAATGCCAGTGCCAGCCTCATCCGCTCAGCCGCTCGAATCTGAATTGATTGCCCATTTACCTTTTTGTTTTCAGTTGCGTCTCGACTCTGGCAAGTGGCATTGATTTCCAATGCAAGCGAAAAACAACAAATTGCCAATTCATCTGAAAATTGGAACTGAATCAGCACCAGCAACAGCACTTGGTACTCTCAATTCAAGAGGCATGCACTGCCTGCCTCAATGTCTCGATGTCAAGTTTGTGCTCCGCCGCACTTCAGTTTGGCTAAAGTATGATGGGTTGATGGCAAATTCTAAGTAGATGCATCGAAATTAGCATGCGAATTGTGTGCCATTCGCCGTTAATGGGTCAAACAAATGCCACAGACAGCAGCAGCGAAATCAGAATATTTTAATTAAAGAATGCCAAAGCAGAGCGGAGCGAATTCTGGTTGCCCTAGGAAATGGTTTGTGTTATTTACATAATCATCTTGATTTTGGTTTGTGTTTTAGCCTTGAACTTCAGCTCAAAATTTACATTTTCTTCAAAGTTTTGTTGAGCACTCTTGAAGTCTGAATGCTTGATTACTTGAAGAGACACTACAATTCGGCGTGGGAACGTGTTTTGGTTAAGGTACCCTAGGTATATTGGGAAGGCAGGGTATCCTGCATTCATCATAATGGTGGCAATTTGTTGACTTTTGGCTTTAACCCAGTCTAAGAACATTTTTCCAAGTGAATTGTGACATAATGCATTCTCTCAACCATGCAAATTGATATTTCTATGCCTTTTGTCTATAATCTGTTAACAAAACCAAACAGAGCTATCGAGGCAGCAGTAGCTCAGCAGCTGTTTTTCAAGCTCTTTGGTTTTAGATCATACGAAATATGCAATATGTTGGCCCAAGACTATACTTGCAAAAAATACTCTTTTTCCCATTTTCCGACCGATTGTTCGTATGGTAGCTATATGATATAGTCAACCGATATGGACAAAAATTTGTAAAATTATGTGAAAACATATAAAACAAGCTTATACAAAATTGCAGGTTGCCAACATTAAAAACAAAAAAGTTTTTCTAACAAAGACTGTTTTTCGGACCTATCTTTAGTATGACAGCTATACCATATAGTTGTCCGATTTTCATCAAACTCGATAGAATTATAAAAAAGCATAAAAAACCTACGATTACAAGTTTGGACAGGTTTCCATGAAAAAGAAAAAAGTTTTTCATACTAAAACTAGTTTTCCGACCGATTGTGCCTATGGCAGCTATGAGATATAGTCATCCGATCCGGTCGGTTCCTAGATATTTGTAGTGTGCAGCAAAAAGAAGACTCTGTGCAAAATTTCAGCTCGATAGCTTTAAAACTGAGGGACTAGTTCGCGTAGAAACAGACAGACAGACGGACGGACAAAGCTCAATCGACTCAGCTCGTCACCCTGATCAAGAATATATATGGTTTATGGGGTCGGAAATGAATATTTCTATGCGTTGCAAACTTCTGGGCAAAATTATAATACCCTTTGCAAGGGAATAATGATCATCATTTGGATGATCTTCAGCTCCGTTGGATGTTTAAAAGGATATTAAGTCCACAAATACTTAAACGCTGCACATATGTCGCAGCCGGCAGGATCGGATGACTATAGCATATGGCTGTCATAGGCTGTTCTAGTGAGCAAAACTTTCATATTTTCCATGTAAACGGCTCTAAACTTCACTCTTGTTAGTTTGCTAATCTGTTTCATGATTCCACAAAGTTTGGTCGAAATCGTACATCTATATAGAATAGCTCCCATAGAAAAGTAGAGTCTGGAAAGTAGTCTTAGTGAGAAAAACCTTTTTGTTTTCAATGGTAGCGTCTCCAAACACCACATTTATTAGTTTGCTATGCTTTCCCATGATTCCTCAAAGTTTGGTCACAGTCAGACAGCTATATAGTATAGCTGCCATAGAAAAGTTAGGTTTAAAATATATTCCTAGTAGGGAAAACTTTTTTGTTTTCAACGGTAACGTCCTAAATATTTGTATTTATTTATTTTATGTAGTTTCGCACAATTCTACAAAGTTGTGTCAAAATCGGATGACTATAGCATATAGCTGCCATAGGAAAGAACGTTCGAAAAACCAGTTTTAGTAAGAAAAACTTTTTTGTTTTTAATGGAAAAGCCACCAAACTCAATATTTATTAGTTTGCTATGCTTTGCCATTATTTCACAAAGTTTTGTCGAAATCGGACAACTATATAGTATAGCTGCCATAGAAAAGATGGGTTGAAAATACATTCCTAGTATGGAAAACTTTTTTGTTTTCAATGGTAGCGTCTTAAATATTTGCATTTATTTATTTTATGTAGTTTCGCACAATTCTACAAAGTTTTGTCAAAATCGGTTGACCATAGCATATAGCTGCCAAACGAAACATCGGTTGGAAAATTAGTTTTAGAAGGAAAACTTTTTTGTTTTCAATTTTGTGGCTTCTTCAAACTTATCTTAACTTATCGTCATCAAATATTATGTATTTCTGCACAATTTTATAGAAATCAATTGAGTATATCCAAAGATTTTTAGATAGTAAAGAGGAAGCATGTGAAAGAAAAGCATTATTATTCCTGGTAGGTGATATTGGCTACCAATTTTCGATGTGTTCCACTTGCATCATCTATAATATCTACAAAATCGTTGGTATATCATATAACTGCCTTATGATAAACTGTACAGCCAAATGATCATAGTTGAGGTGCCATCTATTGGTTCATTGAGCTGTTTTATACGTCTCTCGGATAGTCATGCTTTTATCTGTTTTTTAGTTCTGATCAGAAATCGTTGGATTATTCTATTTAACACATAATTCATTATAAATTCAGCAAGTCTGCACATCATTTCAAATTTCAAATCTAATCTTCTTTGAATAGTCGATTTTGTATTTACTTAAGAGTCTTAAAGAACTACAAATCGAGCTGCATAGGTTTCTATCTTAACAAGAGAACATCAAGTGATTCCAGAGATTGCCTAATCGAAACCAAAACCAATTTAAGCCAAATTGAGTCAGCACAACTGCCAGCCAGATCTTAAACTTACTTAAAACTCCACTTTACCCTTTTGAAATTGAAATATGTGGCTTTCGTTTTGGGCCGCACAGCTTTGAAAGAGCAAACAATGCCCAACCTTTGTTTGTACACAAGTGCGAAAACACTATTTGTTTTTTAATTAATCTAAATTACAGAGTTTAAACCACTTCAGTTATGCATTGGCAGCGGATTTCATATTCACAGTTTAAGACAATTAACCAAAATTGTTATTATTGACAGCCTAACAATGATTTACATCTGTTTATTTCGATTCATTAGCAGATGCAGAGATCGCCAGACCAAACCGTTTTAATTCACGCGCCAAACGCAACTGACCAACCGACAGGCAACAACAGTGAAAGCAGCGACTATATCGTCGTCTGCTGTTAAATAACAGAAAAAGCGGCCGCTCTCTTCCTCTCTGTGTCTGCCCGACTGCAGCTCTCAATTTCATTTCACCTTTCGACTTGACCTGCGACACCGAAAACAAACAAATGGCATTAGCATTAACTGCACTTTTTGGATTTTTATTTGTTTTCTGGGTTGGTTTTTCTTTGTTTTGTTTTAGTAAGTAAACAGGTTTCTTGTGTAGAAGCAGCAGCCACCATTGAACAACAACAGCTACAACAAACTAAATTAAACATTAACTTTCTTTCAGAATTTCTTACACTTTTACACTTTTAATGCTTAAGAATTAATTTTTTTTTGTTGTTGTTTAAGTCAGTAGTTGAGTACACAATGCGAAATAAATATCAGAGCTACTACACAGGCAATAATTTCATATATATATACTATATATGTATGTATATGCGTGTGTGTGTGTGCAATGGAAAGCAGAACCAAATCACCCAATTTACTATGTTATTAGTTTCGACAGGCCCACAGGACTGAAGGTTGTCCTACTTAGAGTATTTCCAAATCCACATGACGTATTTCTGGGAATTGCGTCTGTTGAGGGAGAGAGAGATTTAAATTAAGGCCAAAAGTATGAGCATAGGTGGACTTACCCGCAGATTCATCTCAATGCGATCAATTTCACCTCCCATCAGATCCACAATGTTCTCGCCATGATCAAGCAGAAAACTTTCCAAGTCTTCCACATTACGAAAACCACGAACAGTCTGAAAATGAGGTAACATATAGGTTTTTTTTACAAATTGGGACTACAATTTGAATTTCTGGAATTTATTTTGAAACTTTTTGAGCAAATGTGAGCCAAACAGTGATCTAAATAGTAACAAAAGACCGAAACAGTGACCAGATACACAAAATCGACCAAATAGTCACCAAAACAGTGACTTAAGGTCAATAGAGTGACTAAAACCATTAACAAATATTCAAATAGTGATTAAAATAGTGATCCAACTGTTACTATAATAGTGAACCAAACAGAGACCGAAACTGTGACTATACAGTGACCTAAGAGTGACTAAAACAGTGATCAAAAGAATAACGAAAGACAATAATAGTGACCAAAGACCTAAAAGAGACCAAATAGTCACCAAAACAGTGACTTAAGGTCGACACAGTGACTAAAACCATGAACAGATATCCAAATAGTGACTAAAATAGTGACCAAACTGTTACTGTAATAGTGAACCAAACAGAGACCGAAACTGTGACTATACAGTGACCTAACAGTGACTAAAACAGTGATCAAAAGTATGACCAAAGACCAAAATAGTGACCAAAGACCTAAACAGTTACCAAAATAGTGACCGAACAGTGACCTGTGATGACAATGACAAAAATAATGACTAAAGACCCAAAAGCGAACAAATCAGTGACCAAGCAGTCACCCAAACAGTGACTTAAGAGCAATACAGTGACTAAAACAAAGAACAAAAGATATCAAAATAGTGATAGAAGACCAAAACAGTGACAAAAGGCCACAACATTATCCAGAGATCCAAAAGCGACCAAAATAGTTACCAAAACAGTGACTTAAGATCAATACAGTGACTAAAACAATGAACAAAGATCCAAATTGTGACTTAAATAGCGACCAAAATGTGACTATAATAGTGACCAAAACAGTGACCCTACAGGGACCTAACAGTGTCCAAAACAGTGATCAAAACCATGACCAAAGACCAAAATAGTGACCAAAGACCTAAAAGTGACGTAAACAGTTACCAAATTAGTGACCCAACAGTATCCAAACAGTGATCAAAATAGTGATAAAAGACCAAAACAGTGACAAAAGACCAAAACAGTGACCAGAGACACAAATGCGACCAAATTAGTGACCAAACAGTCACTAAAACAGTGACTTAAGATCAATACCGTGACTAAAACCATGAACAAAGATCCAAATAGTGACCAAACTGTGACTATAATAGTGAACAAAACAGTGACCGAAACTGTGAACAAACAGTGAACAAATACAGTGATCAAAGATCAAAACAGTAACTAAAACAGGCAGAATGAGAAGCTATTACTTTTGATAAAGGCATAAAGTGACAACTCGTCACTAAAAACAAAATAATTTGGCTTTACAACTAAGAGAATTTGTCCACTGTGTCGCGTAGGAGAGGAGCAAACCGTATGGCCATGAGAGTTCAGAGTTTTGCAGAACAAAGACTTGACCAGAATTTTCAGTATATCAAAAAAAATTCAGAAAATTTCTACTAACTTATTGTAAACGAAAAATCAAAGAACTGTATAAGAAATCAAGGCGAAGGGTGGAGAAACCTTACCTCCTTTTGAACATGGCCCACCTTTAACAGATTGGAAACTTCATACCACTTTTGACAGAGTCCCTGATGGGTCACAATATCATTAAAGCCTAGGCGTCTGCCGTCAAGACTTCTGTTCCAGTTGCAGATGCAAGAAAAAGGAGGAAATGGAACAACAGCTGTTAAGCCATTAAGTAGAAGAAGACTGAGGATGCTTAGACAACCACTCGGAGCTATTCAAGCCAAGGCAGCCCAGCATTAACTTAGTTTATACTGTTTACATATATAGGAATAACAAATACAGAGAAATAATACAGCTCTCAATCATTGCCACGACTCTCTAAACCAGAGTCAATAGAAGAAATGTCTTCAAAGAAGGAGCAAGGTGTATTCTATCCACAGGGAATCATCACTGCAATAGGCAAAGCTGAAGCCACGAAGGTGTGCCACCAAAATAAAGCAAAGTCAATGATTAAGAGGCCGCTACCAGCTTTGAACTGCAGGTCCACTCTATGGTTTACGCTTTTCCACTTCACTCACCGTCAACAGCTTAGCCAGATCTTGTTTATCCAGATACGAACGTGTCAGCTCTCTGCCATCAAAATCCAACTCCGCCTGCAGAGAACAAAAACCAACAAATTACTTAAAAACTTACACACTTCCCCTAAGTCAGCCTTCACCTACCTTGTATCGCACTCTCGCATTGCCTATATCAATACCCTTAACATCATAGATGGCTCTTATCATCACATCAGCCTCCAAGGCAGCATTAATCTTCTCCAGACGGTTGGTAGAAATAGAAACACCCACCAGTGCATTAGCATTGGTATAAATAATAAAAGAGGCCACTGCTCCAAGCAGTGCACCAATAACCAGCGATCCAGCTGCATCAAACATAGGAGATCCAGTATAGCTGCTGAGACCCATGCAGGCAGCGGCCACCATCACACCGGTAACAGCAGCAGCATCCTCACACAGCACCACATTCACGCAGGGATCCTTGCCGGAGATAACTGTTCCAAACAAATTGACATTAGCAGAACTGTACAACAATTTCAGTTCATTCTCTTGGCTCACCATAATCCTTAAAGGTCACATTATTCTCACGTGCCGCCCGCTTTAGCTCATTGATGGCCACCATCAGGGTGGCACCCTCCGACACCAGGGAACCCATCAATATGCAATAGACCCAAAACAGATCTGTGATTGGCTGTGGATGCAATATGCCCTCAATGCCATGATAAATGGACAGACCACAGCCCACACAAAAGATGCCCACACCCGAGATGAGCGAGGAAACATAACGCATGTTCATATAGCCATAAGGATGGTCCATATCTGGGCTCTGTGATGACTTGTAGATGCCAAAGGCGAGTATCAATTGATTGATCAGATCGGCCAGAGAGTGTATAACCTCGGCGAACATGCTGTGAGAGCCGCTGTACAGCCAACCGCC
This sequence comes from Lordiphosa fenestrarum, assembly GCA_035044985.1. Lineage (NCBI taxonomy): Eukaryota > Metazoa > Arthropoda > Insecta > Diptera > Drosophilidae > Lordiphosa > Lordiphosa fenestrarum. Next base: position 294,385 of record JAWNNO010006292.1, on the reverse strand, counting down.
CGCCTTGAAGAGCAGATTGGCTGCATTGCTGGGAGAGAAGAGTGGAGCGTATTAGAAATGAGACTGTATCAACATATCCCAGGACTTACATGGCAATGGCGGTGGCCACCACCTGACCAGACTTTTCCGAATCGCTGCGATTTTCAATCAGCACTTTGGTGCGCGAACCCATCTCCCTTCGATAGTCCCGGAGGCGCCGCTTTACCGTAAATAGATCTGCAGAATCATGGACTTTAGCATAATCTCATTAAGCAGTTGGACAGGGAACACAGGCGGCATATGAGGGAACTCAACTTACTTTGTTGATATTGCTTGCGCTCCACCTCACGCTTCAGACGCTCTCGCAGCAGATTCTCCCTGGAGCCCCATACGGCCAGAGCCTTGGCCTCGACATCGCGCCGCCAGTAGACGGTCATGGGCGGTTCCTGTTCATAGGGAGATCTTCGCTTAATTTTAGGCAGCGAATCCAGATCTGCAGCGGTAAGCATAAAATCGGTAATGGCCCTCGAAGGCGTAACAAAGTTACGCTCCAAGGAGGCACGATAATCGAAACGTGGACGCTTGGCGGGAATCTCGGTGACGGCTGCCAGTGTAATGTTTGCAGACTCTTTTGAAGGCGGCACAGATGTAGGCGGCGGCGAGGCAGGCTTGGTGCTAGCGGTGGGCTTAGGAGTAACATGCTTGCCTGCTCCGCCTTGTGCCGTTGTAGGGGCCGTGGTCAGCTCCGGCTCTTGCAATTTGGTCACGGCCGTCAAATCGGACTTTTCAAATACAATCTCATTGATCTTCGAGTCCTCTATGGTGGTGCTAATGGTCAAAATGCCTTTGCTGGTCTTTACTTCAAAGCTTTTGGTGGTCGACTCTTTGGGGTTATCTGGCTCGCCTGCTAATGTTTTGGTCTCCAAGTCCTTTTTGGCATCACTGGAACCTCCGCCGCCGCCACTGGCATTACAACGCAACTGTGTGAACTGGCCTGGACGCAGCCTAGACTGTAACTTAAATGGGTTGTAGTCAGTGTCAGCGTTCCGCATCCAACCTGCTCCATTGGTTGCATCATGTCGCCGGCTCAAGTGCCTGACTGCCCGCTGGAAATGCTGTTGTCGCAAAGTTTGGATGCCTCTTACTAGCATCCTAAGCTGCCCTAATCCTCGCAGCAGAGCTCTGAAAACATATGTAGGTAAGTGGCTGGGTGCAAGGCCAGTGCCAGAGAACTTACACGATGAGTTTTCGCTTCGATCTGTTGTTTTGACTCTCTTTAGTTTTGCTGTTTCGCGGCCTACGTCATGCGCTCCGTTCCCGTTCCAAAAAAATGAATGGGGCTTCAAAATCGGTGTTTCCTGCGGAATCCTGGACGCGCTTAAGAGCCTGGGAAATGTCCTGGGGCCTGCTGCTACCTATGGTAAGCTTACAATTTTGACTTAAAAGGAGTTAGCCTCTGAATTTAATAATCTAAGTTACTAAAAATTTAGCGCCGGCTGAAGGCTTATCAGTGTGACCGTAGGCCACAAACAGAAAAATCCTGCAAATTACGAAAGACAAATAAACAAGTGCGCCAGAGTAGCCAAATCGCCAGAGCAGAGCTGGCTATAGCAAAAATGTAGCCATTTAAGCGTTATGATTTTCCTTTATCCTACTTTTGCTTAATTTTGAATTATAAACCAAAAATTATTAGAGAGGATATAATCATTAACAACTGTGGCGTGATTGAATAATCATGCACGCCCCCATCTCCAGTCACGGCACAGCTCACGACCTGCGGTCACACTGGTAAGGAGAGTTTAGTTCGTAGCGAGAGAGTCACAACACAACACACGCATGAAAAAGACGGAAAGCAAGGTGTAACATAAAGAAAACCACATAAATCGAAAATATTTACAACATAAAAACCCACAAACAAAATGGCCACGCGCGCACGCTAATATATAAACAGAAACCCCCCACGGCAGTATGCATAAATATTGTTTCATTTTTAATTAAAAGTCAACTACAACTTCGTCCTGCTGTTGTTGTTGCTGTTGTAAGCCTGTGTGCGTGAGTGTGCAAGCGTGTGTGAGTGTACAAATTGTTCTAAAAACAAAACAAGAGGTGCGAGTGCGGCCTGCTGCCAGTTCCAAATGATTTTTAGGTATTTTTTTTTGTAACAAACTTTGTTGTTGTTGCCGCCGCCGCCGCCGCTCTTGGGTTGGCAGAGAAAAACGCAGTGCAAAGGTTTAGGGGTTGCACCGGCTTGTTGCGCCAAAAACAACACAAACAAAACTGTAAACTAGAGGAAATTAATTCTCAATTTCTCAATTTAGCAACTCGACGAGGTGAGGGGAGGGCAGCAGTAGTGCAAGTTGGGGGGAGGAGAGCTCACCCACACAGTGGCGCAATAGCTTATCACTCGCACTCGCTACTTTACAACAACAACAACAATTTGTCATGCAACAGAATAAACAACACTCAGCTACAAAAGTGGGAAACGATTGTGAGAGCCAGAACTAAATGAAATTAGTATTATAAAAAAGAAAACATGCTTAATGTAATTTAACCACTAAAAACCAATATTAATAACAATTTTATGTGATATAAATGGCGTGTTGCCCAGTGTAACAAGCAAGTGTGGTTTATTTGTTGTGTCTGGTTTTAAATTTCTCCTCTCCCTCTCTCTTTCCCTTTCCCTTTGCCCGCTCTCCGTGTGCCTTGCAGTGTATCTTCTATTGTGCCAACGAAAATGATGATTTTGTGTGCCTAAACAATTTCGGAAACGAGATAGTCGGATCGGTTTTTCCATTTCACACTCCTCAAATGTCTTTGCATTACTAAACAAAACCAAAACCAAAACGTGTGTCCCCCCCACACACACACACAAATCATGGCCCGCGAGCCATATACTAATACAAAGCAATCAAAAATTGAACCACAATTGTGCCAAATTACCACAAAATGTGCAAATAATTATAAATATAATGCAGCAGCCGCCAGAGGTGTTCGATGGAGCAAATATGTGATATGCTTTCTATTACTATGCTTTGGCATTTCCAATAGTTGGCAGTATAAAAATGGTAAGTTGAAAAGTCTTGTTATTGTTCTACTTTATTTCGTTTTTGGTGTTTTTGGCCAAGAAAGTAACCATCAACTTAATTTAGAGTATGTCCCTTATATTTTTAGAACATTTCTGGAGAACCTTAAAACTAAAGACCCAAGGCCAACATTTTGATCTCCTTTTAGAGCTGGTTTCAATTTGTACCTATAGTTCTATAAGGCCTGAAAATGCTGTTGAACCGGTTCGGTTCGGGGTTTTCAGGTCCCTCGTAACAAATCGTGAACCGAACCTTTTAAGCTAATGACTTCCCATAGAATGAAACCGAGGGCTTGGCTTGAGATATTGCTTAAATCACATTGATAGAAACTTATATTACCCATTCTTTAGCCTTTATGAGTCCTTTAATTCGTATAGAAATGCGGTTTGATAAGGAAATAAGGCAAAAGTCATGTTATAAAACTTCACAGGAAGCTTTCTTCTATTTTCAAAGACATGAAAGTCGCTGCATTATTATCGACTTTTTTGAAATCGGCAAACCAAGTTTTGCACCACCACCTTAGGGGCCGAAAGACTCGGAACCGGTTGGCGAAACGATGCAAATTACAATGAATCCTCATGCATCCATTAAAGATCTTCTCTGTCCTCGTCGTAGTGTTGTGTGGTATCCAACTTGAGGTTGATTAGTTATATCTAAGCTTTGGGAGATACAGAGTAAGACTGAATTTACACGGTGAAGCAAACTTCATGGAGTTCCCTTTGTAGGCAGAACATTTACAACAATAGTTAGCTCCCAAAACCATGAAATAAATCGAAAAGTGCGAACTAATGCTTGTTTCTAAGCGTTTAAGCTGTGTTTATGTTCGAACCAGTGGAACTATAGCCCAAAATTAACAGACGTCGGGGTCACCAATTGATAATATACCATAGCTGATGTAAAGATTTTACTTATTTGGATTAAATGAAGTAATACATAAGTAAAACCATTACTTGCCTCCTTCGGAAACACTTTCGAATGTTATTCACATATTTAAAATTAAGTTTGTAGGACGTCGGGGTCACCACTTAGAAAAATATGCCCGATTGAATCTTACATAACATACATTTGGATTAAATGAAGTAGTACATAAGTAAAAACACTCGCTCCCTCCTTTAGAAACGTATACCAATGCTATATACATATTTGAAATACAGTTTGTAGAACGTCGGGGTCACCACTTAGAAAAATATGCCCGATTGAATCTTACATAATATACATTTTGATTAAATGAAGTTGTACATGAGTAACAACACTCGTTCCCTCCTTTAGAAACGTATTCGAATGTTATACACATGTTTGAAATTAAGTTTGTGTTACGTCGGGGTCACCAAATAGAAAAATATGGCCGATTGAATCTTACATAATATACATTTAGATTAAATGAAGTAGTACATAAGCAAAACCACTCGATGCCTACTACCGAAACGTAGACGAATGTTATAAACCTATTTGAAATAAAGATTGTAGCGCGTCGGGGTCACCAAATAGAAATATATGGCCCTTCTTACATAAGATTCAGTTCAAAAGTAAGATTCATTAAACAAAACTATGAATATTTTTCAAACCAATTAGCAATGATTATCGATGAAACGATAATCGATTGCTAAAATCGAGCGCTTTGTAGTATTCAAACGCTAAAAAGTGTTTTAATTGTTTACCCCAAATTACTTAGAACCCTTTTGGGTGAAATTAAACACAATGTGAAAAGGAAATCGATATTTATTTGATAGCAATTCGATTAATACCCATTTTCCAAAAAGGGGGGGTTAGTTCATTAACACACACACACACAGAGCGAAACACACAAAGAACAGTTGTAAAGGGACTAACGGTACATCGGTCTCTCATTCGCTTTCCACCTCCCCCCTTTCACTCCAAACTCAAAGGCATTTGTTTGTTTTTTGTGGTTTCAGCTGCACTTTTATGCTTCCCCCGCACCATCCATCCACCGCCCTTTCTCCTTCTCCCTGTCAAAGGGACCCTTTGGCTGACAATTTCGCTGCGATGCTTTTATGAATAAAGCACACGAACAACGGCAACAACAGCAACAACAACTACTTATTTAGACTGTAGTACGCACTCAACTTGATTGCACTGCGCATAATTTAACTGCCCGCACCCCTCCCCCACTACCCCTGCAGCCTTAGATGCAACGCTAATGAGCTGAAAAACGAAAGAGGCACAGTAATAATTTAGTAGTTATAATATTATGTATAGTGTCCTGGTAATTGCACAGGACTCGCGCGCGCTCGCGTACCACTTATTCAAAATGCACAAAGCACAAATTTCATAAAGTCTTTGACCAGGCCACAGTTGATAATAAGCCATGCACAAAGGCGGAACTTGGTCAAGTTAATATGGAAAATGGACAAAGGCTTGGCGACTTGTTAAGCTCTAAAGTGGACTCTGGGGGTGGGTAGTGGCTGGAGTGTTTGGCAAAAAGATAAGCCCGGGGCCTGGCTAGTACTCCAGTCTGCACTGAGGCGCCCACAAAGCAAGTGGCCAAAGAAAAATTCCAACCGAAAACTTCAATTTGTGGACAAAGCGGCAGAGCGAGCAGGGAACGAAGGCGGGCCAACCGTCCTCCCGAAAAAAGCGCATCAAAAAATGTACACAAACGCACCGAAAAAAGTACTCCTCTTTCTCTGCTCTCTCTCTCTGTGTGTGTGTGCTACTCCTGCTGCTGCTTACTTTACTTTCTTTAACACTTTGACGCGCGCACAAAGTGTTTTTTGCCCGTCCCTCCCCGCCTTTAAGCCTTGTCCTTTTTTGCAGCAGCTGAAGCTACTGACATTTCTGTCATCCCGTGTGTGTGGGTGTACGGGCGGGCGGGCGTCCTTCTCCTTCCTTTCTGCTTTTTTTTTTTGCCAGCGCTTTGCGCTATTTGCTTTAGCTTCTATTTACTACGGCCGTAGTATACGTACGTACGTCAGTTTAGTAGTAAAAGCCGCACTTCAAAGGCGCTTTTTGACGCCATCTCTACAGCGCTCCGCTCCGCCCCGCCCTTAGGGGATTTTCCACGTTTCACTGCTGTTGACATTGATTTTGATTTCATTTAGCTGTGTGAGCCAGTTTTCTACATACGGTGCATTGACATTGGACGTTAAACAACACTGGAATTTAAGCAGCAAAAATTCCCAAAAAAAACATAAAGGAAATCGAAAAACAAACCTAGCAAGATTGTGGGTGATTGAAGCGAAAATTAGGGTCTGGTAATATCTATTATCAAGTTGGTGTTCTTTTGAGTCAAACTTTGACTTTTAGTATAGCCTTCTAAAAAAAAAAAGCCCAAGGATATTCTCAAAGAAAATGTGAAAATTGTTTTATAAGGTTTACAAGAGAGTAAGTTTTTGAAAAAGCCTTTATTAGCAAATATTTTTGGATGATTCTATCTTTTTTTACCACCTCTCAGCTTGCCAAGTCTTAGAAACATTTTTATACCCTTGCAGAGGGTATATTGAAATTGTCCAGTTGTTTGTAAGGCCTAGAAGGAAGCATTTCCGAACACATAAAGTATATATATTCTTGATCAGCATGACGAGCTGAGTCGATATAGCCATGTCAGTCTGTTTCTATGCTATCTCCTAGGTCAGTTTTAAAGCTATCGCTACCAAACTTTGCACGAAGTCTTCTGGTACAAATACGCTGCACATTTGTCGGAACCGGCCGGATCGGATGACTATAACATATAGCTGTCATACGAACGATCGGTCGAAAAAATAGTTCTAGTGAGAAAAACTTTTTTGTTTTCTATGCAAACGTCTCCAAATTCTGTATTTACTAGTTTTCTATGCTTCTTCACGATTCTGCCACGTTTGGTCGAAATCGGACGACTGTATAGTATAGCTGCCATTGAAAAGTAAGGTTAAAAAAATAGTCTTAGTGAGAAAAACTTTTTTGTTTTGAATGGAAACGCCCTAAAAATTGGCATTTATTTATTTGATATGCTTTCACACAACTCTACAAAGTTCTGTCAAAATCAGATGACTATAGTATATAGCTGCCATAGGAATGATCGGTCGAGAAACTAGTTTTAGTGAGAAAAACTTTTTTGTTTTCAATGGAAACGCTTCCAAACTTTGTATTTCTTAGTTTGCTATGTTTTATCATGATTTCACTTAGTTTGGTAGAAATCGGGCATCTATATAGTATAGCTGTCATAGAAAAGTACAGTCAGAAAAGTAGGCTTAGTGAGAAAAACTTTTTTGTTTTCAATGTTATCCTGTTCAATTTTTGTATCTATTTGTTTTATGTAGTTTCACACAATTGTACTAAGTTATGTCAAAATCGGATGGCTATTGCATATAGCTGTCATGGGAAAGATCGGTCGCGAAACTAGTTTTAGTGAGAGAAACTTTTTCGTTTTAAATGGCAACGCCTCCAAACTTTGTATTTCTTAACTTTCTATGCTTTTCCATGATTTTACTAAGTTTGGTCGAAATCGGACAACTATATAGTACAACTGTCATACAAAAGTAGAGCCTAAAAAGTATTCTTAGTGGGAAAAACTTTTTTGTTTTTAATTGAAATATCCTTAAAATTAGCACTCATTTATTTAAAATGCTTTTCCGCAATTCTACAAAGTTTTGTCAAAATCGGATGACTTTAGCCTATAGCTGCCATAGGAATAATCTGTCGAGAAAGTAGTTTTAGAGTGAAAAAGTTTTTTGTGTTCAATGGAATCGACTTTAAACTTCTTACATGTTCGTTTGTTAGGCTTTTGCATGGTATTACAAAGTTTGCTCGAAATCGGTCGTCTATATAGTATAGCTCCCATAGAAAAGTAAGGTCCGCAAAGTAGTCTAAGTTGGAAAAACCTGCTGCCAAGCCGAAGATAAGTTTCCTCTACTTTTTTCTTGAAAGTTGATAATTGATTCAATCTCTAGAGGACAATATATTTAAATTTTCTGTAGTTTTTCTCGATTGTTTTTCTTAAAATATGAAACGTGCGTTCTTAAATTTAGGTCGTTTTACTATATTCAATGGTAGATTCCCTATTTAACGGTATATCTGCCCTAAATGAAAGAAAGTTTCTAGAACAATATCTAGAAAACTTCCCTAAAACACAGAAAAAAACGAAAAATTTCTAAAATTAAGAAATTATTTTCTTAAAAAAAAAGTATATTTTCGGGTTTCCCTTTTTAAGTTTAAGGAAAAACTGTCTAAAAACAAGAAATTTGGTTTAAATTTTCTAACAACTAGAATATAAATTCAATGATTAAAAAGCCTTGTAAAGAATACAAGTATAATTAATATACCAAACTCAAATGAAGTGAGCTAAAGAAAAGAAATTAATTTAGAAACTTACTTGAATGGGTGCAGAAAATAGCAATAGACTCTTCAAAGCCAAGATTTGATCTTATATAAAAACATTTCCTAAAAAATGTTTATTGAAGGCCCTTACCAACTTTAACAATTAATAAAAAACGTTAGCTTTAAAAGTATCCACTCAAGTGTAAATTGATTTAGGCTTTAAATTGTCGAGGCAAATAGACGAAATACACAAAACGTATGGCAAACACAATTTTGCTTTAACTAAGCTAATCATTGCTGTGGCAAAGTCGTCGACCAAAAACCGTATGGCAAACCCACAGCAACATGGTGGGTATCACTTTACAATTTAAACAATAATGTTGTTGCACTAAGTGTGCGTGTGTGTGTGTGTATTTGCAGAAGCAGCAGCAGCAGCAGCAAACCGCATGCAATTTGGTTTTCAGCATCCAATGCCACCTTCTCTGATTTGTGTGCGTGTGTGGGCGGGGGTAAGGGCATTTTACTGACCTGTGTGTGTGTGTGTGTGTAATCGGTTTAGGAATTGCCAGCAAATTGTCTGCCATTTACAGTTTGCGTACACAGAGCGCGGTTTCCGTATGCAAATATCCAGCCACAACACAACTCCAATCCCAAGGAGGTGGATTGACAGCTCCTCTCTGGGGGCTTATCACTTATCGTAATCTTGTTATTACGTGTGTTTCACAAATGTTAATTGCCATTAAGGCAGCAGCGGATGCCTTTTGCTTTACCTTTTACTTCAAGCTTCGTTAACAAGAATATCAGCTTACAGCCAGATTGGACTTGAGGCAGTTGTTGAGGCCAACTTTGAGTCAAGCGCTCTCTTCCCCTTCAGTTATATCCACTGCGAGACGCACATTCATAAAATGAACCCCACCAATGATCCAGAAATAGAGTTCCATTCCTAGAGAAGCAGGTTTAAGGCTTAAACGTTTGTCTTATCAAATTTTTACTTACCAAAAATAGCCAGAAAAAACACAGCTAATAACCACTCGCCAAAATCTACTACCAAAACGACCACCGTAATAAAGTATATTATAAGCACACAACCAGCCTTGCATAACCAAAGGGCCAACAGGAATAGATTACTCTGCAAATCGTAAGATTACTTTAAGCCTTTAACCGAGTTTTACTCACAATTAAGACGCCCACAACCAGACACGTATCTATGAACAGATCTATGAATAATATCACCAAGGCCACAATGGGATTCTTTAAAAGCGCCTCACAAAACAGATCATGTATATAGTCTGTACTGGTTCGAGTCACCGCAATGGTATTATTTGGTACAATCTCTGGTTCTGTAGTAGCATAAGCTGCTCTGTAAACTAAGAAATGTTGTTATATAAACCATCTAACGCCGATTGGGTTACCAAAAGGTGGTGGAAAGTAAAAGAGCATCAGAAGGAAACCAAAACGCAACACATCGACTGTCACATAGCTTATGCCTATTATGAGTAGACCTGTCCGCATGGAGAAGTACCAGCAACACGCTTCCCAAGCCATTTCAATTTAATTTAATACCTGACAAGGCTGAAAAAGCCTACCTGCCGCCTGCCTGCCTTCTGTCCAACTTCCTGTGTTTGTCAACACAAACTATATAAAACTATAATTTATCCAATGCAGATTTGCCAATTTAAAGATCCAAAAACATGTCAGCAAGTAATTAAATTTCTATACGAATTTGCATATTTATAGGGGCGCTGGCAACAACACTGTTACTGCTCTGTACATGTGTATATGTGTGTGTGTGCGTGTGCGTGTGTGTGTGTTTGGGCCACTTAACATAGCCGTTGGCGTTGGCCAACTAACGAACTGGCCGCTAAGGAAAACAGCCATAGCAAGGAACGCGTTTTAGAGTTGAGCGTTCAAGTCACCGTTTTTCAACTACACAGTGACTGTGAAAGTAAAATTCTTTAAAAATTTCCAGAATGTATTATAACAGCTCATCTCACCCAATTTTCCGAGGGGCTCATCCAAAAATTAATATTACTCCTCTGTAGTTTGTTTTCTAATAAGCCCAGCAAACACTAAGTGCCGATTTCTCATCTTCTAAATAGCTGCTATGTGCCAGATTAACTTTGATTTTGCTCTGTTATTTGTAGGTTTATGTGAAAGATAGCTCTATTTAGTAGATAAGCAAACAGCCCTAAGACTTTAGGAAGGGGATTAACACCAGATTGAAGCTGTAGACTGAACAAACATTCTTCGGATTCCTAAAAGTGCCTCGTAAAAGCAACAGGCCCTTATGGAGGGAGTCCTACAAATGTCATTTGAGCATTCGCAACATATTGATTGAAGTATCACACAAAACTAGGGCCAAGCAGTTATCATTTCTGATCTGATCTGATGATGATATTTCAAGTCATAACCAAAAATTCGATAGGTTAAGGAACCAGTTCCACTTACCGAACGCGAATCGTAACCTAAGGTTCGAACTTTCCGACTTTTTGAATAGGACTTTTAATGTGAATGATGTGAAATAAGCCCTTACAAATTTAATAAATTTATAAATTTAATTCATAATAGGTGAAATCAGAAATGTGTTTTAAAAACTTAACCCAATCATAGCTTTATGTTTAAAGGCAGCCCACTAGTATTATGGCCTTGTCACACCTGCAACTCAAATCAGTGCTCTTTAAATTTGGTCAAAAAACTTTTTCTATGGTGTCTGCTCAACAAAAAGACAGATACAAATATAACATAATCGTTCAATCTTTATAGAGAACACCGGTTTTTGCTTCTCTCGTGTTTGCTGTGCTATTCTTGCAGAGAATCTGTCAACTAATAAAAAGAAAACACTGTCTTACAACTAGTTGTAATGCAACTAAAAAAATAATTGCTTGCAAAATAGATAGATTCGGTAGAATTGGGCTAATGCGCCTCGACAGTCTTGTGATAATAGGAATAACTGTAAGGTAGAGTACATACAAACTGGTATTAAACTGTTTGAGACAACTGTCAATTGTCAATTGCTTGTTTCGGGAATTTTAAACACAAATGCCGGCATCTCAGCCCATACGACTATCAAGCACTCTAGCGTGTATATTATCATAAATTTCTAAAAAAAAATTATACCTTAAATGTTACCCTACACAACTGCGATATGCTGCTATAACCATCAGCGCTCCTCTAACTTACACTTTCGCAAATTTTATGCGATTTGAAACCGCGATTTAAAAAAAAAGGATCTCTAAGTAGCAATTCTTTTGCGAAACTGAGAATGAAAACAATTTTGCTACTGGAACGCACTGAGTTATTATTATATCTGAAAGGAAAGTATCGGGTTTGATTCGAAAGATCTATGACCTTGAAATAGGAGGAGGATATACTGGATAAAGATTCATATCAAACGCTATCAAAGCTTTTGCAGATTCAATTTTTAATTTTCCACCGCTTCTCAATATTTTTATACTCTGTACCGAAGGTACATAGAGTATTATAAGTTTGTGCAAAAGTATGTAACATCCAGAAGTAAGCATCTCCGACCCCATAAAGTATATATATTCTTGATCAGCATCAACAGCCGAGTCGATATAGCCATGTCCGTCTGTCCGTCCGTCTGTCTGTCCGTATGAACGCACAGATCTCAGAGATGGTAAGAGATAGAGGTTTGACATGTATGGGACATATGCTTCTTATGTCTGCAGGCAGATCAAGTTTATTTTCAATTTTGGCCACGCCCCCTCCCGCCCCCGCAATTTAGAAAAAACGTCATATCTCCCACAGTTTTGAAGATAGATGGCTTGTTCCTTCTGGACATATTTAGTTATTAGAATAACTTATCGATCCGCCAAAGGAATGAAGAAGATCGGATGAACGGTTTTCGAGTTATGATCAAAATACAAATTTTCTTGGTACAGAATATGTTATAGTCGGGCTTGACCGACTTTCTTTCTTGTTTTTCATCTAAATTTATGACAAATACTTTAGTTTTCGCCAGATTTTTAACATACAGACTAAGAACAATCCAATGCTTGGATATACTTGTGTTTTACATCAAAGAGATTGCAGATTTTGTTTTCAATTTGTCATCCGTATGCTGTCAGAAATATGGTGAAAGGGAGGATACCTCTCAAAGTACTCCCAATGACTGGAGGTATATATTTTGTTATACCGAGGGAATCGAAACCGGGATAGCCAGATATCTTATCCACTAGACCATATGGGATACACACTCTTGTGTAAAGAAAATCACCATAAAGAGTGCCCACAGTAGGCAACACTGTTGACTGTGCTCATCTTCCGGGTCTTCTAGGTGAAAGCCAGATATCCTAACCACTAGACCATATGGGATACACACTCTTGTGTAAAGAAAATCACCACAAAGAGTGCCCACAGTAGGCAACACTGTTGACTGTGCTCATCTTCCGGGTCTTCTAGGTGAAAGCGAGATATCCTAACCACTAGACCATATGGGATACACACTCTTGTGTAAAGAAAATCACCATAAAGAGTGCCCACAGTAGGCAACACTGTTGACTGTGCTCATCTCTAAGCAGCATCTTAGCCTGGGCGCTACCCATGTCTCCATTGCTAACAAGCTCTTGTCCCCCTTCCCCCCCTGTCCCCTCTTGTTCTTCCTTCTCTTCTTGACTCGTTCTGTCTACCTTCCTGGCTGCTGGCCCGCTGGCTGGAGTTGTTTTGGTGTTTTTCTTCCACTATTTTAAATGTCTGCGCGTTCGTGCGTTGCTTGCAACGTCGCGTCGACGTCAGCGCAGCGCATAAACATGCACATCGTTAAGAGAGAGAGGAGGAGACCTGGGCCAGACCCTTTTGGGTCCAAAGACTTGTTTCCAAGCCGGTCCCATGCTGCTCACACACACACACACAATATTATTTTGGGCTTGTTTTGGCTTTTCGACTGCCTCTTTGTTTTCGTGTAATTGTTCTGGCTCTGCCCCTACTGAGGTTTATGTTGGTCGAACGATCTTTTTTTTTCTTCTGATTTTGTGGTTACCATATGGTGGCCCAAGTCTCAAGTTTCTGTTTCGCGTGTTATCTAATACCTGGAGAGGAAACATTAATTTGCAGCTAGTTTCCAATGCCCGATCCTTGGGGCCCCACTTGAGTTTTATTTATGGCCTTTATTATTTCAGACCCTCTATTTTTGCTGGCGTATGTCAATTTTTAACCTGTTGTGCATACTAATTTGTCGAGAGCGCTCCAGTCGAGGAGGAGAAGGCGATTCTCCTATAATTTAGTGACATTTCGAATGATTTGTGGCCTGGCAAACCCTTGCAGATTTTTTTAATTAACTTTTGGGAACCTTGGCTCGAACGGAGAGCTATTTAATATTTATTGATTCTGAAATCAGAATTCCAGCAAACCAAAACAACAACAACAACAATAAACATCATTAGTTGGCAGCCGAAAGAGAACCAATTTATCACTTTGATCTGTCGGTTTGGTTCGGTTCGTTCGATAGTATGGCAAATGCCATGTACATAAATTGAGTACAGACAAAAGTCATAAATTTATATAAAAATTAAATGCAAAAAGAGAAATAATAAAATTGCAAATGCAACGCCAACGCAAAAGTAAACAGGCAATCAGTAAACAGACAAAAGACACATGGGGGTGGTAGAGGTCTGCAGCAGGGGTGTGCCCCAAAAGGGGTGACGCATGTAGGCGTTAAGTATGCTAAACAGTAGAGGAGTTCTTGCTTCTTCTTAATGTAAGTAAACCAGGCACCCATCACAGTTTCATTAACCGCGCCTGTGAACTCATGTTTAGCACAACTCTTCTTCCCCTGCTCGAGCTAACGAGTGTGCCTCTAGTATGGTGGAAGAGTTTGGTGGCAACAACACAAAAACAAATCATTGAAGCGTCTTCTGTTTCTGTATGTCTCTGTGAGTGTGTGCCAGTCCGTGTGTGTGTGTGTGTGTTTGTAAATCTATCAATAGGCACATTTGTAATAGTTACAATAGCTTCTTTTCTGTTGCTCCAATCAAGTATTGCAGCCCAGAGCTGCAGTAGGAACAGCAGGAACAACAACAGCAACAACAAATCATTCATTAATGTGTTGATATACAAATTGTTGGCTGTTTGCCTTCTATTTTTTTTTTTGTTTATAATTTCTCTCTGTTTGCCGCTTTTGATGCTGCTTCTGCATGCTAATTAACAGCAAACTGGAGAGGAATTGCCAACAGCATCCGTCCGTCCGTCCCCCCCCCCACCCATCTCTCCCTCTATCTCTTGCACACACATAGATAATGTCATTACTGTTGTGGCATCTTAATAATGACATTTATCTGTCTGTAAACGTGTTAAAATATGAAATTGCAACAGGCCTTAACTATGAACAATCTTCGACATGCCATTGATATCGCTTCAACAGATTCGTTCCTTTAGTTCCTTTTGTTGTAATTTTCAGCAATTTGCAGCAGCAACAACCAAACCCACAATAACAATTTCCATGGGCTTTTTGCACTTATTAACTGTGGTATGCGTAATGACTTTTGTGGAGCGCACACACACAAAGGACACTAGCCAACAAATGAATTGTGAATTACCAAGGCATGAACCGTATGACTAGGTGTACTTAGCACTCTCTTCTTTTGACTTATCCAACGGAGTTAACATTTGAAATTGGGCTGTACTGAAACCAGGGATGTAAAACGTTTCTGAACCGTACCGAAACCGAACCGCTTAAGCCTGCTTCTACACCGAACCGGCGGCCTTTCAAGATTGCTGAGCCCCACCGAAAACCCACGCAACAAAACGGTTCGGTTCGGTTTACTAATGAGTTTGAAGACGTTAAGGGGGAATTCGCTAACCAAATCGGTTTTGTTAAGAACACTGGATTATAGTTTTTGATTATCGGAGCGAATCCTTTCAAAATGGAGAAATGTTTCGCTTTAGTCTTGGTTAGGTCCGGGGTTTTTCTTCTTATCTTGTCCCCTAAAAACTAGTCTTAGTGAGAAAAACTTTTTTGTTTTCAAATGAAACGCTTCCAGAGTTTGTATTTCTTAGGTTTCTGCGCTTACCCATGATTCCACCAAGTTTGGTCGAAATCGGACATCTATATAGTATAGCTGCCATAGAAAAGTAAGGTTAGAAAAATAGTCTTAGTGAGAAAAACTTTTTGGTTTTCAATGTAAATGCCTCCAAACTTTGTATTTCTTAGTTTGCTAAGCTCTCCCATGATTTTACTAACTTTGGTCAAAATCGTACAGCTATATAGTATAGCTGTCATAGGAAAGATCGGTCGAAAAACTAGTCTTAGTGAGAAAAACTTTTTTGTTTTCAAATGAAACGCTTCCAGAGTTTGTATTTCTTAGTTTTCTGCGCTTTCCCATGATTCCACCAAGTTTGGTCGAAATCGGACAACTATATAGTATAGCTGCAGTAGAAAAGTAAGGTTAGAAAAATAGTCTTAGTGAGAAAAACTTTTTGGTTTTCAATGCTAGAGTGTTCAATTTTTGCATTTATTTATTTTATGTAGTTAACCACAATTGTACAAAGTTTTGTCAAAATCGGTTGACCATAGCATATAGCTGTCATAGGAACGATCGGTCGAAAAACTAGTTTTAGTGAGAAAAACTTTTTTGTTTTCAATGGAAACGCCTCCAAACTTGTATTTCTTAGTGTGCTATGCTTTTCCATGATTTTACTAATTTTGGTCAAAATCGGACAACTATATAGTATAGCTCCCATAGTAAAGTTAAGTCTGCAAACTAGTCTTGGTAAGAAAAAGCTTTGGTTTTCAACGAAAACGTTCTGCAAAATGACATTTATTAATTTTAAGTGCCTTTACACATATCTGTAAAGTTTTATCAGAATCGGATGACTATAGCATATAGCTTAATAGTTTGTTGAATAGTTTTCCCAATACAACAAGAACTAGTCGATTTCTAGTGATTAAAACTTTTCTGTTTTAAATGAAAAACTTACCAGATATTCTATTGCACTATTTTGCTAATTTCGGATGACTACTTCAAATTGCTTTCAAAGAAAAACGCAGCCAGAGGTTAGTTCTGTGATCCCAAGAACGCAAGATCAAAGTCGTTTTGTGTTTTAACTGCATCTTCTATATTATCTATAAATCTTTATGTTAAAGTCAATCTGAAAAGGTTTAGGTATACGGACAGAGAATACCAAAAGAACCTGAACCAAACCGGCTATATACAGGATACCCAACTTAGGCTTATCTATGAGCAAATCACTATATTAAGTAAGACCTAGTGCAGGCGAAATATGGTCCTATTTCTTTATCAATTGCACTAGCAAACAGTCAGGATTCAGGTTTATTAGATCATACTAAAACAGAGAGAGATATGTTTCTTGTTTATTTATTAAATCATATTACTGTAACTAAAGTTAAATAAATCTAATAAGCTGGCTAAGTAAAACCACAACTCAGCAATATAACTCATATATCTTTTCTCTTTTTTATTACAGGTAAGCCTTCCAAGATCCATCAGCTCAATTCTTCAGGGACTTCTGTTAAACATATCAAATCATTTAGAATGGGTTATCCATTTTACCCTTTTTTTAACTTGGATAAACTTTTCATCGCTCAAAAATTACCAAAACTTTTAAAGCAAGGTCATACCCAACAACTTTTCAATCAAAAAGTTAAGTTGGTCACACTAAAAGTTAGTAAATGAAAACGCCTGCAATTCAAATCAGCTGTGCAAGGGGGAACTGTAAACTCTGCTAAATTTCAAATAATTGTTGCCCAGTGTAATTTCTGTGGCACTGACAGCTGAGCCAACCGCAGCAGCAACAAAGTTGGCTGGCTCACCTTGTGTGGCGATGCGAGAAGCAAAAGACAGAGACGGGGCAAGCGAGAGACATACCTTAAGAATTGAACATCTTTGCAATTGTTATAATTTGCCACATATTGAAATTGAATTGCCTTCCTGCCTGCCTAGCCCCCTCCCTCCCTCCCTCCGTTTCGCACTCTGTCTCACCTTCATGGTAAATGCAATTGCGCGCTTGAATAATTTTGCATTCATGCCTGCGCTTTCAGCCAACAGTCAACGTCAACAGCTTATTTGGTCAGTTGATGATTGCATTTGCATTGACTGGTGCTGGTGCGTCGTTCCCATGAGTTTCCGTTTACATTTGGGCATGATTTCTGCTCCGCTTGCCTCGCCCGTTCTCCAACACTGGCCGAGCTATTTATGATCAATTTTGCTTATAACACCTTTGGCTGACAACTATGAACCGAAACGTAGCCATCGTTTAATATGCATAAAAAGGTGTCAAGTCGCTTGCGCTTTTTGAAACACGTTTTGGCCGGCGTCTAAGCTCCATTTAAATATTAAATAAAAAATAAAAAACTAACAGTAAATAACCTGTTGCGTTTGCGCCATTAATGTCAAACTTCATTATGCTGATATATGAGCCGATGCTCCGGCTGCTGCCATAGAATAGCCAACAACAACAACAGCAACAAGCTACAACTTCATTATGCTGGTCGCTTGAGCTCCTCCGATTACAAAATCTTCTCTTTAAAACAACAGCAAAAGGCATAACAATGCAAACATAATCATTATCGAGATTACGGCCAAAGTTATCGACCCAATGTACGGACCTCTCGGTTCTGGTTTTGCTTCCTAACGAGCCCAAAAAACCAACAGCAACAAAAAAACCAACAAAAATGTTGTTATCTGCTTTGGGTTTCTTCTTCGCGGGCTACCTGAGTTTTACCATGGGGTTACCTGGCGGTGGGTCCCCAAACAGTTTTCTCGACTACGCTACTGCCTTTTCTTCTTGGGTAAACGCCTCGAGCCACTCACTCGCCACACACAATAAGCCATTTTATGGCCAAAGCTCGTTTGTATATCGCTGTGGCTTTTGTCCCTAAACAACAAGCGTAAAGAATTTGTATAAATAACAAGAGAAAACAATAATTAAAACAAAGGCAAAGAGCTTTACGAGGGTAGTCTCTGATATTGTTGATCTAATAAAGAAAAGAAACAATGGCTGCTGTTTCTACAGACTATTTTAAGCTGGAAACCTCACAGAAGTTTTCACAAACTTCATTCTAGATGATTTGTCACGAAAAGCGAGCACAAATAGTAAGCCAACTAGCTCTGACCTGCCCTCATTGACCGCTGTTTGCTCGCTGTTTTGCTCTTTTGGCACAATTCTCGGCTTAAATCTGTTTGAATTACAAAATGAGCTCGGCTCCTGCGAGCCAGGCATCACCATCGCTTTTTTAAAGGCTTTGTCTTAGAGATGGGTGCGTGTTTTAACATTTACGCAAAGATCTTCTTACTCATGAAGCCACGAGTGCAGGAGAATTACTTCAAAGAGACACAATTCGTCTTGAATTATAAAAACAAGGCGAGTTTTTCACTTTAAAAGTGTACTCTTTATGTAGCATACGCAAGCATCTGCTTATATTTTAGGCAGGAAATTAAAGTTCTACATGAATTTCTTAAATATCTGCTAAAGTTAGGTCGATTTATGGTTTCGATTTCGAACTAATTGTGCAGTATCCAAATTGGAAACTCTTAGACTGGTCTGTGGTTCGTCAAATGTCTTCTATCTGTCTCGATTATTGAAAGAATCAACCAAATTTATCAATTCTTACTTGAACAACGTATCTCTTCCAAATTTTGATCAATCCTACTTGGAAACGAGACTAGATCTGAGTAAAATTGTGGTTTTCTGTAGTGAATCAACTAATAGCTATAAACCATACGGTTTCCAGCGTATATATTAAATTTCTGCTTTATTCGTGCTTAGATTCGTGCTTTTTTCGTGCTGGGTTAGCTGAAATTGAATAGAAACGAACATTTAATGATCCTCCAATCAATCGATCTACAGGATATTGTATATCTGCTTTATTTGACCTGTTTGAAGCAAACACGATTTTCGTGCTGGGTTAGCTGAGCACGAAATACTCCTCTCACACCCCTCGCAACAGTTGAACAACACTGAATTGTGGCTTATTTTTTATTTGCATGTGAAAAGGCCAAGTCAATGGTAAATACGTCCAACTAGTTTAGATATTTGAAGTTTTATTTATGCCAAAAATATGTCAATCTCATAATTTACTGAAAAATTAGTATTGATGTCAAATTTAAGCCGATTTTAAGCATTCCGCCTGAGTGTTGGTTAACGCTCAACAGCAATTAATCTTTGGCCCGCACCTCTTAAGAATTGATTTATAAATTATGGTCTGTCTGGACAGCGAAAAAAGTAAATCGCAATAAAATATCAATTTGCGAACTTGTCCACGGGCCACCAGTTGGCTGGGGCAACGTCGCGTCGTCGTGGTCCAGACCTGGACCTGGACCTGGACCGGGTTCCAATTGCAAAAGTGATTTGTTTCCAGCGAGCCTCTTGTTGGCAATTTACTTTTACAACACCCAAGCCGCAGTCGGTAGATAATTCATGCTGTAATTTATTACCCGAGTCTCTCGGACTTGGCTTGTGCTCCTTGCGCACACATTTCCCTACATGGCAATTAACCAAAATGTAAACTTGTAGAAATTTCCATTTCAATTTGAATTGCAGCTCGAACTCACTTCAATCAGTGGACGGACGGACGGGCTGCCTGGGTTTTTAATTCAATATAAATCAATTCCAGCTGCCAGTTTGGTTGGTGCTAATGGCCACAAGTGGAGTAGCAGGCAGTCGTGTAGTAGTCGTCTCAATTGCCAGTCGCCGTCGTCTGCCTGCCTCATCAATTGAGAGTGAACACCCCACCGGCCTCTCGCTGTGTGTGTGTTTGTGTGTGTTTGTTGTACTCGCACTTGTAGTTTGTTTTGTTTCTACTTGTTTTTATTTTGATTTTTGATTTATATTTCTTTTTATTTTTGCACAAATGTTTGTTTCTGACAGCAGCAATTGAAAAGAGAGAGAGAGAGAGAGAGAAAGAGCGCCAGAGGAGGCCACTTGACGTAACTAATTGAATGTCAATTTGTTTGTAGCTTGTCTTCATTTCTGCCATTTGGCCATGCCTGTCACGAGTCTGCCCGGTGTCCCGTTTAAAACTTCATTTGCATTAACATGTTGCCTCTTACCAATTCAATATTGAATTTACATTATAGACCAGGCGGCAGGCCCAATCACTGCAGCCGAATATGTTTTATTTATTTAACGTATTTGTCTCAGACGCCGGTGCAATGCGGCACGAAGCGTCGCTTCTTTTCCCCACAAGTAGTTCAATGTTTGTGTCTGGTAATGAAATTTTCAAAAATTGTATAAAACGACAAGAAAATTATACAAAACGCATCAATTTATGTGTATGCATTTGCTTGGCCTAACTAAGGCTTGGTATGCGGGAAAGAGTCGTCTGTAAATGGGTTCGAATTTGGTTAAAAACGGCTAAAAAGTGGTTCACAACTCTGAACTGGGAATATGTTGTTGATATTTTGACTGGTTTTGAACCGATTTCAGACTGGTTCAGAGACATTTGTGAGAAGCTATACAAGCAACGTTTTTGAAATTTGTTCTGGGAATGGAATATTTTCCTAATTCGGAACCTGTTCGATATGGTTTAAGTATAGAACCGGTTCAAAAGGAGTTCAGAGCCATATCTTATCTTGATCTTGAAATTTGGGCTGTATGAACCTTTGAACCATCCGGCTGAATCACGGCAAAAGTGGTTCAAGTCGACACTTTTAGATTGGAAAATTGGTTTTTGGGTTTATCAATGTTATAAGCTATGAACTGACATTTTGATGTGTGGCTTGGACATATGTATTGGCATATTTTCCCCATTTGAAGAGCTCTTCTTCACTTGGTTGATCGGTTTGAAAAAGCATTACATGATTTGTACTTTGGAATCTTTTTACTCAACTACTTAAGTTTCTATCTATAATTATCTATATTTTGTAAATTTTTGTAATATTATATATCAAACGACCTTTCTAATGTCCAATTAGGGACGAGGTGCCGAGGTCAACTAATTCATTGATGTTTCACCAAATGATTGCCCATACAGTACTGATTCGTGAATCTACCGATTCAATCTTCAGGTTCTGAGACTTTATCGGTTCTTTTCGGTATGCGTTTAAGGTTCTGGTTTGATTCTCTGGTTTAAGTCTGTAAGTTTTGGTATAAGCCCTCGGTTCGTGTTGGATTCTTTGATTGTAAACAACGAGAACACCTTGAACTTTCATTACACCCTTGCAGTGGGTATATTGAAATTGTCCAGTTGTTTGTAACGCATAAAAGGAAGCATTTCCGATCACATAAAGTATATATATTCTTGATCAGCATGAAGAGCTGAGTAAATATAGCCATGTCCGTCTGTTTCTATGCTATCTCCTTTGTCAGTTTTAAAGCTATCGCCACCAAACTTTACACGAAGTCTTTTGGTACAAATCCGCTGCACATTTGTCGGAACCGGCCGGATCGGATAACTGTAACATCTAGCTGTCATAGGAACGATCGGTCGAAAAACTAGTTTTAGTGAGAAAAACGCCACCAAACTTTGTTTTTCCTAGTTTGCTATGCTTTTCCATGATTTTACTAAATTTGGCCGAAATCGAACATCTATATAGTATAGCTGTCATACAAAAGTAGAGTCTAAAAAGTAGTCTTGGTGAGAAAAACTAGTTTGTTTTGAATGGAAATGTCCTTAAAATTGGCATTTATTAATTTAATATGATTTCACACAGTTCTACAAAGTTTTGTCAAAATCGGCTGACTATAGCATATAGCTGCAGTACGAATGAGCGGTCGAAAAACTAGTATTAGTAAGAAAAGCTTTTTTGTTTTCAAAGAAAACGCCACCAAACTTTGTTTTTCCTAGTTTGCTATGCCTTTTCATGATTCCACTAAGTTTGGTCGATATCGGACATCTATATAATATAGCTGTCATAGAAAAGTAGAGTCCGAATAGTAGTCTTAGAGAGAAAAACTTTTTTGTTTTCAAAGAAAACGCCACCAAACTTTGTTTTTCCTAGTTTGCTATGCTTTTCCATGATTCCACCAAGTTTGGTCTATATCGGACATCTATATAGTATAGCTGTCATAGAAAAGTACAGTCTAAAAAGTAGTCTTAGTAAGAAAAACTTTTTTGTTTTCAATGGAAACGCCGCCAAACTTTGTTTTTCCTAGTTTGCTATGCTTTTCCATGATTCCACTTAGTTTTGGTCGAAATCCGACATCTATATAGTATAGCTCCCATGGAGAAGTAAGGTCTCAAAAGTAGTTTTAGTTAGAAAAACGTGCGCTGCAAGGGTATACAAACTTCGGCCGTGTTGCAGTTAACTTTTCTCTGTTTTGAAGATATTAAAATATTCTCTTTTCATATCCTTTTGACAATTTCTAGCTCAGTTGGATGAAAATCTAATATCAATTTAACATTAAATGGATATATGAATGTCCCAGAAAGGATATTTATGAATATACAGTCTAAATGGTACACAAAATTATCCAGTTATGTTATTTGTTGTCTGAAACTGAGCTGGCTGTGGTATTGTATTGTTTTTTAAGTAAATATTTTTTCTATTATCCTAACTGGAGCCTGCCAGTATTGCACAACAGTATTGGCCAACAGTCGCTTGGTGTTATCCTTCCCTGGCAATTTCCTAGCTCGTTTTCGTTGTTCCGTCTTCGGCATAATGAATTTAATGAGCCTGGATCCCAGTTGGCTGCAAATTAATTTAAAGCATCAAGCCGGCGCGCAAAAACATTAAATTTACAACTTTTTCTCCTCTCATCGGTGATGTTTTTCTTCTTTTTTTTTTTTTGTTCTGCCCCAACCCCACCAAGTCCCGCCTGCATTGTGCTGTTGTGGCTGTGGGCTTGTAATTCATAGCCAGCGAGGCACACAGCGGGCAACGGCAACGGCAACCGGCAACCAGCAACCCGCAATCTTGATGGGCAACACTTGAGTGCAGGCAACAACTACTACAAAACTATGCTTGTACAGCGAGAACGAAGCATATTGCCATAAAATTAACGGATGCTGGGCAGGGGGGGCGGCAGCCCACGGGGAGCCGGGCAAATAAGCAACAGCCAGAGCGGCAGAAAATATTAACACAATATTTTCCAAGCGAAACCTGTGCTGGCTGTTGCTGTTGCTGTTGCTTCTGACCAACCCACATCGTTATCATAATATGAATGGTGGTCTGGGTCGTGCCTTGGCTTGCTCTGGTGTGCGGAGGTGGCTGGCAGACTTCTACCTCTATGCATGATTATGAGAAACATTGGGCATGGTCCTGCCTACTTGCTTGATGACATGTGGGTCCTGGTTCCTACCCCTCGATAATGATGCTGCAGCGCTTTATTCGCTGACTAGGCCCGGTATCCTGGCGGCTGGCGTTGCCTGATGATGTGGCGGCAGTCACAGCACTCTGTCTCTGCCGTGCTGCGTTTGCATTTCATTCTTGGTCTCGTTGTCACGTATTTGGCACAAGTATTTAATTAGGAAGTGCTTACGTGTAAGCGCTTCAAGTAAGCACTTGAACAAGTACTTATATTTCGCTTAAATTTGCAATGGAAATGCACTAGACCTAAAAGCAGTGGGTAACAACATGAAAATTCACATATCGATGGATTATAATGGTCCAAAAATGGTTCTAATGGTTTCTATCACCAGTATACTTAGCTTGTGGCCATGTTTCTGCGCTTTACAACACTGGAATGGCAAATTATTGATTGAAGGAGAAGGTAGTGGGAGTTGCCACAGCAGCAGCAGCAGCAGCAGCAGCAACTGACCTCTCCACACCTAACCAAAGTCAAGGATGTTAACGACGACAATTTGCTTTTAGGCCACTGTCAGTTCCATTGGAGAGCTTGGCCCACTCGATTTTCGTAGCCAAAGGCAATGGACAGAGGAGCGCGCTACCCAATGAGCTGAAGAAATATTTTCGTTTAAAACGCCTCCACCTTCTCCTAGTCGAGAGTTGGCTGGTTGGTTGGTTGGTTGGTGCCTTCGACTCTTTGAAATTGCATTCAGAGCATCATCTTTGTGGCACACAGCTTGCTGCTGCTGCTGCTGCTGCTGCCTTTTCCGTGTCTTGTTGCTGTTGTTGCTGTGCGCAGCACGTTTTCTTTTTGGAAAAGATAACAAACCCAATCGTTTGTGCAACATTTTCAACAGTTTTGGCACGATTCCTTCCTTCTTGCTTTGTGTGCCACCAATTTACGGAATGCTTTTTTTTTTCTCTTCTTGGTTTTTTTTTTGTTTTTTTTTTGCTTTGTCGTCGTCTGCTCCCTTGAAGCGTGAACGAGTGGAGTTTTGGCAAGTCTTCCGAACGTGCAAATTGCATGCTGTGCGAGAGTTAATGGCGTTTTGCTGGGGAGTGGGTAACCCATGGGTGTTGATGCTAACGAGTTGAGAGAAAATAAAGTTCATGACTTCATTTTTTTCAGCTTCTTCTTCTTCTACTACTTCAATTTTGTTGTGGTACGAAAAAAACTAAGAAACCAGCAAGCCAGCCAGCCAGCCAGCCAGCCAGCCGGCTGTCCCTCATACATATCATCTGCATATCAAGTAAAATGGAAATGGATGCCCAACGTCCTCCATTTCTCATTGTAATATAATGTTTAAGATTTTAAATAAAACATGAATCGACCAGCCAACAACAATGGTTCAGCTGAAGACGAAGTCGAAGAAGAAGGCCTTCTTCTGTTCCCCTTTTGGGCACAATTGCAATTTCCACTTTTGGGCCTGCCGCGCAGCTGCAATTTTTTTTTTGTGGTTATGGCTTGGGCTGATGATGTTTGTCTGATAAGTGGGTAGGAGGGGCAGGGCAATTTTCAACAACAACAACAACAACATCAACGCTTTCCGGTATAAATTGTTGTGTATATAACTTGGGCACTGAAATTTAGCCTCAGGGAAACCCTAACCGGGTGGGTATACACTGGTCGCTGAATCAGCTGTTTTGTAAGTTGATTTTGGAGAAGAAACCAATGTAACAGAGTGTATATTCCGGTTGGTGAACCGAACCGTTAACCAAGCCAGCTTCCTTTCAGAAATGCTGAACCAAACCGAAAACGACAAAGAAAAACGGTTCGGTTCAGATCTCTGACAAGTTTTAAGACGTAAATTGCTTTTCTCTAGCCAAATGATACTAATTAATTTGGGAATATGACTCGTTGCCCTAAGATAATGTTCATATTACATTTCGTTCGACTTTCTACATCCCCAGTGATGCCGTATCGATATAAACTTTAAGGAATCTTAAGAAGTTCCTCTAAGAACCTATATAGAATATACACTAAAAAAAGAAATTAATCCGAAACGGGATTGAAAACAAGGCAATCCCGGATAGTCTTGATACGATCCCGAAAAAGATTGATTACACTCACAATTTTTCTTTTGTAATCCCATTGAACATTGATTACTCTGTTTTCAATCCCATTTCGGATTGATTTCAGATTTTTTTTTTCGGTGTTTATATATATTCTTAATCAGCATCAACAGCAGAGACGTTAAAGCCTTGTCTGCTCGTATAAAAGCACAGATCTCAGAGATGGTAAGAGATAGAGGTTCGACATGTAGGGGAACATCAACTTTTTATAATTCAAGTTTATTTTCAATTTTTGCCACGCCCACTTCCGCCTCTTTAATTGTGAAATAACCACATATCTTCCACAATTTCATAGATAGAGGTTTCGTACCTTCTAGACATATTTGGTAGTCAGTATTATCTAACGATCCGCTTAAGGATTGATAAAGATCGGATGAACAATAGTCAAGTTATAAGCAAAATAATGTTCGCTGCTCCTTTAAATACTACTGCAGTATCATTAAGCATACTTGGCATACACTTTTGCTGATACAGCGTATATTATAGTCGGGCTTGAACCACTTTTTTTGCTTGTTGTAATATTAAAGGGTGGGAAATTTGTCCAATTTGGACAACAAATCTAAAAGAACTGTTTGTTGCACCATTTTAAAGTAAGAAACTCATGACCCAAGGCATATATAACTAGATTTGAAAGCTTTCTTTTCTAAAAAACACAACAAGATGCGACAAAAAACACGAAATTGATTTGCATAAGTTAATTTTATTCGTTCTTTGGAGTCGGTAGGTACCAGTAGAGGCGATTGTGTGTGTATCTGAAGGAAAACCAATAACATTTGGAGAACTTGGTACTCTACTACAACGTCTTCAGTTGTTTAAGTATATAAAATCGGGAAAGAAGGTCTAACTTACTTTGAATACACTTAAAACCTATCATTCCTACGACAGCTACAAGAAATAGTCATCCAATCTGGAAGAATGCAGTCAAAACAAGACTCTGTGCATAATTTAAGCTCAATAGCATCGAAACTGAGGGACTTTTATACTTTTTGTGGTAGCAAACTTCTGTGCATAATGTTTTCATATAAACGAAATGTATTTCTCATTTAAAAGCAGGGGAGCCCACGCTATATACGCTTCAGGCGCTTTTGCCGAGTGTAAAGGTAGCTCACGCATAAGGCAAGTGCAGCAACAACTTCGTAAGTGCCTCTCTTCTCTTTATCTCCTATGCTCGCTGATTTTGTGGTTTCCATGTGCTTCAGACAGCTACAAGCGTACACACAAACACACACAGCATAAGGCAATCAGCGGGTTTCTCTTTCGTTTTCTTGTCGTTGTTGTTGTTGCTTCACGAAAAGTTTGTTTTATTTGCGTTAGTGACTGCGCTAGCATTAGGTGCTGTTGGGCAGCACTGTTTTAAAGTGTTTGGATCGGCTTTTAGTCTTTCTTTAGTGTTTGTGTTCTTCAAGCTGAATTAGCCGATGAGTTTTCAGTCCCCCTTCATGTGCTGCAGTGTCTAGTTATAAGTATAAAAAAGGATCCTTTCGTGATCTATTCAACCGAATATTTAAGATTTTCGCGAAATTTCAACAAATTTGATAGCTAGGTGTAAGAAAAAAGACCAAACCATCCCCCGGAATCAGTAAAACAGTTCTGTGTAGCAAGTTTCCCCAAAAACTGTAAAAGGGCATACACTTTGTAGTTAATAAAGCGATAGGCACATGATTTCGGAAGGTACAATTTGCTAGTTGATAGCAAAGTCGACTGGCGGAAAGGGTCTTTGATTAATCTCTGATTTTACCACCAACTCTACACATTATTCACATTGTTATGAAAACAATTGGCATTCATGTGACATGCAATTTTGGACTTTTTAAAGTTGGTTGGGTTTTAAGTGAATTCCTGCCGGTCTATCCGTGACAGCTTCACTGATACGAAAATGTTCACACACCTACTTAAAAATGTAATCGCCGCGTGCGAAATGAACCCAGCCCCAATCGGGCTGAAGAGGAGAGGCGTACGGACTAAACTAACCGACTGACTGACTGCCTGTCTGTCTGTCTGCTCACCCGATATGACAACTGGCCATTAACGTTTAAAATAAATACGCTATGATGGACCCAGGCAACGCCAATTGCCAACTGAGTCGATGATTATGTTGCTGACAGCAATTGGGGAGACGTCGACGGAGGCTCGAGATCCGAGACCTGCGAGAGCGAGAGATGCTGATGCCAAGCGATGGAGCGTTGAATAAGAAAAATCAACAAACCACAAATCGGGTGAATGGCGTCGGATGCGGGTGCGGGTTAAGGGGAAAAATGCTAAATAAGCTGGCTGGCTGCTGCACCAAAATGGAAATCAACGTGTTCGCTGTTGTTGGCCGCATGAAAAATTGTGAGTAGCGGGCCAACAAGCATGGCAAATTTTGTGTTGGCAAGGACCCGGGCCACGGCCGCCTCCTCCTCCTCCTCCGGGGCGAACTTAAAATGCATTAAAACTCATATCAACACATCAGCGAAAGAAACGTGAAGCAGCGTTTGCATTAACATTTAAAGAGTTAAACATAAACATGGAAGGGGCTGCACATCGGACAACGTTGTCGTCGTCAACGTCATCATCATTCGCATCCGCATCAGCATCCGCATCCTGCTGATGTGGGCAAACCGAATGGAGTGGTAGCTGATTTGCGAATCAGCTGATCGCGTTCCAAACCAATTTTGGTAAAAAACTTAAGAACCGGTTCAAACAGATTTCGAACCGCTTTACGAACTGTAAGAAATCTGACCCGGATCAAGACTAGTTTACCTCCTTAAACCTATACAGCGCATATCATGTTTGTGCGTATGCCTGCAACAGTGAAAAGAAAGTACGGAAGGCGAGTTATGAGCAACAGAAAGTTCAGCTGCTACTTGAGCAACAAAATTTCAACTGAGCATACACTTTCGTTGGTACGTAATATATTAGAGTCACTCCTAAACGACTTTCTTACATATTCTTCTTTCAATACACTTGCTAGCTAAATGATTCTACCGATTTCTCTGCACCTTTCTGGGGTATCAAAAACCTCATCTAGTGAAATACAATCGCTCTCTATGTAATTATTTGTTAGCTAGTTTTGAATTTACTGTACCTGTTGAATAAACTAGAGGACCCATCATCAGTTGACTTTTGTAATAAACCAAAGTCATAGGCAACTGCCTTTTGTTAGGTTCTAAACCAGCGATGGACACATAGCCCACCCGGCGAAGACATAAAGGCACAAAATATGACTTTGTGTTAGATTTAGGTGCCCACCGCTGCTTTAAATTCTGAAAAACTAACATTAATATGTTAACATCTTGATTTTGCTCATTTTTAACAGATTAGGATATATTCCTAGCGCTGTATTTTCACTTGTAGAGTTCTCATATGAGATGGGTGAAAAATACCTAGATTTTTCTGTGAAAAAACTCTTTTGAGAACTTAGATAGCCAAGTTCTCATGCAGCTTTTCAGATATTTTTGTGCTTCTCATATGGAAAACTACTTTTCAAATGGAAAACTAGTCTGTGAAGCAATTAAATTTGTGTTCCCTAGATATTTGTGTGCTTCTCATATGGAAAACTTGTCTGCGACTTAACTAAATCTGTGTTTCGTAGCTACAATTGTATGTATTTCCTTTTGCGGTTGGGTAAAGAGAAGAAATAAAGCCAAAAAGTTGGCCCTTATGTTAGATTTAGGTGCCCACCGCTGATTTGAAGTAAACATAATTGAGAAAAACAAACATTAATAGGTTTAGAACCTGATTTTGTTCGTTTGAAAGAGAATTGGACACATTTCTTAGGCTGTATTTTCACTAGTAGTGCTTTCATTTGAGATGGCTGAAAAATTCCTCAGATTTTCGCTGAGTACGCTGTCTGTAAACTACTTCAACCTGCCAAAAAACTCATTTGAGAACTCAGATAGCCAACTTCTCATATAGTTTTCTACT
Organism: Lordiphosa fenestrarum; assembly: GCA_035044985.1. NCBI lineage: Eukaryota > Metazoa > Arthropoda > Insecta > Diptera > Drosophilidae > Lordiphosa > Lordiphosa fenestrarum. The sequence continues at coordinate 264,888 of JAWNNO010006292.1, read as the reverse complement.
TCTCATATGGAAAACTACTATTTAAATAGAAAACCAGTCTGTGAAGCAATTAACTCTGTGTTTTCTAACAAAAATTTTATGTATATCCTTTCGCGGTTGGTTAGAACGAAGAAATAAAGCCAAAAAGTTGGCTCTTCTGTTAGATTTAGGTGCCCACCGCTGATTTAAAGTATAAATAATTGAGAAAAACTAACATTTATGAGTTAAGAACCTAATTTGATTAATTTTAAACAGAATTGGATATATTCCTTAGGCTGCGTTTTCACTTGTGGAGTACTCATTTGAAATAAGTGAAAATTACGTCAGTTTTTGTGTGAGTTAGCAGTCACAAAACTCGTTTTAAAACTCAGATAGCCTACTTCTTATGCATCTATTCATATATTTTTGTGATTTTCAAATGGAAAACTACTTCTTAAAAGAAAAGCTAGTCTGTGACGCAATTAGATCTGTGTTTTCTAACAAAAATTGTATGTAATTCCTTTCGCTGTTGGGTAGAACGAAGAAATAAAGCCAAAAAGTTGACCCTTATGTTAGATTTAGGTGCCCACCGCTGATTTAAAGTATAAATAATTGAGAAAAACTAACATTTGGTTCACTTTAAACATGTTTTATGTCAAGTTCTCCGATGAGATGGATGCAGTAAACAACTCGAGCATAATTCCAGCACTCTTTCAGTATTACCCATCAACTTAAAGCTACTTTTGAAGGCTAAAAGAACAGAATTGTGATAAAGTCAGCAACAATTTCTAAACCACGTTTTTATCACAAACCTATCACAACTGTTGCTGGTGTTTACCAACACTGAACATGCACATTTACCCAAACGAAATATGTGATATGCTTGTACAACCAAAGACCTGCAATGCAATTAAGAGCAGCGAGCACAGGCAACAACAACATCAACAAAAATCAAAATAAACAACACAAGCAGCAGCAGCACAACAAGCATCTCATGTGACCAGAAAGGACCAACAGCGGCAGCAACTACGCTATCTACATCTTGTAGCCAGGGCAACCAGCAGGCTCCCAAAGTCGAGAACTGATTTGCAATTTTGGTGCGTCGAGAGAGAAGCTGCTGCTGCTGTTGCTCGGGTTGTGCAAAAAGCAGCAACAGAACAAAAAAAAAAAAAGAGAAGCTCCCCTTTGATAACCATTAACAATTTGGTAAAGGAAACTTCATCATCATCAACGTTGTCGTGATTATTATTATCGTCATACGGGGCAGGCAGGCAACCAAGCATATGTGTTAACTTGAAGTTAAGTGGATTCTCGTCGTCGTCGTCGTCGTAGTAGAACATCGCATTCGTTCCCTCTTTTCGTGTTGATAATTTAAATGAGCGACTGCGGCTGCTGCTGCTGGTCGAGTCGAGTCTGTTCTACCTCTTTGTATCTGCACATTTTTATCTCTACCTTTGCCTTTTTTTTGTTTTTTTGTTCTTGCTCTCATGTTTCCTTCCCGGCCGAAGTTTACCCGCAGCAGCACATCTTAAATTTTCACAAAATTGCTTTCTTTTTTGTCGTCTCTCCTGCCCTTCGGAAGGAGTGTTTTGCTTGAATAACTTTGAGTTAGCTTTTGTGGCAGGTGCTTAAGTTAGTTGGCTTGCCCATTAGGGCGGAACTTGCATGTCAACGCCTGATTGACGAAACAATGGCCATAAGTTGTGAATATTATGCAGATAGTAGTTGGTGTTGCACATTAATTAAGTAAGAGGAAATGGGGAGCCAGCCCTCCCATAATTCAGTTAAACTCTCGTCCTACTCAATTGAATTATGCACACACACTCAACAATTCAAGGCACATTGCTGCTCGCTCCTGCTTTCAATGCTATTTTAGTGCAATTTGTACATTTAACTGGCGCACATTTAATTAAAACTTATTCATGAGCTGAAATTAATTATGATGCGCGAAAGAGCGAAGCCCCTGAAGTACACTGACAAAAAGTTGGGAAATGCAAATTCCATTAATCAACACGGGCAAACCAAATGTTGCCCGAGGCCACTTTCTGTCAGTGTAATTGTGGAGCAGCAGCAGCAACAGCAGCATTTTGTCCTTCAACAACAACGCTTGGGCAAATACAAAATGGGAGGTACAACAATACAGGCAGACGACAGGCTGCCTGGCAGCAAACTGACGTTCCATGTACACGGCACAGTGGTTTATTTGTAGGCATTATCTAGTAAAAATATCATTCGAGAGGGCTAGATGAGCTGTATGTTGTGTTGGTAATGTCAAGCAAGTTGTCTGTTTAACTATTTTATGATAGAACACAAATATAAGAAAATCAGCGGTGGGCACAACATGGCCCTATTAGCTCTCGGGCCCATAAACTCTGAAAAAAGTTGTCTGTTTAGCTATTTTTATGAAAAAACAAGAAACACAACTAGAAGAAAATTAGCGGTGGGCAAATATGTAACTAGAAGAAAATCAGCGGTGGGCACTCTTTGGCCCTATAAGCTCTCGAGGCCATCCACTGTGAAACATGTTGCCTGTTTGGCTATTTTTTTTGGAAATACTAAAACATTACTGTAAGAAAATCAGCGGCGGGCAAATATGTAACTAGAAGAAAATCAGCGGTGGGCACTATTTGGCCCTATAAGCTCTCGAGGCCATCCACTGTGAAACATGTTGCCTGTTTGGCTATTTTTTTTTTTTTTTGGAAATACTAAAACACAACTATAAGAAAATCAGCGGTGGGCAAAAATGTAAATAGAAGAAAATTCAGCGGTGGGCACTCCATTGCCCTTTTAGCTCTCGTACCCATAAACTGTGAAAACAAGGAGTCTATTTTGCCATTTTATGATAGAGCAAAAACACAACTTTATAACAAAAATCAGCGGTGGGCACTCCAGGCCGGAGAACTTCTCGACACCTGACCCTTTATTCTTCTTAAAACGCAAGGCTCTTTCTCTAGGTGTTGATCGTCTTCACCGCTATTTTCAACCTCATTACCTATATTCAACGTGCCAATGGAGGATATTTCCTGGTGAATATTGTTTTTCAGGTCTTTCAGGGTTCTTGGTTTGTAGAAGTAAACCTTTGATTTCAATTAGCCACACAAATAGAAGTCTCAAAGCGTCAAATCTGGGCAAAATCAAAAAAGATATTGTGCCAAAATTGCTTGTCATATTCAGGCATTACGCTGACCCTTTCCCAATCCTATTCCAATCGACCAGGCGTTCGCGTGGCGTGTACTGTTCCATGGTTCCTAATCTACTTGCTCTGACGCCTCAAACGTGCTATGTAAGTAGTCGATCTGGCATCACTGTGAAAAGTTATAGTGTTGCCAGACCTCCTTCTAATATGGCCAACGCTGTATATTCCATTATAATTGTCCAAAATGATTTTCATTATAGTTTATAGCAACAAGTGACTTTAGAGCTTCAAGTACTTTGATTCCAATCTGTAAACACCAGCTTAGTCTCAACCTCAGAACGATAAGATGTCTCTGAACAATCAGGGAATCGGAGTGTAGTATGAGTGTATGGCCACGGGGATAATGGGATACCTACTATTTATGCCTTAAACCAATTTTGTGTATAAATAACCCCATTTTTACTCATTTATCAGCTTCAGGGGTCGAACTTACAAGTCATAGACTTCATGCTTAGCAAATTCAAACAATTTTATAGTTAAAAAATAGAGGAATGTAAACCCTTACATCACGTTTTTCTAACTAAGACTACTTTTGAGACCCTACTTTTCTATGCGAGCTATACTATATACTTGTCCGATTTCAACCAAACTTAATGAAATCAAGCAAAAGGTTAACAAACAAACATGTAAGAAATTTGGAGTCGATTCCATTTGAAACAAAAAAGTTTTTCTCAATGGAACTTCTTTTTCAACCGATTGTTCGTACTGCAGCTATATGCTATAGTCAGCCGATTTTGACAAAACTTTGTAGAAATGTGTGTTAGCATATCAAATAACTAAATGTCAACTTTCAGGACATTTACATGGAAAACAAAAAAGTTTTTCTCACTAGGACCACTTTTCAGACTCTACTTTTCTATGGAAGCTATGCTATATAGATGTCCGATTGCAACCAAACTTAGTAAAATCATGGTTAAGCGTAGAAAACTAGAAAATACAAAGCTTGGTGGCGTTTCCATTGAAAACAAAAAAGTTTTTCTTACTAAGACTACTTTTCTGACTCTACTTTTCTATGACAGCTATACTATATAGATTTCCGACTTCGACCAAACTCTGCAAAATCATAGGAAAGCATAGCAAACTGGGAAATACCAAGTTTGGAGGCGTTATCATTGAAAACAAAAAAGTTTTCTTACTAAAACTAGTTTTTCGACAGATCATTCCTATGACAGCTATGTCCTAAAGTCATCCGATCCGGCCGGTTCCGTGTTTGTGCCAAGTTTGGTGAAGACAGCTTTCAAACTGATGGAAAAGATGGCATAGAAACAGAAGAACATGACTAAATCCACTCAGCTCGTCATGCTGATCATGAATATATATACTTTATGTGGTGCGAGATGCTTTCTTCTATGCGTTACAAACATGTGGACCATTTTATAATACCCTTCGCAAGCGTATAACTAAGTTTTGATTCTATATATTTTTGATTCTATATATTTTTGATTCTATATATCTACTTTTGGTAGCTGGTAACGAAGTGCTCACCCTGTATAAAATCCCATCCATACAGTTCCAATCGCATCAAAACGCACCACTGTGCCCAGTCTCAACTGTTCAACGCATTTAAATAGCTGCAACTTCCGTTGCAACTAGCGTAGTTGGCTGCTTCCTTGCCTCCAAGCTCCTCCACCTGGCTGTGGGTACCAACATAATGCCTGCTACTCGGCATGACTGGAGCTCTGGAGTGGCCAGGCCAGGCCGGGGCCCCCAGTGCCTGCCAGTGTTGGTTAGAGGCAGCCGAGTGTGCAACATCCTGTATGCCCGTCCAATGTTCACTTAAAGTTTTGCAAAAAAAAACCCTACCGTTCCCATTCCCAAACAATAACGGCACTTGCACTCATTTACCATTTAAGTGTAGTTCTTGTTGATGTTGTTGTTGTTGTTGTCGTCCTGCTCCTGGCTAGCTGCCAGCTACCAGCTATGCTGGCGTTGAAATTGTCGACTCGGTCAGCCGAATTATGCCATTTTACCACAACAACGAGAATCAGCAGGAGGCGATGTGCCAATCCTACGGTAGCATCATTCATATGCGCATCCGTTGCCCATTTGAATTGCTAAACTAGGACTAAGCCAGGCAAAACAACTAGAGATGGGAGAGTGATTTGTAAACCGGTTCAAAGTTGAACCGGATTCCAAGCTATTGAAACATTCACAGACATAATGGAAGGGTAATACCTCTTCACTTGTCCATCTCTAGTGCATCACGTCGACCCCAGTTGTATACATTAATAATTAAAATATTTTTTCCCCGAGTTTGAATGGAGCTCAGCCAGCCACAACAGCAGCAGCAGCAGCAGCACGAGGAGTTGGAGTTGGGAGCTGGGGGTCTACGGTTCCGTCTGCATCTCCAGCTTCATTTCAATTTCGGTCGAGTGTGTTGCAAGAAGGGTTGTGGAGGTCTTCTTAGCTCCGGTACTCGAGTTGATGAGCATGTCTGTGCAGTCTCCAGCTCCAGCTCCAGCTGCTGCTGCCGTTGCTGTTGTTGTTAGTAATGATGTTGATTTCTTAACGCTTCACTGCCAACAGCGAAGGCATCAGCATTATTTACAAGGATTTACCATGCTGAATGCAAGTATCATTCAGTCATGACTTGGCGCATTGTGCTGTTGCTATCTAAAAACAAAACAGAGAGAGCAACAAAAAAAACACACTCACAACATTTCATGAGGATTCTCGCATTAGCGCTGTTATCGGAGGAAGTCACACTTGGGGCCACAGCTGACAGCACTTGAAGCTGCCTGCCTGCCTGCCTGCCTGCCTATGCAAATATTTTTATATTTGTTTAATTTTTGCACACTTGGCACATAAATCCTGTTGCTGCTGCACCTGGGGGCACACACTCAATAGAAGCAACCAGGCAACAAGGCAGCCAACCCACTTTTGCAAAAATGTCACCATTTTGCAGCTAGGGGAAGGCCTCGCCTCGAGCTTGATGGATTACTCGAGTGCCCGACTGCCTCCTGCCCGCTGCCTGCGCCTGAATGCATAAATATTGCAATGCGTGTGCAAAAAATGGAAACATGTGAAACATGGTAAGGTGGGCTTTGGAGAAGAAGGCAACGGCGATAGCTAGCTACTGCTGCACTGCAAGTTTAATTGGTTAGCTTAATATTTGCCTGCCTTTGGGGTAGCTTGATCGCGGATTCGAGAGCAGAGCTATTGAAATTTCTGGGTTCCTTCAAAACCGATTTGTATCATTTGAACCAGAAGCTGAACCAAAGCAAACCTTCATTTCTTTCAGGTGGAAGAAGCACTGCCAATTCACCAGAATCCACACAGATTTGATACATTTTAAACGACTAAATTCCTTCAAAAATTATGTGAAAATATGGAAATCTTTTTTGAAAAACTTCAAGCCAGCTAAATGAGAATCACAGTGCTACATCAACAACACGCAATACCTTTATTACCATTAACGTTTACCTAGATTCAGGATAACCCTTGGATATAATATTAGATGTTCGCCAAGAAAACAAAAAGGTTATTCAAAATATCCATTGGATAGCTCCAACGGAGCTGAAAATCATCCAAAGGATATGAAAAATGATCATGATTTGCTTGACTTTTAGCTCTTTTGGATGATTGAAAGGAAATGAAAGACATGGCCATTGCTGCGTACCTATTGAAACGTACCTTTTCACAGTCATTGAAATAGCTATCACTAGACTAATTAGAAGACTACTCGAGTTTGCTTAGAGAACAAGAAAGAAAGTCGGTCAAGCCCGACTATAACATACTCTGTACCAAGAAAATTTGTCTATTGATCATAACTCGAAAACCGTTCATCCGATCTTCTTCATTTCTTTGGCGGATCGATAAGTTATCCTAATAACTAAATATTTCCAGAAGGAACAAGCCATCTATCTTTAAAACTGTGGGAGATATGACGTTTTTTCTAAATTGCGTGGGCGGGAGGGGGCGTGGCCAAAATTGAAAATAAACTTGATCTGCCTACAGACATAAGAAGCATATGTCCCATACATGTCAAACCTCTATCTCTTACCATATCTGAGATCTGTGCGTTCATACGGACAGACAGACGGACATGGCTATATCGACTCTAAAGTGTCGGTATGGCAACACTGAATAAATATAAAAAGAAACAACCGATTGCTATATGTTGATCTTGTTCCTTTAATTTGGTCCTGTACAATTTATTTCGACTACTTTTTGAACACAACATCAATCAAGTGGCCGCCTTTATTGGCCACAACAGAATGTGCCCTTTTTGCGGCATTTTCCATCACTTTTTCGAGCGTCTCAGTCGATAAAGTGGCGATTTCGGCACGAATGTTGGCCTTAAGCTCTTCAATGGTCTGTGGATCGCTGGCGTAAACCTTGCTTTTTAAATAGCCCCACAAAAAGAAGTCTGGGCCGGTCAAATCTGGAGATCTGGGTGGTATCGCCTCTTTTTGATACCAGGCGTCCAGGGACGTGTAAAGGTATTTCATGGATGCGGTGTGGATTTTCCGTGCCCCATATGCGACAATTTTGCTTATTAACACCACCAGAAAGCGTGAAATGGGCCTCATCGATCATCAAAATTTGTTAGCACAATTGAACGATTATTTTCGATGAGCAGCGTCACTATTTCGGCACGTTGTTTTGGTGTGAAGCGTTCCATGGTCAAAATTGTACTAGATTGATGTTTCCAAAACACGTCTAACAAAAGCAATCGGTTGGTAAATGTCAAAGTTATTCAGTGTTGCCATACCGACACTTTATATGGCGCACCCTGTATGTATTGACAAAGGCAGCTCAATGGCCCCGAATCTAGCCGTTTTGCTACCAGTTAACTACTAGTTGCTTTCCAGCTAGCCGGTTTCTCTGCAGGGATATTTGTTTTTTGCTCTCGCTCTCTTAGTTAATTAAACTTTTACAATAAATGGACGTAAAATTGTTGGTCTGTTGTAGGGTTAACCAAGAAGGGAGGCTCTCTGTCTCTCTCTCTCTCTCTCTCTCTCTGATACTTACTCAGTGTTCGGACGAATGGCAATGGATGAGGAACACTGGTACTATCTCTAGAACAGGGATGTTCAAGAAGAGAGGCTCTCTGACGCTCTCTGTCTCTCTCTGACACTCACAGTAGCATTACTTCGGCAAGCATTCGGCGTAAATAGCCGAAAGTGTTCGGCCCCTGGGGGCTATGGGTGAACATCGCTGCTCTAGAAAAAGAGCGACAAGAAAAAGATAGAGAGAGAGAGCAACGAAATCAACTAACACTCAAGCTAAAACGCTCTGTGTTTGCAGGAGTATAGGAAATGAGCAACACGAGTCGCAAGAGCGAAGCACAAATATGGCACGAGTTGGGTAAAGACTGCATACATTTAGTTAAACTGGTAAAGGCACTCCAGTGCGGGTGCTGCAGATCTCTGGTAGAGAGTATAAAAGAATCTAAGGATCTAGGCCTGATTCAGCAGGGCATGCCAGCTTCGGTGTGCCGGAATACATTTCGCCTGGGTGTATTATTTCTCTCGTTGTTGTTTTTTTTTTGTTGCCATGAGCTTATTCATACGCAATTAGATCAGCACCGGCTGGCAGTGAGGCAGGCAGCTGCAACTGCATCCACAGCTTGGAGTGCACTACCCACACATGCTGGGCAAACAATGCCAGGCGGCAGCCAGCCAGCCAGCCAGCCTGGGCGTAGTTGCAATTTGCATTTACTACAACAACAACAACGACGACGAGTACCCCGAACAATGCCATATTGTTAACCACTCGACGACGAAGGCGAGGCGCAGTTCTGCTTATTCTTAATTCTGCTGATTCTTTTGACTATTTCTCTGGGTAATTAACCAACCTTCTACGTGTTCTCCCTCCCTTGCAGTGCATGGGCCCATCTCGTCGTCGCTGGTATCCACCTCGTCATTGTCGTCACCCTCCAATGCCTTCGTCAATACACCGGCCACGCTGCTGTTCACCACACGACATGACATACTGGTGGCCAACATCACCAAGCCCACGGGCGGACCGCAGATCGATGTGATTGTCAAGGATCTGGCCGAGGCCATGGCCATAGATTTCTACTATGCCAAGAGCCTGGTCTGCTGGACGGATTGTGGACGCGAGATCATCGAGTGCTCGCACATGAACTCCTCCTTTGCCAGGGCGCCCAAACAAACTGTGATATCCACGGGCCTGGACAAGCCCGAGGGCCTGGCCATTGATTGGTACACGGACAAGATCTATTGGACGGACGGTGAAAAGAATCGCATTGAGGTGGCCTCCCTGGATGGTAGATACCAGAAGGTGTTGTTCTGGACGGAATTGGATCAACCGCGTGCCATAGCCGTGGTGCCGGCCAGGCGTCTGCTGATTTGGACCGACTGGGGGGAGTATCCGAAGATAGAGCGGGCCAGCATGGATGGGGATCCGTTGAGTCGCATGACCCTGGTCAAGGACAATGTGTTTTGGCCCAATGGCCTGGCTGTGGATCTGCAGAGTGAGCTGATCTATTGGACGGATGGCAAGAATCGTTTCATAGATGTGATGAAACTGGATGGCAGTAATCGGCGCACCATAGTCAACAATCTGAAGTATCCCTTCAGTTTGACCTACTTTGATAATCGTTTGTACTGGACAGATTGGCAGCGGGGTTCGCTGAATGCCCTGGACCTGCAGAGCAGAGAACTAAAGGAGCTGATTGATACACCCAAGGCGCCCAATTCGGTGAGAGCTTGGGATGCCTCACTGCAGCCGTATGAGGACAATCCCTGTGCCCACAACAATGGCAACTGTTCGCATCTCTGTCTGTTGGCCACCAATCAGCAGGGCTACAGCTGTGCCTGTCCCACTGGCGTCAAGCTGATCACCACCAATCAGTGTGCCAATGGCAGTCAGGAAATGCTCTTCATAGTGCAACGCACACAGATTAGCAAGATTTCACTGGACTCACCCGACTATACCATCTTTCCCCTGCCCCTGGGCAAGGTGGAGTATGCCATAGCCATAGACTATGATCCGGTGGAGGAGCACATCTATTGGTCCGATGTGGATGTGTATACCATAAGACGTGCCCGCACAGATGGCACGGCCGTAACGGACTTTGTCACCTCCGAGGTGCAACATCCCGATGGTTTGGCCCTCGACTGGCTGGCACGTAACCTCTACTGGACGGACACGGTAACGGATCGCATAGAGGTGTGTCGCCTGGATGGTACGGCACGCAAGGTCTTGATCTATGAGCACCTGGAGGAGCCGCGTGCCATAGCCGTGGCCCCCTCACTGGGCTGGATGTTCTGGAGTGACTGGAACGAGCGCAAACCCAAGGTGGAGCGTGCCAGCCTGGATGGCTCCGAGCGGGTGGTTCTGGTCTCCGAGAATCTGGGCTGGCCCAATGGCATAGCCCTGGACATAGAGGCCAAGACCATCTATTGGTGTGATGGCAAGACGGATAAAATCGAGATGGCCAATATGGATGGCTCGGATAGGCGAGTGGTGATCAGTGACAATCTGAAGCATCTGTTTGGCCTGAGCATACTGGATGATTACCTCTACTGGACAGACTGGCAGCGTCGTTCCATAGATCGGGCGCATAAAATAACGGGAAACAATCGCATAGTGGTGGTGGATCAGTATCCAGATCTGATGGGCCTAAAGGTTACACGCCTGCGCGAGGTGAGGGGTCAGAATGCGTGTGCGGTGCGCAATGGTGGCTGCTCGCATTTGTGCCTGAACCGACCCCGGGATTATGTCTGCCGCTGCGCTATTGACTATGAATTGGCCAATGACAAACGCACCTGTGTGATACCGGCTGCCTTTCTGCTATTCTCCCGGCAGGAGCACATTGGACGCATTTCCATTGAATACAATGAGGGTAATCACAATGATGAGCGCATACCCTTCAAGGAGGTGAGAGATGCTCACGCCCTGGATGTCTCCGTGGCGGAGAGACGTATTTACTGGACAGATCAGAAGAGCAAGTGTCTGTTTCGTGCCTTTCTCAATGGTTCCTATGTGCAGAAGATAGTGGACAGTGGACTGATAGGACCCGATGGCATAGCAGTGGATTGGTTGGGTCTGAATATCTATTGGTCCGATGCGGAGGCACGTCGCATTGAGGTGGCTCGTCTGGATGGCAGCAGTCGTAGAGTGCTGCTGTGGAAGGGTGTGGAGGAACCGCGTTCTTTGGTCCTAGAACCACGTCGTGGTTATATGTACTGGACGGAATCACCTTCGGACTCTATACGTCGTGCTGCCATGGATGGCAGCGAGTTGCAGACCATCATAGCTGGTGCCAATCATGCAGCCGGTTTGACCTTTGACCAGGAGACGCGACGTCTCTACTGGGCCACTCAATCGCGACCGGCCAAAATTGAAAGCGCCGACTGGGATGGCAAGAAACGACAGGTGCTGGTCAGTAGCGATATCGATGAGCCGTATGCCGTGTCCCTGTATCAGGACTATGTGTACTGGAGTGATTGGAATACGGGTGACATTGAGCGGGTGCACAAGGCCACCGGCCACAATCGCAGTCTGGTACACTCCGGCATGACGTACATCACCTCGCTGCTGGTTTTCAATGATAAACGTCAGACGGGCCTGAATCCCTGCAAGTTGAATAACGGCGGCTGCTCGCACCTGTGTCTGGCCCAACCCAGCAGACGGGGCATGACCTGTGCCTGTCCCACACACTATCAGCTGGCCAAGGATGGCTTCTCCTGCATACCGCCACGTAACTACATCATCTTCAGTCAAAGGAATAGTTTTGGCAGATTGCTGCCCAACACCACGGACTGTCCAAATGTGCCACTGCCCGTGTCGGGCAAGAATATACGTGCTGTGGACTATGATCCCATAACGCATCATATCTATTGGGTAAGTACGCAAAGGGAGCAGCCTGCTGACTGGAATTCTAGCTAATCTCTTTGCTGTTATTAGATCGAGGGCAGAAGTCATAGCATCAAGAGATCGCTGGCTAATGGCACCAAGGTCAGTCTGTTGGTCAACTCGGGTCAACCCTTTGATATAGCCATTGATATCATAGGACGTCTGCTGTTTTGGACCTGCTCCTACTCCAATAGCATCAATGTAACCAGGTAAATATTGAAATGCAGGCAATGCACAGTGGTCGGAAATGGCCCAGCTGGTGAGAAAAATGAGTAGATGAAGACAAATCCCGGTTAAATTGTTAACTTAAGATGCTGAACTTTTGTTTAATCTGTACTTAAAGTTTGAGCAGCATCGGTAGACTACATTGTATTGACCTGACCCCATATGTCTGATCCATTAGGGCAGTTTTTACCAATTCTAGGCCATTTCCTCCTTTCCTATCTTCACCAAACTTTGCACCAAGTCTCTTAGTACAAATACACTGTATATTTGTCGGTATTGGCAGGATTGTATGACCATAGCGTATAGCTGTCATAGGAATGATCGGTCGAAAAACTAGTTTTAGTGAGAAAACTATTTAGTTTTCAATGGAAACGTCACCAAACTTTGTATTTCTTGGTTTGCTAAGCTTTCTCATGATTCTGCTAAGTTTGGTTGAAATCGGACATCTATATAGTATAGCTGTCATAGAAAAGTACAGTCAGAAAAGTAGTCTTAGTGAAAAAAACTTTTTTGTTTTCAATGGAAACGTCACCAAACTTTGTATTTCTTAGTCTGCTAAGCTTTCTCATGATTCTACTAAGTTTGGTGGAAATCGGACATCTATAACGTATAGATGTCATACAAAAGTACAGTCTAAAAAGTAGTCTTAGTCAGGAAAACTTGTTTGTTTTTAGTGGAAACGTCACCAAACTTTGTATTTCTTAGTTTGCTTTTCCATGGTTTTTCTAAGTTTGGTCGATATCGGACATCTATATAGTATAGCTGTCATACAAAAGTAGAGTCAGAAAAGTAGTCTTAGTGAGAAAAACTTTTTTGTTTTCAGTGGAAACGTCACCAAAATTTGTATTTCTTAGTTTGCTATGCTTTTCCATGGTTTTACTAAGTTTGGTGGAAATCGGACATCTATATAGTATAGCTGTCATACAAAAGTAGAGTCAGAAAAGTAGTCTTAGTGAGAAAACCTTTTTTGTTTTCAGTGGAAACGTCACCAAACTTTGTATTTCTTAGTTTGCTAAGCTTTCTCATGATTCTACTATGTTTGGTGGAAATCGGACATCTATATAGTATAGCTGTCATACAAAAGTAGAGTCAGAAAAGTAGTCTTAGTGAGAAAACCTTTTTTGTTTTCAGTGGAAACGTCACCAAACTTTGTATTTCTTAGTTTGCTATGCTTTTCCATGGTTTTACTAAGTTTGGTCGATATCGGACATCTATATAGTATAGCTCCCATAGAAAAGTAAGGTCCCTGAAGCAGTCTTAGTTAGAAAAACCTGCTGCAAGGGTATACAAACTTCAGCCGCAGCGAAGTTAACTTTCCTCCATCTTTTTGATCTCCGTCGCATAAGTAGAAAGGCATCTGGTTCCAGACGCCACACTGTGCCATGCCAAAAAACAGTTTCCAGTTTAATCAAAACTTTTACTGCTTGCAGTTTTTTGGGTGAATCCGTGGGAGTGATAGACACTGGCGATTCGGAGAAGCCCCGCAACATAGCCGTGCATGCCGTGAAACGTTTGCTCTTCTGGTCGGATGTGGGCAGTCATCAGGCCATTATACGTGCGCGAGTTGATGGCAATGAGAGAGTGGAACTGGCCTATAAACTAGAGGGAGTCACCGCCTTGGCATTGGATCAGCAATCCGATATGATTTACTATGCACATGGCAAGCGTATTGATGCCATGGACATTAATGGCAAGAATAGGTGAGTCCTCTGAAAATGAACCTTTCAAGTTATACTCAACTTACATTTTCCCCTTTTTTGTACGTTTTAGGAAAACCCTGGTGTCCATGCACATTTCACAGGTGATCAATATAGCCGCCATGGGCGGCTTTGTCTACTGGTTGGATGATAAAACTGGTGTAGAACGCATCACTGTGACTGGAGAGCGTCGCTCCGCGGAGCTACAGCGCCTGCCCCAGATCACCGATATACGTGCCGTCTGGACGCCAGATACCAAGCTGTTGCGCAACCACACCTGCCTGCACAGTCGCACCAAGTGTTCACACATCTGCATAGCCAGTGGTGAGGGCATGGCACGCACGCGTGACATTTGCTCTTGTCCCAAGCATCTTATGCTGCTGGAGGATAAAGAGAATTGTGGGGCACAGCCCGCCTGTGGTCCGGGTCATTTCACTTGTGCTGCACCCGTGGCCGGGAACAGTGATATGAACAAGGATTGCATACCCGCCAGCTGGCGTTGTGATGGCCAAAAGGATTGTCCCGATAAGTCCGATGAGGTGGGCTGTCCCACCTGCCGGCCGGATCAGTTTAGTTGCCAGTCGGGCGAGTGCATTGATAAGGCTTTGGTATGTGATGGCACCACCAACTGTGCCAACGGACACGACGAGGCTGATTGCTGCAAAAGACCGGGCGAATTCCAGTGTCCCATTAACAAGGTAAGGCCCCACGTTGAGCGCCATTAAATGAAAATTTATTAACTTTTGTGTGTGTGTTTTTATGACAGCTTTGCATCTCGGCTGCCTTGCTATGTGATGGCTGGGAAAACTGCGCGGATGGTGCTGACGAATCACCAGACATATGCCTGCAGCGTCGCATGGCGCCCGCCTCGGACAAGCGCGCCTTTATGATACTGATAGGAGCCACCATGATTACCATTTTCTCCATCGTCTATCTGCTGCAGTTCTGTCGCACGCGCATAGGCAAAAGCCGCACCGAACCCAAAGATGATCAGGCCTCGGATCCGCTGTCACCCTCCACGCTCAGCAAATCCCAGCGGGTGTCCAAAATTGCCTCTGTGGCCGATGCCGTACGCATGTCCACTCTGAATTCACGCAACAGCATGAACTCCTATGATCGCAATCATATAACGGGCGCCTCCAGTTCCACCACAAATGGCAGCAGCATGGTGGCCTATCCCATCAATCCACCGCCCTCGCCTGCCACCCGCTCACGTCGTCCGTACAGGCATTATAAAATCATCAATCAGCCGCCACCGCCCACACCCTGCTCCACGGACATCTGTGATGAATCTGATTCGAATTATACCAGTAAGTCGAACAGTAATAACAGCAATGGGGGAGCCACCAAGCATTCATCCAGTTCGACGGCCGCCTGCCTGCAGTATGGCTATGATAGTGAGCCATATCCGCCGCCACCCACGCCGCGTTCGCATTATCACAGCGATGTGCGTATTGTACCCGAATCCTCGTGTCCGCCCTCACCCTCGTCGAGAAGTTCCACCTACTTCTCGCCCCTGCCACCGCCACCATCGCCCGTACAGTCGCCCAGTCGTGGCTTTACGTAACATTTTGAGATTTACATGTAAAGAGAAAAGGGGCGGGGCTCGCCTCCCTTCAATTGTGTACATATGCGTGTGTATGTTTTATCTTGGTCATTTAAGGCTTTAACTATTTTTAATTACCTAGTTCTATGTGGAAAGTTAAGTACGACGATCTCGTTAAGTTTCATTTTGCCAGCAGATGACGGAAATTGTTTGCAAGACGCCCCCGAGCAACAATAGACTGCAACAGAAATATATACAACATATACAAACATAATTAGCCAGTAAAGTTTAAGATAGTTCGATTTTTGATAAGCAACAAAACGAAACCTTTTTATAAAATATTGTATTCCGTGTGCCAAATTATTGAAAATTACTAAACTCAAAATGTATGTCCAACCCGACCCGAGAAGTACTCAGACGATTCCACTGGGCAACAGCAAATTGTTATAAGGCAAGAAGGAATGTATTTGGCATTCAAATTTAGATCAATTTGCTCAAGACTTTCTGTATAAAATGTTAAATCTTAAATTAGAAACAGCCTATTTTGCCTAGGCAGCTGCTCATAACGCTCTGAGCTTGTGAGCGTTTAATTTCTAACACAAAAGCGCTCCAGTCGAGCTTTTATTACAGTTGAAGCCAGTAGCTGTTGAAGGTGACGACTGCTTAAAAGCTTTCCTAAGCTAGTATCAAAGCAGGATACCATTTTGTCATAAGAAAATATATTCAAAACGTGTGTAAAAGGTTAAGAAATTCCTTTTGACGCCTTAAATTAAACTTTAATTCATTGAAAATCTATTTAGCCGTGAAATTTGCTTTATAAACTCACAATTTACTCATTTTTTGGTCACATCCTCTCCAGAAGAAGTGATTTCTTTTTAAAATTAAGAAAAACCAGTAATAGATTTCAGCTAGTTTCACATTCTACTCACTACAAAATTGCTGTTGCCCAGTGTAATCCAAATTTACGACCCTTGCCCTCTAATTTGAAACCATTTAGTTCTAGTTTTGTGTACATAGCCAATTTGTTGTTGTCTTCTTCAATGAAGCACAATATGCCACTAATTCAATTGTCTTCTTAATTGTTATAAACACCAAAAAGTGCCTCAGTAATATGCGTTTAAACTTAATTTTCTCCTGTATGCGTTTTTTTTTTCTGACATAGTTAAATTAATCTACGATAAATAGCAGTATATTTGTATGTATGTAGTAGTTCTTTTGCAATAATAATATTAAATTAACGTATATTTATAGTTAATTTTAATGAACTTATATAAATGTCATAAGAAAACAAATATTTTTTAACTATTAAAACAAAAGTGCAGTATTTTTAAAGCAAATTTGAATTTCGATTGTGGAGGTGTAATCGTTGCTATCGATACTTAAAGCATTTGTGTGGTATTTTTATGCCAACAGCCAACGGTCACTCTAGAAACAGCTGCCTGACTATTTACATTTCATAATGAATTGGTATTAAATAGTGTGATGACTTCTCAGATCTATAGCCAAAAAAAGTTTATACCCACACCACCGGAGAAGGGTTCATTTCCCCTGGACCACGAGGGCTTGTGCAAGAAACAGTTTCTTATGTACGCCAGTTGCCTGCGACGCAACGCCCACGACAACAGTCAGTGCCGGTCGCAGGCTCAGGATTACCTGGGTTGTCGCATGGACAACAATTTGATGGAAAAAACTGAATGGTCCAAGTTGGGTTTTGCAAACAAGCAGGAGGAGCAGGAGGAGTTGCCCAAGTAGCCATGAAACCAGAACGCAATGTGATTATAGCCGCCACCGGCAGTGTGGCCACCATTAAACTTAACCAATTGATAGCCGAGCTAAGCGCTGACAAATTGCCCTTTAAATTTAATCTAAAAGTAATCATCACCGAGGCGGCCCAACACTTCTTTGAGCTGGAACAAGTTCCCGAAAATGGTAGGTGGCAACAGGGAAATGCAGATTATCTGTTTCAACCATTTACCCTCCTTTCTTACAGTGCCCATTTATCAAAATAGCGACGAGTGGTTAGCCTGGAATAAGCGTGGCGATCCCGTGCTGCACATAGATCTGGGCAAGTGGGCACATCTGTTGGTAATTGCACCACTCAGTGCCAATTCCCTAGCCAAAATTGCCTCCGTAAGTGCATAACTCTAGCTGCTGTAATCTGCTTAACAAGTCTTTCCTCGCCAGGGCATATGTGACAATCTGGTGATGTGCGTAGTGCGCGCCTGGGATCTGGAGAAACCGCTACTCTTTGCTCCGGCCATGAATACACGCATGTATGATCATCCAATCACACAGGAACAGATTGACAAGCTAATCGGATGGGGCTACAAGCAAATTCCCTGCATATCAAAGACTCTAATGTGTGGCGATACGGGCAATGGTGCCATGGCAGAGGTATCAACTATTGTAGATTCGGTGGTGGCGGTTTTTTCAATTAGAAATTAGACAAATGTTAAGTACTTTTGGGAATGGGAAATGGGTTAAGCATTGTGGGCAGCCAATTAAACAGGTAAATGCCAGAAAAGTTGCAGTTTTCCTTAGATTTAACTTGAAGTAGAACCTCAGTCAGTGACTTACCTTACTCACTTTGAGTGATTCTTACCAAAATTCTCTTATTTCACTACTATATATACGTTTATTTGTTATACATCCAGACAAATAATCTACTAATTACACATATTTCTGTATGGCCAAGCCACTTAGATATCCTCCTGCACACATTCCATGGAATTATTCGCAGAATGATTAATCAAAGCCTTCTCCGAGTCGGTCAGATTTATAAATTTGTGCTTGGTCTTCAGCTCCTGTTGTATGGAGGATAACAAGTCGGGTGAACCACGGCCAGGCTTCATAGTTAAACTGCCCCGGTTAGCTGTCAGCTTTTCCTCATTAAGCTCCTCTACCTGCAATCTCGGTTCCACTATTGTTTCCATTTGCATTGACTGCCGCTTGCGACGCATACGCTTGGAGCCTCTTGTTATCAGCACCACAGCCGGTGACTCATAAGGCAAAGCCTGTATAACCGTCTGCAGTAGCTTAGGTGCTGACTCTGGTGTCTTGGGATTGCCTATAACCACATCAGCCTGCAGTGCACTTCTAGCTCGTTCTTTCTCCTCCTCACGCTCACGTGCCGCATTCTTGCGCATTAGCTGACGTGCCCGCTTCTTTAGTATGGCCTGTGCCGTCGGATAGTAGGCAATCACCTCATTCAGATCCGATTTGGAGAGCACAAACAGATTCGAATAGCCCTTGGAGCGTACATCGGCGGTACGCCGATCGGCGCCATTGATGCCCAACAAACTAATCTCACCAAAGACAGAGCCTTCGGTGAGGGTGGCCAAGACCACATCGCTGCCGGGGCCACCCATCACCTGCACCTGACCCAGCTTCACAATGTACATCTCGCGACCCACCTCACCCTTGCGGCACACAAAGTCACCGGGCAGAAAGGTAACGGCGCGTAGTTTTAAAACCAAATCTCTTAGCAACGCCTCCTCGCAATCAGCAAAGAGCTGTACCTTGGACAGCGTTTGTATGTGCACCGAAATGGCAATGTCTGTCTTGAGATTAATGGGCAGAGCGTCTAGTATATTGGATTCATCTGTGGAGTAGAGGGAAGTTGGGTTTTGGTTTAGATAAGACAAGATTTAATCACAGAACAGACTGCATATTCTTGTGTAGCTCTAAAATGACTTAAAATCGCCGTAATCATGACGTTGAACTTCTCTACAAACTAACTACTGAGAAGAGTCAGATCGTCAGACCCTTTACCTGCCCTCACTGGTAACTCGGCCCATCTCTTTCGTAGGGCTTAGGCTATGTACGGAAGGAAACTCGGTGCTCATTTGCCCAAACAACGTTTACAGACATCGATGAAACGACGAATATGTAAGGGTAGTTTCCCAGTTTCTGGAGAAAACCCTCAGTTGAACCTCAGTCATGAAGAGCTTTCCTAAGGGAAGTCTTACTGGCATCTAGGGATAAGCCTATCAGTTTTGAAGCATTTCCTGTTGACAGAATGTTCGATTGATTCCCAATCTAAGTAAGATTGAAGAAAGTAGACCCGTTTGTTCAAAAAAGGGGAGCAATATGAAAAACCAGAATATTATGACTTGGAAGAAACAAGATTATTGGCATTGGAAGACGGGTCAAGGCGGATCAATTGTCTCTTTGGGTCAACCACTGAATTTATGGTATGAAAAGATCCCCTTGGGAAGCTGGACAGACAGACAAAAGTGGTAGAATGGTGGTGGTGGATATAAAGAACTCTTTAGTCGCTTTCAAACGACATAAGATCGCCGCTGCAAGCTCTTCTCCGTTTTCTCTTTTGGGCTTTCACTTGTCTCTTTAAAATTGGTCATCCAATCGTCATGGATCATTCTATAAAGATATAGTCTTTCAAGATATACATAAAGACCAGATTTCAAAGCGACATAAGATCGCCATTGAAACTCAACTTCGGTCTTTCTGTTGTCTCTTTAAAATTGATTTAGTCTTTCGCGGACTAATGTCAAGATATAACATCAAGATTTCAAAGCGACATAAGATCGCCGTGCAATCTAAACTATGAACTCTCTTTTGGCTCTATAAAATGATCAAAAAATTGCCGTCGATTGTTCTAAAACTATATAGTCTTTCGCGGACTAATGTCAAGACATGATTTCAAAGCGACATAAGATCGCCGTTGAAACTAAACTCCAGTCTTTCTCTTGTCTCTTTAAAAGGTTCATAGAATCGCCGTGGACTATTCAAAATCGATACAGTCTTTCGCGGATTAAGGTCAAGCTACATAGAAAGACAAGATTTCAAAGCGACATAAGATCGCCATTGAAACTGAACTCCAGACTTTCGATTGTCTCTTTAAAAGGGTCATAGGATCGACGTGGATCATTCAAAATCGATACAGTCTTTCGCGGATTAAGGTCAAGATATAACAAAAAGTCTTAAAGCGACATAAGATCGCCGTTGAAACCAAGCAACGAGCGACAAGACTCTTTAAAATGGTCATAATATCGCCGTGAATCATTCTAACACAAAATAGGCTTTCACAGACTACAGTAAAGATACAAAGACATGATCCCAAAGCGACGACATAAGATCGCCATTGAAACTGAACTTCGGTCTTTCTCTTGTCTCTTTAAAATGATCATGAGATCACCGTGGCTCATTTATTCACTTATGTCAAGAAAATACAACATGTTTTCAAAGCGACATAAGATCGCCGTTGAAACCAATCTTGTTGCTGTCTCTTGCCTACTTTTAAATGGTCACAAGATCGCCGGGGATCATTCTGAAAGACAAACTCTTTCGTGAACTTATGTCTAGATATAACAACTTGATTTCAAAGCTACATACCAGCGCTTTCTCTCTCCTCTGTTTAAAATTAGTCATAAGATCACCTTGGATCGTTTAAAAACGATAGAAAATGTTAGGATATAACATGTTTCCAGGCGACATAAGATCGCCGTTAGAGCTAAACTTCGTAGTATCTATTGTCTCTTTCAAAAGGGTCTTAAGATCGCCGGGGATCATTCTAATAGGCAGCATCTTCCATGCACTAATGTCAAGATATAAAACAAGAAAGAAAGTCGGTCAAGCCCGACTATAACATACTCTGTACCAAGAAAATTTGTCTTTTGATCATAACTCGAAAACCGTTCATCCGATCTTCTTCATTTCTTTGGCGGATCGATAAGTTATCCTAATAACTAAATATGTCCAGAAGGAACAAGCCATCTATCTTCGAAACTGTGGGAGATATGACGTTTTTTCTAAATTGCGGGGGCGGGAGGGGGCGTGGCCAAAATTGAAAATAAATTTGATCTGCTGCCTGCAGACATAAGAAGCATATGTCCCATACATGTCAAACCTCTATCTCTTACCATCTCTGAGATCTGTGCGTTCATACGGACAGACAGACAGACGGACAGACGGACATGGCTATATCGACTCGGCTGTTGATGCTGATCAAGAATATATATACTTTATGGGGTCGGAGATGCTTACTTCTGGATGTTACATACTTTTGCACAAACTTATAATACTCTATGTACCTACGGTACAGAGTATAAACATGTCCTCAAAGTTGGCCTTTGAAACTGAATTACAAGCACTCTCATATCACTTAAAAATGGTCATAAAATCGCCTGGGATCAAACCAAATCAATATACGTTTTCGCAGACTAATGTCAAAATGTAACAAAATGAATTCGTAACGACATAAGATCGCCGCAAAAGAACTATGCAATATTTCAAGCTATCTTAGGCAGCTTTAAGACGACATAAGATCGCCGTAGATCATTCTAAATCGGCTTCATACCGCTGCAGTTGGCGATATTTCACAGTTTATATCTTCTTGATGTAGAATATTCCTTAAAGGACATAAGATGGCCTTGCAACTTCGCTTCAGAAAACCTACTTACTTAGGGGCGACATAATTCCGCCGCTGATATAAAACGACATACTAGCTTTTCTTAAGAAACAAGGACACTATTATAAGCGTTTTCACTTTCGCAGAATTTGTGCGAAAACTGTTGAAAAAAGGTTCAAAAAGTACCCACCCAGTGTCCGCTGTTGCTCCCAGGTGAACTGGAACCACATCTTCACACGCGATTGCACCTCATTCGATAGATTCAAGCGACGCATATACTCCAGCGTCTCATCCTCCAGCTGTCGATATTCGTGTCTATTTCGTGTTGCTGTCGAAATGATATCCCTTATCTGGCCAATCAGCAGGGCGAACACAAAAACACCCATCAGCCAGGCCACCGTCATGAAAACGTATTCCCCCTGCCGTTCCGGCTTGGGATTTTTACCTATCGAGGTGGCCGTCTTGGTGGCAAAGGCAAAGCATCTGACATAGGGATGACCCTTACCACTGAACACCCAACGATTCTGGCCCAGGCCCTGATAGTCGCTGTAGGCGTAGTACAGTGCAGCCGTTATGTGTATCATATAGAGCATATAGGTGAGGGTTTTGGCCACGCGCACCTAGGCACAAAGATTTGGTGGGTTAATCAAGGGCAATGATTAGATTAGGATTAAGTTTGGCTTACGAAATGTGGCGAAGATATCACACGATCCAAGAGACGGAACACCTCCCAGAAGCTTTGGATTTTGAAAAAGCGTGGAAATCTTAACCAAACGGCACCAGTGCCCAGCCTCAGATAGAAGAGTTCCAGCGGCAGTAGGGCCAACAGATCCAACTGCAAGGCAAGGCAAGGAAGGTTTGTGGAATGGCTGTCCAGGACTATCAAAAGCTCACCTTAAACTGCAGCTTGCGCATATAGTTCTTCCTGGTTAGATTCTTGTTCTTCACCCAGAAACCCTCAAACAGATACATCACACGATGCTTGAAGAAGACCACATCCAGCAGATAGATGATGTCCGCACAGAAGTCACAGGCCAGCCAAATGTTGGTATTCTCCTTGGTCTGAAAGGGAAAGGAGGCACGCAGCGGTATGACCCAGGCATTGTACAGAAACGACAGGGAGACCACACACAGCCAAGAGATGTAGATCTGACCCTGCGGATCCAGGGTACGCTCATCATTGTTGGCACCACACAGACTCGAGCAGAGCCAGACATTGGAGCGTGGCGTGTCCGCCTCAAAGAGACGTCCGCGATGTGGAGACTGACCCGCTGGCACCAGACGTATCTTGTGGCCGGGCGTGGGATGCAAACTCTTGGTGCTGGCATGTAAACCCGTTGCCGCCGGTGGTGTGGGTGAGCTGGTGTTACTCGACGAGGGCGTAGGTGGCAGCTCTATGCGGGACTTCACCTTATTGGCCCTGGCCGTAAAACGTCTGACCAGATGCCTCACCTGATCCCTGAGAAACTGCTGGCCCTGCGAGTCCAAGCTGCCTGCACTGCTGGCTGGACGTTGGGCATCCACATCCGACTCCAACACGGCCACTATTTCGCTCTCATTCAGCGAGGAAGAGCGTTGCGAACGTTGGATAACATTGTGATCCTCGTTCTGCAGCTCCGGCGATTCATTGTAACAGATCTGCACATCCTGCTCATCCTCATCCAAGGGCTGAGAGCTGCTGTCACACTGATCTGGCTCTACTACCACCTTTCCCGTGGCAGCTGCCAGTTCCTCGGCACGTTGCAACTCCACAGGATCGGCTATGGCACCCGGCAGTGGCGTCATCTCAAACACCTCCGGTTGTAAAACTCTTCTCACACTATCCGGACTCACCAGCGGCTTCTCATTCTTAAGTATATGCTTGACCAGAGCATGTGTAGCTCCTATGTTGCTCTGTGTGGGTTCAGCCTCCACACAGCCAATCCTGCCATTCCGAAAGTACAGCCGCGAGTGATAGAACCTGGGGCTATGCGGTCGCTGGCGACGCTGCGGCACCTTATAGGCATTGATCTTGTACGTAATCTTCTTGGCCGGACTGGGTGTCTTGTTCTCCTTGTCGCCCTGACGCCTACTGCTGTTGCACAGCTTCTCCTGCTCCCTTTCGCGTTGCATCATTTGCTCGGTGGCACTGACAAACTGCTCAATCTCTGCTATATCCTTGGAGATTTCCTCCAGGCTACGCCTGACCTGCGCCTCCTTCTCCCCCGGACTGGAGTAGCGACGCACACTCTCCGGCTGGGTATTGATGACATTTCGCATGAATGCATGCCTCTCCAGGGTTTCGCAGAACTTTGGCGAGGCCGGCCGCTTCGATTTGCCCAGTGGCGACGTAGCCATCCGCTTCAATTGGACGTGATCTTTGTTCAGTTGAAACTCGTCGTAAGAATAGTTTTCCAGTATATTCGGAGATGACTTCAGCAGTGCAGCAGTTGACTCTAGCTCGTGCTCCTCGCTGCTGCGCTGGTTTGGCTGTGAATGAATTGAGTTTTGGAATTGGTTGAAGCTCTCGGGGTCTCTCTAGACAGCAAGGCAAACCAGCACGCGAATGCCATAAAAAAACACACGCACACAAACAACTCTCGTTGGGAAGTGTGCCCGGCATGCTAATTGCCCAGAGACACCCGCATTGACAATGCCACTTTAATCCAACCGGCAGCCAGCCAAAGCTCATCCATCAGCAGCCCCAACCGAGGCGTGTGGCTTTTGGTTCAGCGAAGGACGCAAGTTCAGGCAGTGAACCCGCTCAACCCCATTTACTGGGTAAGTACGTAAACATATTGTAAGATAGTGCTAAGTTAACTGAGATATTGTCTCTCTGTTAATTGCTGTAGAATACTGAACAAAAGTGTACAAGTTTAAGGAAAAGGATCCAAAATTCCTAAGTGGAATGCAAAAAATTGAACCAAAATTAAAGCAAACAGCTCACCCAGCCTTATTAAGGTCTATGTGTGACCCCATCTGTGGTCAGCTAGCCTTACCTAAGCCAAACAGCATAGATTTCCACCTGACAGGCCTGCACACATGTATGACAGCAACTGAAACCATGTTTTGATGCTACACAAAGTAATCAAAAAAGGGCTAAAAAAGGTACATTGGGACTGTATATGATTTCTAATATCCTTTGTATCATAAAGCGGTTCTAGAAATTATCCTAAGGGTTATATCCTTACATATCCTTGGAATGATTTTCAGCTGCCTTGGATAATTGGAATGATATCTAAGACATATTCAGTCCAAATTTAGACGGAAAATCATCTAATAGATATTTGTAAACCCTTGCAGAGAGTAAAGTATATATATTCTTGATCAGCACAAAGATCTGAATTGAGTCCGTCTGTTTCTATGCTATTTCCACCATCAGTTTGAAAGCTATCTTCACCAAAATTTGCTCACAGTCTTTAAGCACAATTACGCAGAACATTTGTCGGCACCGGCTGGATCGGATGTCTATAGCTTATAGCTGGCATAGGAACAATCGGTCGAAAAACTAGTTCTAGTGAGAAAAACTTTTTTGTTATCAATGAAAACGCCACCAAACCTTGTATTTCTTAGTGTGCTATGCTTTTCCATTATACCACTAAGTTTGGTCGATATCGGACATCTATATAGTATAGCTGTCATACAAAAGTAGAGTCCGAAAAGTAGTCTTAGTAAGAAAAACTTCTTTGTTATTGATGGAAACGCCTTTAAACTTTGTATTTCTTAGTTTGCTATGCTTTTCCATGATTCCACCAAGTTTGGTAGAAATCGGACGTCTATATAGTATAGCTCCCTTGGAAAAGTAGAGTCTGAAAAGTAGTCTTAGTGAGAAAAACTTCTTTGTTTTCAATGGAATCGCCTCCAAACTTTGTATTTCTCAGTTTGCAATGCTTTCCCATGATTCCACCAAGTTTGATCGAAATCGGTCATCTATATAGTAGTCATAGTAGTAGTAGTCATAGAAAAGTAGAGTCAGAAAAGTAGTTCTAGTGAGAAAAACTTTTTTGTTTTTAATGGAAACACCTCCAGACTTTGTATTCCTTAGTTTGCTATGCTTTCCTATGCTTTTACTAAGTTTTATCGAAATCGGACATCTATATAGCATAGCTGTCATACAAAAGTAGAGTCCGAAAAGTAGTTCTAGTGAGAAAAACTTTTTTGTTTTCAATGGAAACGCCTCCAAACTTTGTATTTCTTAGTTTGCTATGCTTTCCCATGATTCTACTAAGTTTGGTCGAAATCGGACATCTATATAGTATAGCTGTCATATAAAAGTAGAGTCCGAAAAGTAGTCTTAGTAAGAAAAACTTCTTTGTTATTGATGGAAACGCCCTTAAACTTTGTATTTCTTAGTTTGCTATGCTTTTTCATGATTCCACCAAGTTTGGTAGAAATCGGACGTCTATATAGTATAGCTCCCTTGGAAAAGTAGGGTCTGAAAAGTAGTCTTAGTGAGAAAAACTTCTTTGTTTTCAATGGAATCGCCTCCAAACTTTGTATTTCTCAGTTTGCAATGCTTTCCCATGCTTTTACTAAGTTTTATCGAAATCGGACACATTTATAGCATAGCTGTCATAGAAAAGTAGAGTCCGAAAAGTAGTCTTAGTGAGAAAAACTTTTTGGTTTTTAATAGAAACGCCACCAAACTTTGGAGATCTTGATTTGCTATGCTTTTCCATTATTTTACCAAGTTTGGTCGATATCGGACATCTATATAGTATAGCTGTCATAGAAAAGTAGGGTCTGAAAAGTAGTCTTAGTTAGAAAAACGTGCTACAAGGGTATGCAAACTTCGGCCGAGTGTAAAGAAGTCGTTTATTTACCTACCAAAAGTGTCTCAGAGCGGCAAGCTTCTTACCAAGAGAAGTTGGGCAAGCGAAAGCTCAAAAAGGACATCTACCAGAAGAATTGCAAGCTTATCTTCTATGAGAATTATCTTTTGAAGGCACTTGCTTGTTGGTAAGTTGTTTAAGTAGAGTTGGTTTACTTCCTTTCGTTTCTTATCACTTGTCAAGCGTAGCTAATTTTCCTATTTTCAAGTGAATTGGACTTGAAATTCTACTATATACTAAATCAATTAGTTATGGAAGTAGATTTGATTATGTCACAAACAAATCAGAAACACATGAAGATATTCTACTAAAAACAATGAAAAAAGCCTGCCTCTGGCTGCACAAACTCCATTTACTGCGTATGCCTTTGATACAGTAGCTGCAGTTACCTCTCATTTTTGGCCACCAAAGTTCAAAGCCCCCCCCCCCCCCCAAACGAATTCATTCATAAATTGTCCACAAAATGAGTGTGTTGTGTTTTGTTTGTGTTTTAAAGTTGACCTTACCTTGCGAAAGCGTGCCATTCTGTTATTTGGCTTGTTGGAGACACCCCAACAAAGTTCACTGCCAGTTCAAGGTTCGCCTTCGGGGTCGTCCCTGCGACAACAGGCGCAAGTGCCTGTAATTACACCAAAAATGTATATTTGTAGCGTGTCACACGCGGCGTATGATGAATGCACACAATCTCTTAGCTGTCTTATCATCAACTCTCGCTACCATATGCTGGCAATACCCCCATATTGATTTTTCCATCAACTGCAAAGGGGCAAACTTTGCTTTGTTTGCCAATTTGTGGGGGTGGCTAACTCAACAGGTGGTCGGAGAGCAGCACAGATTTTCAAATAAACCAACTTTAAAGTGGTAGCAATGGGTTCATGTGCATGACAAGTGCCAGAATCATGGCTTACATGCAAAGCTTTCGTAATTTTTTGTTAACTTGTCATGCTGCAGCTGACAACTTACTTGCAACACACAAATTACGCAGCCACAAAACCCACACGATGCGAAACATAAACTAGACTGAATGCAGCTGATTGGGTTTTTGGACAAAAAAAAGGCTACCCAAATGGCGCAGGCGCTTTAAACTGAGAGAAAATACTGTGGTAGCATAGCCCTTAGAAAAGATGGGAAACTATTTTGGGTAGAACTCTGAAAAACTTTGGTAAAAATCCAGTGAAAAAGTGTAGAAGATTTGTATAACTAAGTAAAAAACTGTTTAAACTTAATCCTGTAAGCTTCTTCCTACACAGTCTAAGCTTTTATGTTTCGAGCTTTTCAAAAGAGTCAACTGATAGTCTTACTTTTAGCCAAGGAAAGCAAACTATTTCGACCAAACTTTTGGTAAGGAAAGGCTTAACAAGCAATCGAAATCTTACTGAGCTAAGTGGGCGCCTTTATTTTGTCATACTCTGTGCCAAAGGTTACACGCAGAGTATATTTAGTTTGTGTAAAAGCTTGTCATAGCCAGCAGAAAGCATCTACAACCCGACAGCATCAATATACAAGTCCATATAGCCATGTTCTTCCGTTTTTCTGTCCCTTTGAAAGCACAAAACCCAGATGTGGTATTAGATAGAGGTACTACACATAAGGGATTAAAACTTCTTATAATTATATACATGCCAGTCTTTATAGCTTTTGCAACTGCTTCCTTACGGTAAGGAGATTTGCTCTATCTTGCAATACAACAGCTCCATACTTGTGCATCGGTGTCACCCACATGAAATATAGCCACCGAAGTATCCCGGCTATGCTACTGCATGTGTAAAGGTGCCTAGTACACAAACTGAGTGTTTACTTCATGTGCTTGTCAAATCTTAGACCAAGCCAAGATATTTGACCTCCTTTCCCGATGTTATGAGACAGCCGGATAGGCCTATTAGCCGCATTCTACTAAGCTTTTATCTTTCAGTAAACGGTACTGCGATGGTTTTCGCAGGGTTAAGGTTGAGTCCAACCTTCTTACACCAATCGGACGTCACTTTCGGTACCCACTAGACTATGTCACATGCGATTTCTGTATATTTTCCTCTTGCCAGGATGATAATATCAACTGCATAGACACATACGCCTCAAGTAGGCTCCAAAAGAGTGAGTCCATCCTCTAGTTGTGACAACAGTGATGTGTTTTTCCACCTTCCACTGCAG
Organism: Lordiphosa fenestrarum; assembly: GCA_035044985.1. NCBI lineage: Eukaryota > Metazoa > Arthropoda > Insecta > Diptera > Drosophilidae > Lordiphosa > Lordiphosa fenestrarum. The sequence continues at coordinate 236,108 of JAWNNO010006292.1, read as the reverse complement.
CGGCTTCCCTCCAACGTATAAGTGAATCTATTCAACTGTCTATTGTGAGTCAAGTTATGAGCAAAAGAAAGTTCACTGCGGCAGCGCAGCTTTCAGCCGCTTTTCTGTCTGTTTTAAAGTCTCTCAGTTTTGAAGCTATCGAGCTGAAATTTGGCACAGAGTCTTCTTTTTGCTACACACTACTAATATGTCGGAACCGATCGGATCGGATGACAATATCTTATAGCTCCCATAGGCTCAATCGATCGGAAAACTAGTTTTAGTATGAAAAACTTTTTTCTTATCAATGGAAACCTGTCCAAACTTTGTATTCATAGGTTTTCTATGTTTTTTTAGTTATAAATGCTTTCACATAATTTTGCAAATTTTTGTACAAATCGGTTGACTATATCTCATAGCTCCCATAGGCACAATCGATCGGAAAACTAGTTTAAGTAAGAAAAACTTTTTTCTTTTCAATGGAAACCTGTCCAAACTTTGTATTCATTAATTGTCTATGCTTTTTTATAATTCTACCAAGTTTAATGAAAATCGGAAAACTATATGGTATAGCTGCCATACAAAAGATAGGTCTGAAAAACAGTCTTAGTAGGAAAAACTTTTTTGTTTTTAATGGTAGCATTCTGCAATTTTGTTTATGCTAGTTATACATGATTTCACATAATTTTGCAAATTTTTGGCCCAATCGGTTGACTATATCTCATAGCTCCCATAGGAACAATCGTTCGGAAAACTAGTTTTAGTAGGAAAAACTTTTTTCTTTTCAATGAAAACCTTTCCAAACTTTGTATTCATAGGTTTTCTATGTTTTTTTTATAATTCTACCAAGATTGATAAAAATCGGACAACTATATGGTATAGCTGCCATACAAAAGATCGGTCCGAAAAACAGTCTTAGTTAGAAAAACTTTTTTGTTTTTAATGGTAGCATTTTGCAATTTTGTTTATGCTGGTTATACATGATTTCACATAATTTTGCAAATTTTTGGCCCAATCGGTTGACTATATCTCATAGCTCCCATAGGAACAATCGTTCGGAAAACTAGTTTTAGTATGAACAACTTTTTTCTTTTCAATGAAAACCTTTCCAAACTTTGTATTCATAGGTTTTCTATGTTTTTTTTATAATTCTACCAAGTTTGATAAAAATCGGACAACTATATGGTATAGCTGCCATACAAAACTTTTTTGTTTTTAATGGTAGCATCCTGCAATTTTGTATTTGTTTGTTTCATATGCTTTCACAAAATTTTGCAAATTTTTGGCCCAATCGGTTGACTATATCTTATAGCTCCCATAGGAACAACCGGTCGGAAAACTAGGTTTAGTATGAAAAACTTTTTTCTTTTCAATGGAAACCTGTTCTAACTTTGTATTCATTAATTGTCTATGCTTTTTTATAATCCTACCAGTTTTTATTAAAATCGGACAACTATATGGTATATCTGCCATACAAAAGATAGGTCTGAAAAACAGTCTTAGTTAGAAAAACTTTTTTGTTTTTAATGGTAGCATTTTGCAATTTTGTATTTGTTTGTTTCTCATGCTTTCACATAATTTTGCAAATTTTTGGCCCAATCGGTTGACTATATTATATAGCTACCATACTAACAAACGGTCGGAAAATGGAAAAAAGAGTATTTTTTGAAAAGTATTTAAGCCAGCACTTGCAAGTGGATAAAAACTCCGGCACAGATGAAGTCAGCTCAGCTTTCTCGTTTTTGTATCAAAATGTCATTAGAAACAAGAATGAAAGTCGGTCAAGCCCGACTATAACATACTCTGTACCAAGAAATTTTGTCTTTTGATCATAACTCGAAAACCATTCATCCGATCTTCTTCATTCCTTTGGCGGATCGATAAGTTATTCTAATAACTAAATATGTCCAGAAGGAACAAGCCATCTATCTTCAAAACTGTGGGAGATATGACGTTTTTTCTAAATTGCGGGGGCGGGAGGGGGCGTGGCCAAAATTGAAAATAAACTTGATCTGCCTGCAGACATAAGAAGCATATGTCCCATACACGTCAAACCTCTATCTCTTACCATCTCTGAGATCTGTGCGTTCATACGGACAGACAGACGGACAGACGGACATGGCTATATCGACTCGGCTGTTGATGCTGATCAAGAATATATATACTTTATGGGGTCGGAGATGCTTCCTTCTGGATGTTACATACTTTTGCACAAACTTATAATACTCTATGTACCTATAAATATCAAATTGATCTCAAAAATGTGGATTTGATATTTTCCACCCTCGAACCAAAAGAATCGCAACGCATTTCGAGGGAAAGTCTGTTGTTGTCACAGTTTTTGTTTTTTTTTGTTTTTGTTTTTTTGTCATTTTATTTTTATATATTTTTTAAATAATAATCCATTCAGCTCTACATTTACAATTACATATTTGTAATATTGGTTGGTTGTTCCATTTAAATATATCGATTTGTATATATGTAAAATGTGTTTATATAACTTTTTGTTGTTTTTTGTTGTTGTATTTTGTATTTTGTTTGGATGAAAACACGTCTGCTGAAGGGACGCACGAGCCGCATGCGATTCCTTACAAGTTCGCTAAAAACATTTACAATTTATAAGCCAAAGATTCAGAATACATAACCTCAATTTGCAGATGTCTGTGTATGTGTGTATATAAGAAGAATGGCATGCAGACATACGTACAAACCTAGAAAGAACAGTTGCTAGTTGCTTGGCGTGACTGGAAATTATGTTGTAACTTAATTTATGGTGTGTGTGTGTGTGTGTGTGTGTGTGTGTGTGTGCATATTTAAAGGTTAAAGGGTTTTATTTGTTGTTGTGGTTGTTTTTTTTTTGTAAATTTTCATTTGTTTTTTGTTTTTTTGTCACTTAAAAAATTACATTAATAAAATGTATTTTAAAACTGATGCAAACGTTGCATTTTTAACTCCCGCTCTACTCGCTCTCATCCTCCTCATCTTCCTCGGAGGACTCTTTCTTCTTGGCCTTTTTGGCTGGCTTGGCGGCCACCTTCTTTCGCTTCTTGGGCGCACCAGAGTCAGTGCCGCCATTTGCCTCGTACTCCTTGACCGCCTTGTTGTACTCCTCCTTCATCTTGATGGCCTTCTGTTCCCATTCCTGAAAGGAGCAAATAGAAAAGAGTTGAGTTTTTATAGTTCAGTTCAGTTTTGGTACTACCCACCGTTTTGTCCTTAAGTCCACGCCACAGTTCACCGCCACGCTTGGCAATATCTGTAACCTTGCTGCCGGGATTATCCTTTTTGATCGATTCACGATTCTCGTTGAGCCATAACATGTAGGCGGACAGAGGACGCTTGGGACGCTCACCACTCATGTTTGCGATTTGTGTTTAAGAAGTTTGATACTGCAAAAGGAAAACGGGGAAAGGGGGTCAATTATTAATTTACAAGCGCATAAATGCCAATGGCAACTGTACACAATTCCCAAAATCAAACACACATAAATCAGCTCTCCCATCATCATATATGTATAATACAGGCAGAGGTGCTGTACATGCATTGCTATGTACTAATTAGGCACATATTTATTGTGTGCCTGGAAAATATTTGGAATTTACTTCCGAGGAATTGGGTGGGGTTGCACATTCATCTCAAATTAGTTGCAGCTGGTAAATAACACCCTTGAGCTTTTGCTCATTTAGGTATTTGTGCACCCCCCCACAAAGTAAATCAATCAATTCCTGTATCGGACAATGACCGCTAGTTGTTAAAGCTAACATCAGTAGACTTTACTCCAGAACTGCCGTCGTTTGGCCTTTTAATATATAGAAGTAATTTCCTGCTTATCAGCCTCCAATGGTCGGACAGTGAGTGGAACGGAATTCGAACATCCTATGGCTTAGTTCTTTACTTTTTTAAGAGGGTATATTGTCCAGATGTTTGTTATTCATAAAAGGAAGCTTTTCCGACCACATAAAGTATATATATTCTTGATCAGTAAGACAAGTTGAGCTGATTAAGTCATGCCCGCCTGTTTTTATGCTATTTACTCCCTCAGTTTGAAGGCTATCTTCACCAAACTTTACACAAAGACTTATGGTACATATTCGCTGCACATTTGTCTGAACTAGCCGGATCGGATGACTATAGCATATGGCTGTCATAGGAACAATAGGACGAAAAAGTGGTTTTAGTGAGAAAAACTTTTTTCTTATCAATGGAAACGCCACCAAACTTAGTATTTCTTTGTTTGCTATGCTTTCCCAAGATTTTACTAAGTTTGGTCGAGTTCGGACATCTATATAGTATAGCTGTCATACAAAAGTAGAGTCTGAAAAGTAGTCTTAGTGAGAAAAACTTTTTTGTGTTCAATGAAAACGCTTCCAAACTTTGTATTTCTTAGTTTGCCTTGCTTTCCCATGATTTACCTAAGTTTGGTCGAAATCGGACATCTATATAGTATAGCTGCCATACAAAAGTAGAGTCTGAAAAGTAGTCTTAGTGAGAAAAACTTTTTTGTTTTCCATGGAAATGTCCTAAAAATTGGCATTTAGGTATTTCATATGCTTTTACACAGTTCTACAAAGTATTGACAAAATCGGTTGACTATAGCATATAGCTGTCATAGAAAAGATCGGTCGAAAAACTAGTTTTAGTGAGAAAAACTTTTTTGTTTCCAATGGAAACGCCTCCAAACTTTGTATTTCTTAGTTTGCCATGCTTTTCCATAATTCCTTGTTTATTTGAAATCGGACATCTATATAGTATAGCTGTCATAGAAAAGTAGAGTCCAAAAAGTAGTCTTTGTTAGAAAAACGTGCTGCAAGCGTATACAAACATTAGATTCCTTTGTGGCAAGCTTTGAATCACACTATTTGATTTCCGTATCTATTGGAATTTTGGTAATTGGAGCTTAAAGCTGCTAAAAAGGCATATTGTAACCGTTTTTTGGAGTACCCTTCTGTTTGATTGGACTCATTTTGATATTATCGTTAAGTAACTTAGCTTAGCTTTAACATAAATTCGTTCCCATATTTCTGCGATTTTTTTAAGCCAAGATATGCCAGTTTGAGTACATGTAAAATTGCATAGCATATTTTTGGGCAGTCAAAAATTTCATAATTTGAAGCATCTTTATTCAAAATGTTGTAACTTCGCTTTAAAATATCGCAAAATTGTTTGGTATGGCTTATTTCAAAGCTAAGAAGTAATACTTTAAGATAAAATCAAACTTAGTAAAAGCAATAGTTTAGATTGCCCGTAAAAAGGCTTAAAATGAACCTCTTAAGCCACTAAAAACTGAAAATTCTTCAAATTTCAACGATATTTCTAACGATTTCAGCACACAATTAGCTAAAGAGCTAGCCTAGTGCTATGTAGCATAGATCAACAGTAAAAAGAAGAAAATCAAAGCAAATCTATGCTATTCCATATTCTATATATAAAAATAAGCCTTTCGAGATTTTCGTATACCAAAAAACCCATTCTTAGACACATAAACCTGCCAAAAATATCAACTCCCAATTCAAAATTCTTGACTTGCAATGCAAATGAGTTAAGGTCTTCCTGGCTACCATCCAGACGCTTCCTACCCCATGCACTTGACCTAAATATGGTGGCGAACAGCGAAAATGCACGAGACATTGACGAGGACGATGCTAACAACGAGGTTGTGAATTGGGTTAACACAAGCGACTTGTACTGAAAGCTACAGGAGACGGAGACAGACAAACAATAAATCAACACCAGCGAAGGGGTTGTGGAGAGGAGGGAGTGCTGGGCATCAATCACGTCGCCACATACACACACACACACACACAACGTCATGATGGTCAAAACGCAGCAAAACTGTGCCCATATTAGCAGGACTTGATGGTGTTCCTCCCTCGCCACCCCTTACTGGTTCAGAAGCAACAGGAAAAGCGTAGAAGGAGGGAGACAAAATTGTTGTTAGTTTCACGCGCAGCTAAATTGCCACGCCTCCATGCAAGCACACACACGCACCAGGTGGTAACACGTGATGCAGCAAAGGATACCACCTACAAGCCATATATATATATATATAGATATGTGGACACTGTGGGTGGAAGTTCTCCACCTAGAAAATCGAAAGCGAAAACCATTGCCTGTCTGAAATGCATGAATGCTTTATGCTGAGTGTGTGTGTGGGTGGATGGATGAGTGGGTGGGCCTTGGCAGGAGCTGTTGCTATTTCCGTTCTGCGTTGATAAGTGTGTCTAGTCCCCTGGAAGAGGATTTTGCATAACATTTTTGTTGGGAAACACGGGAAATTAATGTTTTTTGAATTAATTGTTCTTAATTTAAGTAAAGATTTCTATATTTTGTTTGAAGTTTGTTTGTTATTTGTATTGCTTAGAACTGGTATCAAACTGTTTACTTGCCGAGACTTGTTATTAAACTTAAGTGTCTCTCAAAGTCTACAAATCAGAGAAGCACGCATCTATATCCGGCTCGAAGGACCAATGAACTAAGGGGAAACGAGCTGAGTGAAGTTATAACATTGGTGTAAAAGCATCCTCCTGAACTAAAACTTCTCTACAAGCCTAGTCATGATATTTTATTGGCATAAACCCTTTAAACGGTCTTCTTGACCAGCTATTGGCGCCTGCTTTGCAGTAACTTATCATGAAAATGCTTCTCAAACTTTGCCCTTCTGATTCGGCTTTAAACTGTAGGTATCTCTATACCTTAGCTTGATGATTTAGGCTGCGTAAAGCCCCTAATTAAATCGAGTACGAGTATGAGCTAACTCAAACATGCAGTTTACTAGAAATATTGTTTGAAACTGTACACTACTTGAACCAACACTTCTCGATCTTGATAAATAAGTCAATGATCTAAGGAATTTGATGATGTTTTATACCAATAAATCCCTTTAAGTATCTCTTGATTGTTCTTAAGGGAGTATTCAAGTCTAGGAAAGCAAATTCTGGCATTAAAAAAAAAAAAAATAAAAATTTAAATTAAAAATTTTTATCAAAATTTCTTTACCAAAATGACGAAAGTGAAACAAAAAATATTTATTCCCATTTTTTTTTTTTTTTTAGCTTTAAATATTTGATAATCAAAATTTTTAAATATTTCTAGCTCAGTCCTTAAAAAAAATGTATATTATTCAAATTACTACACCAGAATACCCTCCTAATTGTTATATAGTGCATATTAACATAAATATTCTTCTCACAAAAACTTTTGGTTCAAACATTCCTTACGTAAGTCAAGAAAGGCCTTAGAAGTGGTCACTTAACAGGCATCCTCCACCCCCCTAAAACAAAGCCAAATTCTCAAACTAACTTTTTAGACTCTACCAGTCCCACGTTACGCATACGCAACTTTCAGCTAGTGAATGTTACGCATACGCAGCGTATGCATAATGAATAACTGACTGGGGGGGGGAGGGCAACAGCACAGCACACAAAAAAAAGGACAACAGCAATTCGAAATAACATATACAATAAGGTAGAAACCAAAATATACACAAACACACACACACACACACATTTCCGTTTCTCGATCTAAAATTGAAAAACAGACATCGTCACTTTGCTGTCGCTGTCGCTGTTAACGTCGCTGTCAGCGCTCTCAATGACGACAAATGGGAATGGAAATGGGGAAATAGTGAAAAGAATCTGGAAAAGGCAGGAGGCATTAAACAGCCTGCGCTTATCTATCCTAGTGGGGGGAGAGGTGGGGGCTTATGGCATTTTAAGGCCCTGCAGCGCAGCTGACGTCAACAGCGACAGCGTTGTCTCGGCTTGGTGGTTGTTGCCCAAGTCTCAACCACCCAAAACAATTTTTGTTTGCAGCCACCAGAAGCAGCAGCGGCACAATCGCTTGTGCGCAGTGACAGCATTTTAGGGTAGATACTTTTACAGGGATTTGCGCAGTGGAAGTGGTACCGTTATGTATTCGCCATTTACCGTTACAGAGAGCTGAGAACGCACAGTGGTGACTTTTTTTTAATGGCGACAGCACACTGCATACACACAGCCAGAGGTAGAACACATTTGGGTTGTACACTTTTTGTACAGTGTATGAACGGTACGCACAGTCGTGGCCAAAAATGAAGTACAACTGGCTGTGTGGCACACACAAATTGGAAAGTCAGTTGCTAAATTTGAAGGATTTTATGCTTGGGGGAGATTTTATGTGATTCTATAATCCAATTGATGGAAGTTTTTGGATAATTTGTATCGCTTTTTTTCACTGTTTTGTGTGGGGAACTTATGTACAAAAGTTGAGTGTGATTTAGAGACCAAATTTTCAACCCTTTTGGTTTAGAGAAGTTACTAAGTTTGGTAGTGGAATTGAGAACCAGGTTTTTTATGTTAAGTTTGCCTGAAATTTTCAAGAAATCCTTGTATTAAGTGGCTTTAAGACCTATATGCCCCCTTAATTCTACGATTTTTGTTTAAGTGTGGAATTTTTAAAAATTGAAACATTTTTTCTCTTTTATTTTAGTAATCTACACATATTTAAGTACACACACTGAAAATTTGAAGTCTATACGGCAATTCTTTTCAAAGTAACACGCTCAAGTATCAAGAGGTATCAGGTAAGTGCATTTTCTACTATAACCTATAGCTGCCATAGGAACGATCGGTCGAAAAACAAGTTCTAGTGAAAAAAACTTTTTTGTTTTTAATGATAACGTCACCAAACTCCGCTTTTACTAGTTTTCTATGCTTCTCCATGATTCTGCCAAGTTTGGTCGAAATCTTACATCTTTATAGTGTGTCTCCCATAGAAAAGTAAGGTTAAACAGATAGTCTTAGTATGAAAAACTTTTTTGTTTTCGAAGAAAACGCCTCCAAACTTTGTATTTCTTAGTTTGCTTTGCTTTTTTATGATTCCACTAAGTTTGGTCGAAATCGGACATCTATATAGTATAGCTGTCATACAAAAGTAGAGCCTGAAAAGTAGTCTTAGTGAGAAAAACTTTATTGTTTTCAATGGGAACATCTTTTAAATTGACAATTATTTATTTTATAAGCTTTCACACAATTCTACAAAATTTTGTCAAAATCGTATAACTATAGCATATAGCTGTCATAGGAATTATCGGCCGAGAAACTAGTTTTAGTAGGAAAAACTTTTTTGTTTTCAATGGAAACGCCTCCAAACTTGGTATTTCTTAGTTTGCTATGCTTTTCCCATGATTTTACTTAGTTTGGTCGAAATCGGACATTTATATGGTACAGCTGTCATACAAAAGTAGAGTCAGAAAAGTAGTATTAGTGAGAAAAACTTGTTTGTTTGCAGTGGAAATGTTGTTCAAATTAGTTAGAAACACCTGCTGCAAGGGTATAGGCAAGGAAGTTACCTCTACTGTATTTTTAAGAATGAAAAATCTACAAATAATCATTATATATGATTCCTGACTCATATGGATCTTAAGCATAGTGATATCAAAACATGTTAAAAGTGTTTCTATTCAAGTGAAGTTCTACGTGAAACTGTATTTTTGTAGGTTCCGTAAACTAGATTTGACCCTGAAAGGTTATCGTTCGTCGTTTCGACTAACCAAATACAAGTACAACAAAATAGGTATTACCTTCCAGGCTTAACTAAAAATATTATATTTTAAGATTGTTAAATTTGGATAAGCTGTTTTACACTTGTGGAGATCTCAGCTAAGATGGGTGAAATATAACTCAGTTTAAAGTGAGATGTTGGCTGTCAAAATACTCATAAGAGAACTCAGAAAGCCTACAACTAAGACGGGTTTTATACCATGAAGCAAACTTCATGAAGTTCTTGAAAAAGCTTTCGTTTGTAGGAAAGAGGTGTAGTCATGATGCAACAGTACAAGGTGGGGCGTTATGAGTGTGATGCGTTGTTTTGCCAAAAGCTTACGCTATAAAAGTACGCGCAGCACTGAACGTGAAGGTACTTGGCAGAGAACTCACACTGTTGCCACCTTACCTCTCTTGTGGTATCATGGTAACGTCGCTTTACCCTATACACCTCCTTCCTACAAGCTTGAGCTTTTCGAAAAACTTCATGCAGTTTCCTTCACGGTGTAAATGCAGTCTAAGACAGCTTCGCAGAACTCATATGAGCTTGGTGATTGAATCACCTTACAAAAACAACTTAATAAGCTTAAAAATCATGCATAATTTTGCAAGATCGTTCGTCCACAATCGAAATGATAAAGCCTTAAGTAGTCATCGCATCAGCAGCGAATAACAAGAACAATAATAATAATAATAATCATGTTAACATTGACTGAGAGCTTTTCATGGTATCGCTAAGCAGCAAAAGCCATCGCCTGTCAACGTCTTGTTGATCGTCAAAGTTCTTAGTGTTCTCTCTCTCTCTCTCTCTCTCTCTGTCGTTCTCCCTCAGGCTCGCTCGCTCGAAATGTGCTGACTCAGTGATTTTGCTTTATTTTTGATAAACAGGCGGTAAAAAAAGCTTTACAATTGTAAAATGCAAGCTTCTTATGCGCTCTCTCTTGTTGCTCTGTACGTGTACGGGTGTACGGTGTACGGGTGTGTGTGTGTGTGTGTGTGTGCGAGTTCTATGTGGGGGGCGGGCGCGATTTGACAAAAAGTTTTGGCGCCATTTTTAGTTTGCGCTCGAGACCGCACAAACACGCGAAGTGACGGCAAAAACAAGAAACAACAAGCAACGGATGTCGAGAACGGCGGAGAGCCACGTGGGAGGTGATTGAGGCTAAGCCAAAAAATATATATATATTCTCAAAAAGCAAAGAAAATATAGAAAAAAAAGAACACAATGTAAAACAGTGATCTGTAAGCCAAAGATTTTGAATTAAACATAATATTTGATACAAAATTCCTGTATTAATCAGTTTAAGATCAGTGAGAATTATACAAATCAAAAACAATACAATACAATACTCCTTCATATTGTTAACTGGTAAACAAACCTTAAACCGAACAAAGAGTGCCAAAAGCTGAAGTAAAGCTGAAACTGTTTCAAACACAAGATTTCGGTTTGGTTCAGAGAAAACTACTCTTTAAAAAATGTTCAATATTTGTAGGGCAAGAGAGTTTGAGGCTACTCAAACTACACTGCCAAGATTAAAGAATAGAATTTCAGACTTAATAGTGTCAAAAGTCAATAGACGCAGCACCATCTTAACCCTTGACGATATTCATAATTGAAATTTCAATCCAATAATTTTGGATAAAGATCGTTTATAACCGACTTTAAGTTGAAACAAATGCTTATTATACCCTTGCAAAGGGTATTATAAGTTTGCAACGCATAGAAATATTAATTTCCGACCCCATAAACTAAATATATTCTTGATCAGGGTGACGAGCTGAGTCGATTGAGCTTTGTAAGTCCGTCTGTCTGCCTGTCTGTCTGTTTCTACGCGAACTAGTCTCTCAGTTTAAAAGCTATTGAGCTGAAATTTTACACAGAGTCTTCTTTTTGCTGCACACTACTAATATGTCGGAACCGACCGGATCGGATGAATATATCTCATAGCTCCCATAGGAACAATCGGTCGGAAAACTAGTTTTAGTATGAAAAACTTTTTGCTTTTCAATGAAAACCAGTCCAAACTTTGTATTCCTAGGTTTTCTATGTTGTCTTATAATTCTACCAAGTTTTATTAAAATCGGACAACTATATGGTATAGCTGCCATACAAAAGATAGGTCTGAAAAACCATCTTAGTTAGAAAAACTTTTTTGTTTTTAATGGTAGCATTTTGCAATTTTGTATTTGTTTGTTTCTCATGCTTTTACATAATTCTACAAGTTTTTGTCCAAATCGGATGACTATATCATATAGCTCCGATACGAACGATCGGTCGGAAAATGGGAAAAAGTATTTTTTGAAAACCGGCAACATTTTGAATAAGCTGAACCGAACCAAAGACCAAATGTATCCGTTTTGTACGGTTCGGTTCAGTTCACGGAGCAGTTTTAAGACTTAAAACGCTTATGAAACTGGTAAATTTGGGTATTTCCATCCTTTCCCTAAGAAAGTTTCCTTTGAAAAGCGAATAAATTACCATAGGAAAACCTCTAAAGATCGTACCCCTTAATGTAGCTACTCAGGTTCTAGGTTTTTACTTAAACTTTCCTACCCAGTTTTGCTAAACCGTTCCGAAATTTTAGGTTCGGAACAGCTTCGGGTGCAGCTTTTATATCTAAAGAGGTTCGGTTTCAAGATTTGGTTCACTGTAAGATAAAAGTCGGAGTTCTGGGTAACCGGTTCGGTTCTAAACCAGTTTTGCAGCCCTCTTTGCTAGTGAAATTGTATGTAATTTATGAACAACGAAAGTATTTCTTTTAGATTTAGGTATATGAGTAAGAAATATTGGCCTGAAGCAAGTACGAAACTGTTTGGTTATACCAAAATGAACCGAAAACTAGGTTGAGGGAGTATATATAGTTTGTAAAAGGTATTGTGTGATGAAGTGCCACTATTGAATACGTACTTGGCAGTCTAGGCTGCATACTTTTGGGGGTTTCATAAGAATTATACATTTAGGGCCGATTTTACATCCACTTTATAGCTGCTAAGTGTCAGATAAAGTAAGAATCGTGCCTTAGTATCAGACCTAAGCAAGTATGTAAGAATGATTAGGTATCAATTCTAACATATATGCTAGCAGCTGTATAGAAGTTGTTATGTCTGCTGAACGCGTCCAATAATCTTCAAGCAATACGATAAAAAGGATTTAAACAGAACTTAACTAGTTTCTGATCTTATAAGGAACCTCATTTCACTTTGGTTTCGATATCAATGATCAAAAATTACCCAAGCGATCTCCAATAAGTTTCTTTTTTTTGCGAACCTGAACATGGGACGACCCCAAGGCAAGGCAAGGCATTCCCTGTAACCAAACAGCCTCCTGCAAACTGCAGTTTAATGCAAAATAAACACGGCAAACGTGACCAGTGACAAGTGAGGCGACTCGACGACAGTTTTGCCAGCCATGTGACTGTGCGGCGGCACCAGAAGAGGAGCATAGTAGTGGGAGACCTTGGGTGGGAAGACGATATATGGATGGATGTTGTGTATTGAAATCACACTTGGATTTAGGGCTGGTTAATACGGAGCTCTGTTTGCCGACAGGTGGGTGTTATGGGGCTGATATCAGAACTTAAAATGCACAACAATCGCAGAATGATGACTTGCACACTGAAGTGCCATGCTACACTCGCTCTCTCCCTGTGTATGTACAGTGAGGGCCAGAAATATGCTAACCAATTGGGGGAAAATAAAATGATCTCTAAGAAATTTGTGAAAATGAAAACAAAAACTATATAAAAATTATATTATGATGGTTTTCTAAGCAGAAGAAGAGCCTTGGACTTAAATCTGAAGTCTGAGATAAACCACAGAATTCAACTTAAGTGAGGTTAAGGTCCAAAGCCGTAAGCCTAACCGGAAATGGATACCTAGAATAGCACTTCAAAACAAACACCAACAAAATTTGTTGTTTAAAACCCGATTTTGGTTTAGATTTTATCCTTAAAGTACAAAACTTTTGAGAAAATGGATTAGGAACACTCTTAAAATCCATTTAGATCTCCAAAAAAAGGCCAAAATCTTCAAACTAAAAAGCACTGGAAACCACTATTCCATTCATAAACTTTCTCCAAGTGTAAACCACTAAAATTTCTCTCACATATCCAACATAAAACATAATTTTCCAAAAAGGTTGTACCACTAATTCAACGCACACTGTATGGGCCCAAGAAGCAGACCAACAACAACAACAACAAAAAATGTTGTAAAAAAACAGAAAAGCGACTAATAATGCAAAATACTCGCAATTCAACACAAGTATCTTTACGTACGTTTTGCCTTAGCTGTAGCTGTGTATTTGTATCTGCTCTCTGGTCGCCGCTGTAGTTGAAAATTTTTGCTTTGCACACCAAAAACCCGAACAAAATGTACTGCGAGCGTCTATAGAAAACTGAACTGAAATTCAACTGAAGCAGCTGTACCAAGCAGAGCCAAACAGCACTCAGGAAATATACACAGCAATACAGAAACACACAGAGGCGAGGCGTATACACACGCAGCGTTCATACTACAGCGAGACCATAACCAGAGCCACAGCCAGAGCCAGAGCAGAGCGCCGCAGTACAGGCGGCAGCCCAAAGCAAAAGTATCTGTATCTGAGAGTCGAACGAAAAACACAGGCAGCCAGGCCAGCAGGCCAGCGAGCCAACCAACCAACACAGAGCACACAGTACAGAGTTGTTCAAGGGGTGGCGGTGGTGGGCCGGGGACGTGCGGGGTAGGCGGTCGCAGCCACATCGCATGTATACAGTGGTGGCACAGCGCGTGTATACAGGCCCAGACTGCGTGTATGAGGCAATAATTTGTGTTTTTGTGGTAGCCCATACAGTTGCCTCCACAAAAAGTCGAACTGCTGTGCTTGTAACGGAGAAGCGAAAATGTATGCGGCGCATGCACAGTAGAGGCGCTGAATATTGGGAGGGCTGACATATATACAGGAAGCAATTTGGGGGGAGAACTGTAGTACAAAAATTATAAGGCAGTATTTAAAAAAAATGTTAAAAATTTTGACATTTTTAACTTTTATTTTTAAGTTTTGAAAATATGAGCTTTTCAGCTGTATTTACACTTGTCGAGAACTCATATGATATGACTGAAAACTACCTCAGTTTACTGTGAACTGGCTTTAAGAAAACTCAGGAGAATATGGCTTCTCATTTAGGAGGGGTTTACCAGATTACTTGTCGAAAACTTATATGATATGACTTAAAAATACCTCAGTTTACTGTGAATTCGCTTTAAGAAAACTCAGGAGAATATGGCTTCTCATTTAGGAGGGGTTTACCAGATGTCTGTAGATATTTTCGTCTTGAACTTTCATAGAATATTCCACAAGACTAGAAGAACATTGAATATAAAGTGACAGAACCATGCAGACTACTAGATTATAGAGCAGGACAGCTTGTGGAATACCCAATTTGACGAGTTACTTACTACGAATATATGTATTTGGCTTATTTAACTAAGAAGGGTTGCCCATGGGCAGGTAATTTTCTTTGGGGATTAAGAAAATCCGTGTTTTATTTATAACTTCGCTAAGCAAGTTTTAGTTAGGATATTTACTGCCACTCTAAGCTTTGATTTATAATCGTTTACTTTTCATATAAACCCTACCATTTGGAAGAATAGTTTATCAAAAAATCACAATGAAAATAATTTTTCTATACCTTTTGTTAATTGGAATAAGATTACTAAATATCATGAGCAATTCATAGAAGACGTTTCATTCATATGCTAAAAATATGATATATTGAAGTACGAATCGCAAATGCCTTGAAAATACGTCGAAACTGATCACTAGGATAGGCCTAAAAACGACTCTCAAGAAAGAGTGGCGGCTAGAATACCATATTCCCCCCCTCTTAAGTGACTTGTATTCCATATTCCCCCCTCTTAAGTGACTTGTATGCTTACAAAGCGCTTTTATAAATATTTTAATCAGATCGAGGTCTCCAAACAGACTTGAATGTGATCAAAAATTGTGATTGACACTGAGATTTGAAACATAATAGCTATTTAGAAGATGGGAAATAAGTCCTTAAACAAACAACAACACAAAAAAGGTCAAAAATAATGTATAAAGAACTGTTTCCATTTCCCAATATAAAACGTTTTTGAATCGTTGTCATTTTAATGTTTCAGTTTCCGAATAAAAGAGAAGCCGATATTCTTCATCGTTTTTCTGTAGCAATATTAAAAACGGATTTTGAATGTGTATCTTAAATTTAAGATTTCTGAATACCCTACTAGCTGTTTTTTTTTTGTTTAGTTCTTAAAAAATGACACTCACTTTTATATTTTAGTGGTTTTATTTCGCCCTCCCAAGTATAAAGTATAAAGCTATGCTTCTACTTATGCATACGCGATTTGAAAAGGGGTTTTTTAAACAAATTAGCTATAAATTTGGTACAAAAAATTTCAAAAAAATCGGAAAAGTGACCAGGTTCTGAGATTTTACGGTGTTGAAATGGCAGGGGAAGGAATAGGGATATAAGCCATACAGCTAAGTTCACACAGGCAAATAATTTGGACAAATTCTGAAACAAATTTGTCAAACTAGGAGTAAAAAGTGAATTTTTCAGCCTTATTTAGGCAAATTATTTGCAAATGTAAGTAAGTATTATTTGTAAATGCAAAAGTAAGGCCAAATCTGCTATGATGACTTTTTAGCCAAGTTTTCAGGTAAATTTGTAAAACTTTGTTGCAAAAAACCTACCTTAAATGGTAGAAAAACTATTAAAAGTGAAAAATAGTTAAATATTCAAAGGAAATTTGATAAAAAAAATATGGTTTAAGGACTTAAGAATGGAAATTTTTTCGATAAATATTCAAATATTCAAAGGAAAATTGATCAAAAAATATGGTTTAAGGACTTAAGAATCGGAATTTTTTAGAAAAATATTCAAATATTCAAAGGAAAATTGATCAAAAAATATGGTTTAAGGACTTAAGCATAGAAATTTTTTAGAAAAATATTCAAATATTCAAAGGAAAATTGATAAAAATATGGTTTAAGGACTTAAGAATGGAAATTTTTTAGAAAAATATTCAAATATTCAAAGGAAAATTGACAAAAATATGGTTTAAGGACTTAAGAATGGAATTTTTTTTTAGAAAATTCCGTACCAAGTCAAATCAATCAGGAAAATCAAGATTGATGTTAATGCCAACATATGCTATAAAAATTCCGCCTTTGCATGTGCAAAGAACCCCCCACAGAGACAATTGGCCCGCTCTGGCACACTCTCGCACACACACACACACACACTTTTTGTAAAGACGCGCATGTTCCAACTATTTTTGCCGCGACTGTACACAGCGCGCGCTATGCCTGCCTGCCTGCCTGCTTATATTGCTCACCCATATATAAAAGCGTGGAGCGAGCTTTGTGCGAACGAAATGCCAGTAGCATTTGGCGGCGCCGCCGCTGCTCCCCTCCACGCCCCCTACCGTTAGCCGAGTCCGCCTCTGTCGCCGCCGCCGCCGTCGTCGTTGTCGTCGTCTCTACCGCCCACCTGCTGCCCTCCCCCCACACCACCCCCTCCCTTCTCCCCTCTCTAGCCACTTCTCTATCTCTCACTCTTTTTTTTCGCTTTTTTTTTCTATAACTTTACATAAAAATATGTTAAAAAAAAAAATCTTTGAAAATTGTTCAAATTTGTCAACGTTTTGCTGATAAATCTTCATTCCGCTCTCGGGATTTGCCCCACCAAACTGCACCAATTGAGTAATCTCAGTCGAGATTCGTTCGCCCACTGGCAGGGATATTCAAAAAATAACCGTCAGTTTTTCGCGCGCGCCCTCCATTCAAAAATTTCATTTCAATACATGGTCGACGACTCTACGTACGTTCCGCCGACCAAGCCAGAAGGCAGCCATAGAGCTCTCTGTGCCATACAGCATACCCACGCTAGAAATTGGGTCGCTTAGTTTATTTAGCAAAATTTATATAATAATTGGCCACGATGGCGGCGCTTCTTGGCCGAATCGGGCAGTCAAAACTGTGGGAAATCAATCATAGTGGATCACTTGGCACTCACCCGTACGAAAAACTCGCGCAATTTGCCACCGAAAATGAAAATATATGGAAAATGTTGCACTCTGTGTATTGTAGTTGGTTTGTTCACTTTATAAATTTTCTTCTACTAAAAACTCAAGTCGCCTCGCCTGCCTGGTTGGTGCCCGTAGTACAGCTTTTGCCTTCAGTGGAATATCAAATACACAGAACGAATGCCAGCCACAGTCAGCCAGCCAGCTACAGTACCGCCATACGAAGCATACCGAGTACGACGCAAACGCAGGCAGTGAAAAGTATCTGTATCTGTGTATGCCGTATGGGAGCGCACGCACACCAGCACAGTAGCCGGCCCCGTACGTGTGTATCTGATGGCCTGGCCATGCTGTCGCTGTATGGGTGTGTGTGTGTGTGTAGCGCGCTGAATTCGTGTTCGTTATGCGAACAACACACGCCGTACGGGCAGAGGGAGCGACCAGGGGGGGGGTTGGTGGTTGACGGGGGGCAGGGGAGGGCAACGACTGTAGAGGCAGAGGCAGAGCCAGAGTGGCCTGGCCTGGCCTGGCCTGGCTGGTTGGTTTTGCTTCTGCTGTCGTTCGTTTTCATTGCCTGCCCTGCTTATGTTGGGTCTTTTTCGAAGTTATATGGGATTTGGAAGTTACAAGGGGGCGGGGGGAGGTATATAGTAGAAGGAGGGTATATACTATCTGTGCATTAAGATTGGCGTTTTTAGAAAATATTCCGATTTTTTTTTGAGCGGTCTCTTGACCTATATTTTAACCGAAAACAAGCGCAAATAAAGCTGACGACCTTCCAGGGAATGTACACAATATAAGACTTTAGTTGAAAGATAAGATTACTCCAGATAGTTCCAAATTTCAGTGTACATTTTTGATATATATTGTTGGTTGAGTACTTTAAACCTAGTATTCGGTTAAAGGGAATATAGGTTTAACTTTTTTTGAAAAACTAAACCAAGTAAGCGGTAAAAGGTGACGTCTGGAAGGCACTCCGTTCTATTAAAGCGTATATATGATACAGCCAGTCAAATTTAGTAAGTAAACTTCTTGAAACTTTCTTATCTTTCAAGCTATAAACCTACAGTTAAACAAATTGAATCAAATTTTAACTGCTATAGTTTCTTAGAAGATCAGAATGTATTCCCTTGCAAATGTTCATACCACTCCGAACCGTTTCGGTTCCATATTTATAAGCTTCCAAACTTGACTGAAACCCGAACCCAATTCTGTTTGGCAAGAGTTTGGGTTTGGAAAATGATTAAGTACACTTTTTTAGGATCAATATGCTTCAGACCATTAATAGATCGATGCGATATAATGCCAAAGTTAAGTGCTAAATCGAACAGGCAATGACACATCTTCAACTGAAACAAAAACGAGAAGGTTTTTAATGGTTATTGGAGAATTTATTTGGCAATCTAAGAAGCTATGAAGTCTAAGGGAATCGTGTGGCTTATCTTATGTTAATATTTCCTTTTAGAATGCCTATGTCCCTTATCTAGGGTCTATCCTATGTTCATGAGCGGTTCAAAACTGAAATTTAGTCAATTGTTAAGTATTCAAAATCAGTTACCTGATCCAAAACCATTTTAGCAGCTTCAGTTCGCTGTGTTGAGTCAAAACTTAATTCATTTAAGGTACTGAAAGTTGAGGTTCTAGGTTTTTGGACGTAGGTTTTGGTTTGAACCCAAGTTTTTAAGGTTATCAACCTAAAAACGAAACAAACTGTAAAGGGAATTGTGTCTATTTTGGGTTGAAAGTAATTTATAGAACACTTTACATGAGATTATTCTGAATCTAAAACCATTGTTAAGGTAAATATCCCTGAATTCTTAGTTCGTCACAGTACTTTATCTCAATAGAAACACTTTCGAACAGCTCATGAGCATCAAAGCAAAGCTAAAGCCTTTCTATTAATATAAAGTGTATAGTGATGAAATAAAAACTCCGGGTTGCTGGTTAGTTACTTTTTAGGGTCAAATGCCCTATCTCTCACATTAACTAACAAATAACAGAGTTAGTTCTGGATTTATCTGTCACATAGCAGATATCTAGAAGATGTGAAATTTTTTAATTCGAAGTCTACATATGACAAATTTTACCAAAGTAAGCTGTTCTATACCCTTGCAAAGGGTATTATAAGTCTGCAACGCATAGAAATATTCATTTCCGACACCATACACTATATATATTCTTGATCAGGGTGACGAGCTGAGAGTCGATTGAGCTTTGTCCGTCCGTCTGTCCGTCTGTCTGTCTGTTTCTACGCGAACTAGTCTCTCAGTTTTAAAGCTATCGAGCTGAAATTCGGCACAGAGTCTTCTTTTTGCTCGCACACTACAAATATCTAGGAACCGACCGGATCGGATGACTATATCTCATAGCTGCCATAGGAACAATCGTTCGGAAAACTAGTTTTAGTATGAAAAACTTTTTTCTTTTCAATGAAAACCTGTCCAAACTTTGTAGTCCTATGTTTTCTATGTTATTTTATAATTCAACCAAGTTTGATGCAAATCGGACAACTATATGGTATAGCTGCCATACAAAAGATAGGTCTGAAAAACAGTCTTAGTTAGAAAAACTTTTTTGTTTTTAATGGTAGCCTGCTGAAATGTTGTATTTGTTTGTTTCACATGCTTTCACCCAATTCTACAAGTTTTTGTCCAAATCGGTTGACTATATCATATAGCTCCCTTACGAACGATCGATCGGTTAATGGGAAAAGGAGTGTTTTTTGAAAATATTTATTTTTGTATATTATTTAATAAGCTTTTGGAGTCAAGGAGCCTACAAAACAGAGGCTAATATAGGTGTAATATAATATAGCTCAATTGTAAGACTCAGTCGTCCAAAACCTTCAAAATAACAGAGGAAGTCGCTAGGCAGTAGTTCAAATTGGTGCATGTCCATCATTTTTATACTCTGTACCGTAGGTACATAGAGTATTATAAGTTTGTGCAAAAGTATGTAACATCCAGAAGGAAGCATCTCCGACCCCATAAAGTATATATATTCTTGATCAGCATCAACAGCCGAGTCGATATAGCCATGTCCGTCTGTCCGTCTGTCCGTATGAACGCACAGATCTCAGAGATGGTAAGAGATAGAGGTTTGACGTGTATGGGACATATGCTTCTTATGTCTGCAGGCAGATCAAGTTTATTTTCAATTTTGGCCACGCCCCCTTCTGCCCCCGCAATTTAGAAAAAACGTCATATCTCCTACAGTTTTGAAGATAGATGGCTTGTTCCTTCTGGACATATTTAGTTAATAGAATAACTTATCGATCCGCCAAAGGAATGAAGAAGATCGGATGAACGGTTTTCGAGTTATGATCAAAAGACAAAATTTCTTGGTACAGAGTATGTTATAGTCGGGCTTGACCGACTTTCTTTCTTGTTCTTGAATGGAACCGTAATTTTTGGGTTTGAAACAGGTTCGGACTCAGCTTTAATAAGGGGTTTAAGGGGTTCGGTTCACAGTAAAATGATAGTTGGTATTACGGGTACGGGCTGGTGCGCTTCAAAACCGTTTGGAAGCCCTTAAAATAGAAAATCTAAGTAGAAAATCTTATGACAGTGGTTATATTTGTCAATTTACTATATGTAAAGTTGTACGATTGTGTAGAACTTTTAAAGTGGAATAAGAAATTTAAAACGAAAACCGTTGGTTCATACCAAATTATTTGGAATTACTAATATGCATAAGCATAGCATACTTTAAAGGGCAGTTGTCATGGTAGTTTTTTTTGGGTATAATGAATAATCGGGGGGAAATCTCTAGAGATTTTCGTACAAACGCTTGCATTACAAGTATTTTGCTCGATTATCAGATCAGATGACTTTAGTTAGACAATTTTAAATGGTCTTTTCAAAACCAAGTTGGTTTTATTTGTAGTGTTATGCTTGCCCACTTCTTCTAGAAGTCGAACTTCTTGTCACTTCATATAAAAAATGCTTCTAGTTTAGTATGAAATGAAATCGTTTATACGATAATCTCTAAAGCTATTGGGGACAAGAGGAAAACTTAGAGCGTATCATATAATATGACTTTTCTATCCTGGGACTTGGAAATAATTACACAAGGCAACAAAATTAGACTTTTTCCAGTATATTAAAGGGTTCTTTACGATTCCAGATGATTTGTGTGTTCTGAACACGAATCTGTTTTTGGAAATGCTCCAACTGTTCAAAATTTTTTGGTAAATGGAGCTTAAAGTAGCTTAAAATGCCTATTTTGACGCTTTGAAGACAAGTTTTATGGAGAACCCAAACTATTGCTTGAACTTTCTTTCATGTTGTTGCAAAGTATTACTTCTTAGCTTTACAATAAACTATACCATAACATTTTGCGATTTTTATAAGCAAAGATATGCCAACTTTTTATACATGTGCTCAAAAAGTATTAAATTTTCCACTGCCCAAAAATATGCTATATAAAATCGCACTGTTATTGGCCAGTGACTTGGTGGAAATTCTTACGAAAATTGGAACAGATGAAGATAGTTCAAACCGGCTGTTCAATGAATAGGACAAATCGAAGCATATGATATTGCTATACAATCCTGGGGCGTAGATCATGTTTACAAAGTGTATGTAAGCTCTCATTTGCAGGGTGAGCGTATTCAGCTACGTAGTCTTTGAGCAATGGTTCCAGCACTTAAGTACTAACCCTTCAACTACGATTGATTGATTGAATGGAATTCTATTTGTCTTGCAAACAGTTTGCATGGATCGATATTTAGAAGTTTAAGATACATAGAAACAGACATAAAGAAAGTCGGACAGATAAGGTTAATTCGACTAGACCCAGCTTATTATCCTGATCATAAAGAGTTATAAACCATCAGTTGGAAAACCATAAACCCGAAATGTAATAAATAAGCAGGAAAAAAGGTCAAGAAAGATCCAATTGGGTTGAATAGTTTTTATACTCTGTACCAAAGGTACATAGAGTATTATAAGTTTGTGCAAAAGTATGTAACATCCAGAAGAAAGCATCTCCGACCCCATAAAGTATATATATTCTTGATCAGCATCAACAGCCGAGTCGATATAGCCATGTCCGTCTGTCTGTCCGTCTGTCTGTCCGTATGAACGCACAGATCTCAGAGATGGTAAGAGATAGAGGTTTGACATGTATGGGACATATGCTTCTTATGTCTGCAGGCAGATCAAGTTTATTTTCAATTTTGGCCACGCCCCCTCCCGCCCCCGCAATTTAGAAAAAACGTCATATCTCCCACAGTTTTGAAGATAGATGGCTTGTTCCTTCTGGACATATTTAGTTATTAGAATAACTTATCGATCCGCCAAAGGAATGAAGAAGATCGGATGAACGGTTTTCGAGTTATGATCAAAAGACAAATTTTCTTGGTACAGAGTATGTTATAGTCGGGCTTGACCGACTTTCTTTCTTGTTAATAACCATATTTTGATATTATAATATAAATTTTTCATATCCTTAAGATGATTTTAAGCTCTTTTGGATGAATATGTAAGATTTCAAAATACTTTTGATAGCTTCGGATCTTAAAAAATGTTTTCATGACATGACTTTTCTTAAAAGGAACCGAAATGTTAGGTTCGTAACAGGTTCAGGTCAGCTTTAATACCTTAAAAGGTACGGTTCAAGGTTCGGTTCATAGTAATTTGAAAGACGGAGTTCCGGGTTCGAGCTGCACATATGAAGTTTTATAGTCTTCAGGGGCGAACCACTTTTGTTTAGACTTTTCGAAATTTTCGAAACTCTCCAAGAGTAATTCAAAATATGTACAAAAACGTACCACATACTAAAAAGCGCCCTGCTTAATTCGACCATGCCCGGTCTTGCCTTGCCTGCCCGCAATATCTCTCTACACAGTGTACAGCCAGCAGAGCCAACCAGCTAGCTGTGGCAGAGGCCGTCCATATGAACGCGATGAAAAGTACGAAGCGAAAACGAACGAGTGAACAGAGTGAACAACTGTGGGCAAGCTGCGAGCGGTGAGGGAGGTTGTATGTGTACGTGTACGTGTACGTGTGTGTGTGTGTGTGTGTGTGTGTATCTGTGTCGAAGCGTACAAACAAGAGCCCAATGGGTACATGCATTGACTGACGCTCCCGATTCATACGGATGTAGGGTGCACACATCTCAAACGGCCAGTGGGCCAGGCCTGGCGGTAAATGTAAACACGATTGGAAACATTAAACGATTTGGATATGTTCAGCCGCAGACGAACTTCTGAATGCAAAGGTCCCTGGTCTCTATATATGCCGCCTGTCCCAAAAGCGTATTATTGTGGGGGCGGCCTGGGTCTGAGTTGTTTAATAGATTAACGCTCCATACCCCAGTGTGGAGGAGCTTCGATATACTAATTAGACGAACAGTGTGTGTGTATAAATAAAGGGGATAAGTTGGGAAAGTTGATAGAAAAAAGGGAATGGAAAGTTACTTTTTAAAAACCATAACAGTTGTCGTCGGGCATGGCATCTATTTGCAAAGATCTATGTACCGCCTAAAGGATATGAGTCCAGGCTGCCAACCGTTCCGGAACAGAGGCCCTGAGTATTGGTTCGGTTTTGGATTATTGCTGAACCGAACCTTTTAAAGTTATGACTTCTCAGATCGAAACGTAAATAAAGCCCAGAATTTTAAACAATTCGTTCGACGAAAAGATCCAAAGATGTTATGAACCAAGGTTCGAACCAAAGACGAGCGTTTTACGAACCACCTGCAGATTTTTATAGGTTTGCAGCCTTGATTTTAATGTCTCAACCTAATTGTACTACGGACTTTCTGACATATTCAAGGAATCATTAGCATTAAGGTCGCAAAATTAGTCAGATGGTTCCAAACTAAACAATAGTTTCTTTTTTATCAACCAACATCTACAATTACACTCAAACATTTTGGTCACCTTTCTAGCAGAGAAAGACTCTCGGAAAACGTAGAGTAAGTCTCTCTCTTGAAAACTCTCGAAACACACACACACAAGAGCTTCTGTCTGTTGCGGCGCTGTCTGTCTGAAGTCAGTATTTGCGCTTTTGTTGCTTTGAAATTCCCAAGCAGTTATGGCATGGAGAGACGGTTGCTTGAATGACAGTCGTCAGGCAAGAGACTGCTAAAGCAGGACTTTTGTAGGTTCTGAAACACCTAACACCTGACTGTAAGTCAATCAGAACCCTTTCTATCTATATTGTATGTTGCTGTTTAATGGTTTCCAATAGCATAACAAAACTTCGAGACCTCTACAACTATAGAAAACTGATTGTATAAAGAAACTTCTATAATTTTATCAAATTCAAGATTTTATAAGGAATTTGCACAAAGCATCGTAAGATAACAAAGCAATTTATCGTTAAGTTTCGTCCCACTGTCATGATAAGCTTACTAGTCTACTTAGTACAGTATAAGTGAAGCTTAGGTTGTCCTTGTAAAATAGTTAGCATTATATTTAGACATCCCTGCAAGATATATATCTTGATCCGATAGGTACCGCTGAAATGAAAAGCTTCTTAGGCAAAACAGCTCAGAAAAGCCTAATTTTTCCCTATATAAAGGCAGAAGCAACCCTATATAGCATTTATATGTAGTCTTGATCCATTATATGCCATATTACAATACCATAAAGAGCTTACAAGTCAAAAGAATGCAAAGAAGCTTGGTATGAGTCCTGAACAGAATCTATAGCCAACTGTTTATCTGATTGTTTGAACAACAATAACATATAATATATGCCGTGTGTGTCTGGCTTCTCGACTCGCGCCTCAGTTGTTGCTAATGTTTTCTGCCCACCACTGCTTTAAGCTAATACTGATATTCTTCGCCTTGATCTCTAGATTTGTACAGATTACTGTAGTTTTCACCTAGGATTCTGCAAGCCTCTTTGTTCTCCTCCTTTTCTTTTAGCGTATTTTAAGATAGGATCTCTTGGTCTGAGGATGCTTTCTTTGGAATTCTTATGTATCAGTCGAGAAATTTCCCTGGGTTTTAGGGTTAAGATTGATTCAGCGTTGGGTACATAATGGCCCGGAAATTTCTACCATTCAAAACGAACTTAGTTTGAATTAAATGATTTTATTCAACGACTTTAACTGATTTGTACCGATTTGGCTTACCAAGCTAAACTACATTATTGAGTTCCTTCCATCCAAAGTACTCTTTTCCGGATACTTCTCGTAACCACAGGGCAACAAAAACTTCTTGTAAAAAAGTCAGCCTCTAACAAGTTAGAAAATCAACTTTAATATGCCTTGTATCAACAAAAGTGTATGCACAGTATACATTTTGATGCTGCAGTCGCAGTTAAAAGCGAAAATTCTTTTGTTCTATCACTTGACTATGGTATCTAAGAATAGTTAGGCGACTGGATAAATAATCCTGAAAACTAAATATGTCTAGAAGTTAAGAAATATCTATTGTTAACACTGTAGGAGTATAAGTATAAGAAGTATATGTCGAACCTCTATGTTTAAACATCTCTAAGATGTGTGTATAAGGCTATATGCTTCCTTCTGCCTGTTAGATTCTTTAACACAAAAAAAGGTCAATGACCTCCACAACATTTTACCCAGCTTACTTAACTAATTCGAAGGATAACAACCTACCATATAGGCAGCTACTCAGCTTCCCACCCTATCCCGCCTAGTCCTGTAATCTGTTGCGCTCAAAGATCGGCTGCACACTTATTGGGCTTGGACCCACAGTGCCAGTGGGTCGATTATTATGGTTGTTTGTCGTCTCATTTCAGTTTCAGCCGTGTCTGTGTCTGTGTAAAAGCTAACAGCCCGATGATATCGTCACTGAGGTGGTGGTGGGGGATTGAGGGAATGGCAGAGCCATGAAAAGGGAACGGGATTGGGGGTATGGGTAGGAATTCGTGTGGTCTGCACTCGTTAGCCAGCCGACGCCGCTGCTGCTGCTTCTGCTGTTGCTGCTGTTGCTGCCCGCCTTTGGTGGTGGCAATTGTCGGGGAACTCTGTATGCAAAATCCCATAGAGGCAGAGGAAAAACGAACCGAGAGCTAACGAACCGAGCACTTTGTCGACAGGATGTGAATATAACGAGCCTGCATACGCATGCATGTGTGCGTGTGCCCGTGTCTCAGTGTGTGTGTGTGTGTGTGAGTGGGTTCGGGTTTGAAAGCATAGAAACAAAGTGCAAACTTGTAGGCACATTGTATAATATGCCATGGCATAAGTTATGCTCTCACCATGCTTGTAAGGATGCTTTTATGCTCTGCTTTGGTACCAAATACGTATTTCTGTCAATTTATCTTTAGATCATTAATGACTTGAGGTCCCAAACTTAGATTTGTTTATATTCAACAAGAAATACTAAAATTCTAACTTGATTACAAACTAATCCTTTAACACACAGTTTTTTTGTGAAAAGGAATCTCTAAGTCCTCTAAAGGCTCTACTTCCGTGTTCTTTGGCCATAGCCCTTAACTTAGGGATGCCGAAAATAGTATCGATATATCGATATACAGTCAAAAAGTAGTAAATATTGTTATCGAATATCTTTACGAGGCTATATATCGCATATCGAATAGTTTTTTGTGATATTTTTGATACAGCTTTTCGATTTCTTAACATTGAAATATGCCAAATTCTAGATCTGATGATTTGGTGTGCTTTATCTATATATGACAACTATTAAGTTGCTTTAAATCAAGAAAATTATCGAAAAATTCATTCAAAATTCAAACTCAACGAAGTTTTCTTCAACAAGTTTGATCTATTTTTGATATTTTTTTTGCTGGGCTACGATCCGGGCCTCGGTTGCCTTTCGGTTTTCCGACCCTCAAATTAGACCCAGAACCGGACCTTCTAAATAATTCCGAAACGGATGCCCTCTGCTTGGAAAAACGTTCGTTTCGACGAATTCCTTTATTCAGTTTGTTTTTTTCAGATCTTATAGAACTCTCACAATTTATTGACCGTACAAAAAATCATCTAATAGTGCTAAACCGGAGCATTTTCATATCAAAACCATATCCAAGCTTGACGTTTTACGATTTTGATGATACCAATATACGTATTTGAGGTTAGGCAACCTTCTTTTTAAGAGTCCAGGCAAAGGTAGAGAAGTTTTTCAATTATACCTATAAGAAATGAGGTCGATTCGGGTTTTGGGTAATATTTTTAACAGCTTCTTTTGCTGGACGCTTCCTTCTTATCAAATATATATCTTATTTTTTACCAAAAAAGGATTTAAGATTCCGTGAGGGCAAGCTTTGAACCAAAACCTTAGGTTTGTTAGGTAAAGCAACCTGTCTGAGAGCTGAACCTTAGACATTCCAAAGGGTTTGAATCCCCTCACCAAACCTTCTCTAGAATTTCAGGGTTTTATCGCTTTAATATTTTGAATTGTTTCGTAGAATTAATCAAAAGATTTGAACTGGGTTAGAGAGTAGTTTGAACCAATGAACCAATTATTCGCATGAAATTGCAATTTTTTTGAAAATATCGAAAAAATTACGTAAATCAATATTTTCGATATTTAAAAAAAGTTAGAAATTTCGTTGTTATCGATATTTTTGTATATCGAAATGGTATCTTTTTTAATTTCATCACAAATATTGATATATCTATTTCTAATACATCTATGTTATCGATATTTTTAACTATAAAATATTGCTATGGAATATCAATATAGAAATTTTTGAAATATCCGGCAACCCTACCCACTCTTAAGGTCCTCAAACACTCCACAATTCACACCGAATGCTTGACGAAATCATGCATTATAGTCTATGATTATGGTTCTTAATAAATCGATTCGGGTAAGATACTATATCAGGGGTCGGCAATATGAGCAGAGTATTTGCCACTGCCACAAAAGCTTTTCTCCTTGGTTTTGCTTTGATTTTTATAATCTGTCGAACAGGCAACGAAGAGAGAGCTTTAAAGCTCGGTGTTAAAATGTGCCTAACACAGTGACAACTTGTCTCTGCCGACTTCTCTGCTGCCATTGCCGATCCTATAACTAGACTGATTCATAAAAAGAGTACTGAAAGCTTTTGTTTGGTTAAGTTTTTAGACAAATCCCTTAAAGCTCAGTCTTGGGACTGGTAAGTCCTTAAAAAAGTTATCCTAAAATCCTCAAATTTGTAGAAAAAGTGTGTAGACACAGTCGTTGCTTTGGGTACAAGATCCCCCCAACATTTTAGGGGTAGCATTGCGCCTTTTTACGCTTCCTTCGACATAGTTTACCCAGCTTAGTTGCCTACTTAAGTCTGGTGGATGATGCTCGAGGTTCGAGTAAGTGAATCTGGCAGTAGTCCTGCACACATATTGACAATACATACGCATAAATCCACACAGCAGGATGCTTTGGCCAGGCACTTGTTGGTGTTGTTGTTGTTGCATTTCTGCCTCACTTGACTGGCGTCTTGTCAATATGCCAGCCATATGGAAGCATTTCAAGTTAACGGGATTGATCAAACGGTTAAAAAAGAATTGAATTTTGTGTTCTTAGCTTGATCTTCGATCTGTATCAATTGAAAAAACAGGTGGTAGGGCAACCACCTGCATACAAATTAAACGTAATCTCCGCCTCGTTTCTACCGAACAGCTGTTGAGATGGCAGACGACGACGGCTAGCCACTACCGTTGAGTGGGAGAGTTGTGGATGTGTGTATCTGTGTGTGTGCACTGTGCCAACTCGGCTGCTGCTGTCTGTGCCGGCCAGCCACCGAACCGATTGGCCCCCACCGAGTCTTTCAAAGGCCAAGTTCAGTATCTTAAATACATTTCATAGCGCCTATTGTTGCGCCCGGGTGGAGCTGAAGCTGGAGGTGGTGGAGGTGGCTGGCATAGGCTATGCGCGAATCGAAACAGCAACACCAACCAACGAGGAGAGCCGGGCGTGTGACCCAATTTTGTCAGAGTCGCGAAAGTGATTGCCCTGCGGGACGATGACTGCTTATGACCATGTCGAACTACGCTCCACCGTGTGTGTGGGCGTTCGGTGTGGATGCAAGTGGGTTGTGTGAATCCATACTTCTATTGAAGTATTAAGGGATTAGTTTTACATTCAAATGAGCTTAAATCAGGAAATCAAAGCGCAGCTTATATGGATTCCGATCCTGGCTTGGTGCAATAACCAGGTTTTGGTGCTTTAGATTGCTCTAGCGTTTACTTTTGAGTTTTCATATGAGTTGACTGCCTAAAACAGTGTTCCTCTTTCGGCAATTCACACCGAATGCTTGCCGAAGTAATGCATCAGTGAGTGACAGAGAGAGAGAGACACAGTGAGCCTCTCTTCTTGGAGAACACTGGTCTAAAAGCTTCTGACTAGCTTAGATGGACTTGTATTCTTTGTGTATACATAATTAACCATTTGAGCGACTTATTTTATCATACAATAACTCAATCTAGGGCTAGATAAGTTGATAAGTCAGTGGGAGTCCCTCAAACTTACTAATATTGAAGTACGGATCTGTAAAACACGGAATATAGTTTAAAATCCATGATACGGCATGGGACTAATTCATGTTTCCGCTTATATTGCATAAAATGTAAAACAGAAGATATCTTATGACATTTATTCTTAAAGAAAAGCACCAAAGAGCAGAGTATCTCTCTCTACGCTATTCTAGAAAAGCCCCAAGCGATGAGTCAGCCTCAGCGAGCTCACGTGCATTTTACAGTTGCATACTTTTCTCTCTCTCTCTCGATCTCTGTTGCTAACGAGAGGTTGCTGCTCTCACGTTTTATACACTGTACCAAAAGTGCATAGAGTATATTAACTTTGTGCAGAAGTATGTAACAGCCAGAAGGAATCATTTCTGAACCTATAACTAAAAAGCAGTGGTGCCCAAAAGCACCTAAGGCTCGCGTAGTCACTAACACAAGTAAAAAAAATGTTAAGCAACACAACAAACACTAGAAAACGAAAGAGACAACTGCTGATAGCCTAATACTGTGTGACTGTGTGCTTGTGGCTATCTACAGCACACTACAAAAACAAAATCAAAGCTGCAGATAACGCGCTTACGTATTGTTGTTGCCTTTAAGAGGCATAGACGAGACAGAGAAGTGAAACACTTACGAAGTTGTTGTTGCAATACGCGCTGCAATCACTTTGCTCGAAACAATAGCTTCTCTCATTCTCTTCTCTCATTCTCTCGTTCTCTTAAAACGGTATTACACGGTGGAGCTAGCTTCATGAAATTCTCGAAAAGGCTTTCGATTGTAGAAGAGAGAGGTGTAATGGTGTCACATGAAGTTCTTGAAAAAGCTTTCGTTTGTAGCAAAGAGGTGTAGAGGGGCAAGTGACTCCATTACCCCTTTTTTGCCACAAACATGAGCTTTCTGAAAAACTTCATAGAGCAAACTTCACCGTGTAAAACTCGTCTTAGTTACTCCACTTTTATCTCAAGCTTGGCTGAATCCAGCACCTAGTAAAGGTGATGTCTGTGTAAAAGCTAAAAGCTTTTTAACCCACCGACTTCCTCTTGTTGCACTTGAATCCAAATGCCGTCTAGGGTGGGGTGTAGGGTGTCGCCTGGCAAAAGCTAAAAAGGCGATAAGCACATGCTTGCGTCGCTCATAAAGTCAAATGCAACAATAACAAGCGGTCAGTCAGCAGTTCGCTGGCGATTTCTTGTCCGGTTTCCGCAGCCAATTCTCAGTTTTCTCTTGTTGTTCACACACACACACACACGTACAAGTGTTTGCTTGTGTAGGTGCCCGTAGGGTGCTTGTGATTCATGTTTACCGCAACCAGGGGCAGAAATCACAAATCAGCAATTTGGCAATAACTTGACAATATTTATATTTCAAAGCGATAATACAACAGCAACAAAATCACCCACACAACGGCACAAATGCGTAAGCTCTCTCAAGCTCTCTCTCTCGTAACGGACACAGCTCTGCCGTCTTCCATCTCGTTCTTCCATCTCGTACAGTTTTATTTTGCTTTGGTGCCGTTCTGCTTTTCTCTTGCTTTTTCGCTTTTACAGTGGGAATGGCTCTTTACTACTACTGGTCTTATGTATGTACATAGGATTTGATTAGGATTGATCTAAGTACTCGGTGGTGCGATGACCACATATCTTGCGACGTTCCATCGATAGGGTATGCTGTATCTTGGACTGAACCAGCATGGCCGTCTCCAGTGGCATATTGCGTAACTGTGCCGCCACACTCAGGCCAAAGTATGTAAACTCATCCTCATTTCGCAGTTCCCTGTGCTCCACTTTCGTAGTGCTGACCTGGGCAACTGCTGAAATTTGAGGAACTGACAGAGTTGGAGTGGTAACCGCAATCGCCGGCAAGAGCGTCGCTGCCGGCAGCGGCGGAGGAGGAGTGGGGGTAAGTGGTTGTGGTACAGGCAGAGCTGTAAATGTAAACTGGGCAGGCGGCGGAGGAACCTCTTCGGGTTCAGTCTTAATTTTGATAGGCTTCAAGCGGGTGAGTCGAATCTGCAGACGCTTTAGCTGCGGTGTATCCTCTCCCTCCACCTAAAAGAGAAATTCCACTAAAGTTGCCACCCAACCAACCAACCACTTGGCTCCTCTTTACCTTGTCCAGAAACTCGGCCAGAAACATGTGAAGTGGTGCAAACCAGAGCGACTTTGGCTTGTAACTCGAATTGGCTCTGATCTTCTTCAACTCCTGATGGTAAGCGGTGCGTATGTTCTTGATCTTCGTTTTGACCCCCTCCAGGCTCAAGCCGCACTCTCCGGGCTCTGCTCTGGAATTCATGCCCAACTGTATGCGTCTGTAGGCGGAACTGCGGGCTCTTCTTAGATAGGGACGCTGGTTCCAAAGACACGGTTCCCGTTCGTAAAGTTCCACAAACTGTAGAGTACGCTCGTCGGTAAAGCGAAAGGGTAATCCCCGTCCAGGCGGCGGTCCCACATCAGCATGACGATTCATGCTCAAATTTCACGCCGCTAGCGGCAAGTCTACACACAAACCAAACCAACCAACCAAGTTGAAGGCACTTCGGAAACTGTCGTGGCTATCGTGTTGGAGCCGACAACAACAAGTTGTTGCTTTCTCTCTCGCAGCAAAAGCAAAACATAAACATACAGTGGGGCTCATCAACTGTTGTTGCTTTGTTGCTTTGTTGCCGCTTTGCTGGCGCTTTGTTGCCGCTTTGCTGGCGCTTTGTTTGCTTTTGTTCTCGCTCGGTCGGTCTCTCTCTCTCTCTCCGAGTTGGGGAAATATGATTTCTGTGGGGACGTTGCTGGAGCAACGAGCTTGTTTTATAGAGTTGCCACTTCCTTTCTTTTCACTGCTTGAACGACACTGAGTCGAAGAAGTATTTGTAATGGCAACATTTTCTTCAGTAAGAATGGGTTATGGCCGGCGAAGTCTACTGATGTTAGAACTTGTGGGTTAATTAAAGCCGCCGTTTAGATGACCCAACTTAACTTCTTCAGTATAATAAAACAAAACTTGGAAAATAAGTTTGTGCCAACTCTTTTTAAACTCACTGTACATTTTTATAGATATCCTGTGTTTGTATGTGTGTTTGTTTGATTGATACTGATTATTATTTCGCAGATTATTGTATTCCCATCCATGAGTAAACAAAAAATCTAGCCACAGTGAGAAGAAAATATTGAACTTGACACAAAAATGTGATCTCAAAATGAAGAATCAGTTAGTGCAACCAACTACAAAATACCCTGTACTTCGGTTTGATGATCTTATTGGAATTTTGAGAAAAATTTGACAGCTAAACTGCAAAATATATATATTATATAGTTATTTGTATATATATAATATCAGTAATGGGCACCGATTCTATTGAAAACGCTGAGCCAAACCGAAAACCACTAAGCAAAACGGTTAGGTTCAGTTTACTGATACATAAGCGCTTACCCACCGATAAATAATAGTTTTAAGTCTAGA
Organism: Lordiphosa fenestrarum; assembly: GCA_035044985.1. Lineage (NCBI taxonomy): Eukaryota > Metazoa > Arthropoda > Insecta > Diptera > Drosophilidae > Lordiphosa > Lordiphosa fenestrarum. The sequence continues at coordinate 202,711 of JAWNNO010006292.1, read as the reverse complement.
AAATTTGTTCTTTTCTTCACAAATAAGTTTTATTCGAAATTCCTTTCTATAAGGTTATGATAATGGACCCCCTAGCAGAAAGAACACTCTTAAAGTGAACTGATCCTGCCATTTTTTATCTCAAAAATAATTTTTTTTTTTTAAATTTGTTTTTCCCAAGATGATAAGAATAATTATTAATTATTAAAAATTTTTTTTTTAGATTCTTTTAAAAATCGCCCATTTTTAACAAAAAATCTAAAGTTAGAGTTTACCGATTTAGTTGCGCCCTAATTTGTGGGCGTTTCCATAGGAACTTATTGTCAAAAATCTCTCGGATGTTTACAGATTAAACAGCTCAAAATTTATGATTTTTGCCCCACTGTACGGCGGTTGGCTATCTGGAACTTTGGAGAAATTGGGCCTTAAAAAGTCTAAAAATCTGTTTCACGTCTCCTAATTAGCACTATCTGCCACCTAATATATCCAGGGTTCGGAATCGCTCTTTGCTCGCAGCTCTCGAGAGCCAGCTATTGCTCTCAGCTCATAGTACTCGGCTCTTGGCTCGAAGCTGGGGGCCCTAGGTCGTGAGCCGTGAGCCATTAACCGGTTCTCGGCTCGTGAGCCACAACAGTCGGCTCTGAGCTGTGAGCCACAGCTCTCGGCTCTGAGCTGTGAGCCTCAGCTCTCGGCTCGTGAGCCACTAACTCAAGAACGGCAAAATGGTGGCCGTCTCTGGCTTGCCTTGCTTAAACTTAAAGCGAGTCTAAGCCCATTCTTTGCTATTAACGAGCATAGAGAGCTGTGGCTCACAAGGCGAGAGCAGTGGCTCACAAGGCGAGAGCTGTGGCTCATGAGCCGAGAGCTGTAGCTCACTAGCCGAGAGCTGTGGCTCATGAGCCGAGAGCTGTGGCTCACAGCTGTGGCAAGCGGCTCGGTACAGTGGTTCAAGCAGATCTTACACTGCTGCTGGTTAGTTTTACTACATGATCTTTGTAGCTTAAGCTTATTTTGGTCAGTGCCTCATTGCGATTTCTTCAACCCCATTGTCGGCATCTTAGAAATTTCTTCAATCCTATGCCACAGCCCAAGCAATTGTCCAAAAAGGACACTACACACAATGGTAGCCCTCAAATCAAGCAACTCCTTTCTTTGTGTGTGTGTGTGTGTGTGTGTGCGCTAAGACGTTGCCTTGCTTTTGCATCATTTTCCCCTAATTCATATTGTCCTCCTGCAATCCTGGATACAAACTGTGGAAACCTCTACCTAAGAATGCATTCTGCTGCAACATTTTCCCATCCCATCTTGGGACTTGGCTCGCACACATGCTTCTCTAGGTCTAGGGTACTTTTTGCCTGCGTTCTGCCCCTTTGCTGCCCTCCCCGGCGCATTGTCGCCGGCATTGTGAACTTCAAACAGCGCGTGACATCGTTATCCTTTGTGCCGGGAATTGCAACGCCGATTTTCAGTATCCATTTTCCTTTTCAGCTTCATTTTGGTTTCCCTTTGGATGTGTTTATGGCGGGAAAATAATGCCAGGCAAGCAGTCGTCGCAATCCCTGCGCCTTTTAACCCCAAACAAGCGTATATGGCTACTCGACGGTGTGTGTAACAAATATCAAATTTAACGGTTTTTTTTTTCAATTTGTAAGGCTTAACAGTAAATTGTTTACTTTTAATTTAGTTGCAGGCCAAGTAAAGTGATCAAATTTTGAATTAAATGTTGGGAATGTTTTTAAAATGAGCCTAAATCTACTCAACTCCACCGCCGCACAGAAAAGCATGGGTGGAAAGAAAAGGTATAAGAATGTTGAGAGCTGAGACGATTTTCCCATTGACATGGCTAATGATCAAGAATATATATACTTTATCGGAACAGAGAAGCTTTATTCAGGCTGTGTGCCTCTGGTACAGAGCATAAAAAGCCAATAAGGATGTTAATTTAGCTTAACTGTGCTCTATCAATGAAAACGAAGGCTTTATCCATAGTTTCTTGCGGATTTGTAAGCTCTGTACCGCTATATTGACCAGATATTATAAAGTCTAAGAATATCTTAAATATTAGTTGAACCGAAGAGACATTTTTGGAAACGGAATAGGCTTCGTAAGTCGGTTTAGAGGTTTAGAAGACGGTTTAGAAGTCGGTTTAGTGATTTAGAAGATGGTCAACTAATTTGGCTCGCTTGTTTCGGTTCTTCTTCTACTTTGGCCTTTTAGAAACATCTTGGTTCGGTCCACAACCCTGTTCAATATCATTGTCAATCAATATCATTTAAAAATTGCTCTACCAAAACTTGTATCCAGCTATAAGATATAGTCGTTCGATCTAGGTACTTACAAATATTAAGAGCTTGCAGTAAAATAAAGTATCTGTGCAGAGAATTACCTTGATTAACTTAAAACTAACAAAAGAACCTTAATCTAGGTACAGTCGAACATCTCTATTAAGAATTTCTGTTCAACAAAGTTTTCTTTATAGCGAATTGGTTCTCAAAACACTGCAATTTCATGGAATTTTGTTTATTTTGGTCCCCTTGAGATATGGATATGGATATTTATGCTTATGAGATCGAGAATCAGTTTTTCTGTGTTAGTTTGACAAGTTTTTTCTGTCTGAACCGTCTGATTTTGATCAAAACTTGTCTCAAGTCCAGCCTTTTAAGCTTAACACGAAAAACAAAAGACAATGTATTATTCTTAAACCCAAGATACCATTATTTTGATGTGAATATAAGAAAAAAAATTTTAAAATTGAAACGTTTATTAAAAAAAAATTACAAAATTAACCAGTTAATGTACCATTGTGCTCTTAAATTTACTACATTTACTAATTTTTGATAATATAGTGGTTTTAGAAGTTATGAACTAAAAACTCAGCAAATTTTCGACATATGTTTACTTTTTTCATAAAATTTTGCTTAAAAACCCGTGTAATCTTAGAAAAATCAGAGTAAAATAACAATATAATGTTAACCCACTCGTTTTGTAATATTAAAGTTGGTATTTTCTAATTTTAAGATATTTTCAGGGTAAATATTAAATGAAATAAGTCGAAAATTGGTATCGTTTTTGAACCTTAACTTCTAGAAGATGGATTATATCGGAAAAATGGAAGTGTAGTAAAATTGGGAACTCATTGATCTATTAACACATAAAATAATAAACTTGGGGAAAAGGTGAAATTCATTCTTGTCATTTGAAATCAAAGTAAGGGTATCTTAAGAATCAGAACAAAACTATGGTGTTGGTTTTTCTTGAACGTTATTCAACTAAGTTTAAGCAGAAACAAGTTTGGTTTAAATAGGTTAATAAATGTGGCTACAGGACCTAGAAGTGTAAACAATCCTCGTTCAACACAAGTGTATAAAAATCAGTGTTCCCCAGCCATGCCCCGGGGGGGGGGGCCGAACACTCGCTTGCCGAAGTAATGCATTAGTGAGTGTCAGAGAGCGATAGAGAGCCTTCTTGGAGAACCCTGATATGAATATATCTTAACAACATTGGACATTCTTCTCTTTTGATTAAAATGTAACCTTTTTTAAGAAAACTTGTTGACTAATTTTCAACACCTTTTATATGAAACAGTTAATTTTTTGTTAATCTCAGTTTCAATAAATAGTTTTAGTTATTATGCGAAATCCAAAAATTTACCTAACTCCCGCAAAAACTGTTTATATGCTTGGCTTAACATAAATATTCAATTTAAACAAAATTCACTTACCCCTTTGTGACGTCACAAGCTGAATGATGTGTCAACCTTAAGTTGAAATTCACGCACTCCAAGACAATTAGCTGACTGCTATGGCACAAACTTACTAATTATACTTGCGTGTGTGTGTGTGTGTGTGTGCCAGCGGTGTGTGTGTGTGTATGCACCCAAAATCACAATTTCAACAAACTATTTGGACAAAACAGAATCATTAACTTGCATAGACAGCATTTGAAAACGAACTAGAAATAGATTTGATGTCAAGACTACAAAATCGATTAAAACAGCTCGGGTAACTTGTTTAGTTTATCCTACAATCAAATCAACTAGAACGTTTAAAAGGGTGAGCAAAGATGTTTAAAATTGTGCAACTGCATTTAACGTTATCATTTCGGATGTACATTTATAAATATGTATATAAAAATATGCGCTATTACACAGCTCATAATTTTTGGCGCCATTTTTAAAAAGAGACAAGACTTCTCAGTACGCTACCTCTGTGAGAGGCGACTGCTGCTGCCTGGCTGGCTTGCTCACCCGTGTGATGTACCCAGGGGCCTTGGCTTGTGGTATGTGTGAAGAAAATTGTATGAAACTCCACCCAAAACTGAATTGTTGGTATTTAAATTAATTGAATATTTTGGCTTTTGATTAGACTAAACATTTCAGAAGCAATTCAAAGGTGCATTTTCTTTGCCATTTATTTGTTTTTACATTTAAATTTATCATATATTCCGTTTTACGATTTCTCTTCTCTCTGGCGCTCTCTGGCGCTCGCGGTCTCTCTCTCTTCATCTCATATACACGCACACACACAAGCCAGCAGCGCGCGGCCGGCGCTGCGGTCGACGTCGCTGTAGTCGGCAAATTTTCTACCTACTTTGCTTTCGTTCTGTCGTATGACGCCAAGGTCCGTACAGTTCAATTTGAGCAACACGCAAACAAGGTTGGTTCCTTCTCCAGACTTCCAGTAATTAATTGTGCAAAATCCAAAGAAAAATTGGGCAAAGTGTTTAAACAGTGCAAAATGATGAAAGAAAAGAAAAACCAAAGAATTTTCCATTCAATTCTGGCAATTAAACTTTTCAACAGTTTTACACGCTTTTCGGTGTCAGCGTCAGCGACGCTGGGGCTGTACCACAAGCACAGGCAAACGAGAGAAAGCCAAAGGCGGCAGCGTCACACTGCTGAGCCAACTTGTACAAAATGGCTGCTCGGGCAAAAGAAAAAAAGAACTCCAAATACACTTTGCTGCTGTTTTTTCTGTTTAATAATTAATTAAGTGTGGTGTTTAAACAAAAGCGCGCCTTTTTGTCTAGTTTATTAGACGCTTTCTGTATTTGTTTTTCTCTTTTAATTCGCCGGTTTCCAATTGAGAGAGAGAGAGCGAGAAAGAAACGGCGTGAGAGTGTGTAAGAGCGCGCGAGCCAAATGAGAGCCTACAAATTTAACTATTAAGCTATTAAGTTTTGGGTAAATTGTGCCTAAAGATGCTAAATTTAACAAATTTCAACAAAGAAACGTGAATTCTAAAATCAATTTCCCACCACCAACGCCAAGCCAAGCCAAGCCATACTCGCGCAAACATCTGCCTCACTTTGCATTCGCTGCCAGCGTTGCGCTGCCAACGTCGACGACGTCGGCCTGCGTCTTGCCCGTCCGACGCCAACCTACTCGTACAGTTTTATTCAACTGAGAAACGTGAAAGGTTGGTGTACACTAGCGCTCCCGAAAAAAGTTTAGCACAAATTCATAATTGTTTTTAAAAAAAAATAGTAGGAGGTTAAATATACTCTAGCAAGCAGTTTTTTTTTTTTTTTAGAGAAAAAATGTATCACATATTCCTATGCTGGTGGATTTTCTTCCCCTCGTTTGGCAAACATTGGTCAGCTACGCTTTTGAGAGCGCGCGCGCCTGTACCACAGCAGCAGAAGCAGACACACACACATACTGCAGGAAAAAGTGTTGCCATTTCATGCGTGTAGAGCTGGTACTCGCTGCTTTGGTCCAGGCACGGATGGGGACTCTCTGTGGCGGAGGCCCACAAATTAAATTTACTTAGACTACATTAATTAATTAACACCTTTGGCTGCTTAAGCGGCGCGCGCGCTTTGCCGAAACGCGCGCGCATTTTTTTTCTGTACGCGGCTGTGTTAGGCTTGTGTTGCCGTCTCTCTCTCTGCTCTCTCTGGGTCGTCGGCCATTGCTGCTTTGCTGGTTAGTGGCTTTAATTTGTGTCTCCTTCTCTTTGCAGCTCGAAGCTTTCATAGCAAATTTAAAACCCATTTTAAATAAACAAAACACACACACACACAAATCTTAACATGGCCGACAAACCAAAACGTCCTCTCTCCGCCTACATGCTGTGGCTGAACAGTGCACGTGAATCGATCAAGCGTGAGAATCCTGGCATCAAAGTCACCGAGGTGGCCAAGCGAGGTGGTGAATTATGGCGGGCAATGAAGGACAAGTCTGTAAGTAGAAGTCATTTGATTACAACACCAAAAAGGGCAAGTGCTTTACTTTGCATTCTCCTCTCTCCCTCTCTCTGTCTACGCAGGAATGGGAGGCAAAGGCCGCCAAGGCTAAGGATGATTACGATCGTGCCGTGAAAGACTTTGAGGCCAATGGTGGCAGCAGTGCTGCCAATGGCAGTGCCAAGAAACGCTCAAAGCCCGCGAAAAAACCCTCCAAAAAGAGCAAGAAGGAAGAGTCCGAAGAGGATGAGGATGATGAAAGCGAGTAAATGAAATGCAACACCCAGTCACAGCTTAAAAACAACAACAACAACAAAACAAGAGAAAGAAGAAGAACACCACCACTCACACATCCTCCTAAGCATTACAAAATAGCACATACAACAACAACAACAAAACCCCACAACAAACACTGCAGCTATGAAGGACTCTCTTCTAGCCTCTCCTCTCCACACAAGAAATAAGCATACAAACATGTATTTATACATAAGAATTTAAGTTTATAGTAGTCGTCGTTTCTTTTTAGTATTCCCCCTTATATATATGAAAAACAAAAACAAAAACACACACAAACAACACAAAGAAAAGGAGACAAACAATTTTTAGCCATCGAGAAAGCAGGGCCTAAAGATTTGTAAAATAATTCCATTAAAAATAAAAGAAGAAAAGAAAAAGCATAAACAAAATTCAGAATTTTCAACAAGTTGAGTGTGGGGAGCGCGCCGCATGTATGTGAAACTGTATAAAACATATAGAGAAAACAAAGAGAGAAGCGAAATACCAATATGAGAAATCTGTAAACATGTTTTGAGAGTGTACAAATAATATGTATGAGAAGAGATAGGGGGGCGCCCGCGCCGATAAACGAAATTTCGCTCAGGTTCTAACTCGCCTTGAAAACCCCTTCCCCCCCATTGAAGAATCATTGTATCACACACACACACACACACACACGACGTCTTGTTAGCTAAAGATGTATAGCAGTCGCAAGGGAGAAGCAGATGTAATTGCATTTAATCTGTAGAATTAATTAATTACTTTATAATTTAATGAGAAACAAAATACACAAAAAACAAATAAAAGAAATACATTTTTTTAAATGCGTTGAAAATGTGCGAATTGGTTTTGATATTTACCTGAAGGAAAGTGGGAGAGGTGCTTGGGGGGGGGAACAGTAGGGTTTTACCCTAAGCATGTTTTGAAGATACTAGGACTTCCTGCCGGAATCGATTTGAGTTGGCTCGAACCTTCTAAGTCTCTTGAATCGAAACTGCTGTTTGAAAAGGTGGATTCGATTCTAAAACTCCAAGGGCCGATTTCTCAACTTCTACATAGCTGCTATGTGTCAGATAAACTGAGATTTCGCTCTGTTATTTGTAGGTTTATGTGGGAAATAAGTAGAGAAGGCTTTACATGGTGGAGCAGCTTTCGATTGTAGAAAAGAGGTGTAGAGAAGCAAGACGACTCCACTACATCTCTTTCTTCCACAAGCAAGAGCTCTGATTTTGCTCTGTTATTTGAAGGTTTATGTGACAGATAGCTCTATGTACGGCCCTAAGACTTTACGAAGGGGATTAACAGAAAATTGAAGCAGTTAAGTGACCAAACATTCTTCAGTGAAAGCACCAGGTCCTTATGAAGGGAGTCCTACAAATGTCATTCGAGCATTTGGAACATATTGATTGAAGTATCACACAAAACTAGGGCCAAGCAGGTATCATTTTCATATCATATCCAAAAATTCGATAGGTTAAGGAACCGGTTCCACTTACCGAAAGCTAAACTTTCTGACCGAAGCTTCCGCTGAATTGTAGGACTTTTCATACCCGTTACTGGAAGAGTAAAATGGGCATACTAAAGTCGTGCAAATTTATGTAACAGGCAGAAGGAAGCATCTCCGACCCCACAAAGTATATATATGCTTGATCAGCAAGAATAGTCGAGTTGATATAGCCATGTCCGTCTGACTGTATGAACACCTAGATCTCAGAGACTAGAAGAGCTAGAGCCATCAAATTTAAAATGATCAAGTTTGTTTCTCCTAGCTTTTTGTAAGATATCGAGCTCAGATTTTGCAGTGTAGTGTATATGGCCAATATCTACAATCTCACAAATTTTCATTAAGATCGTTTAATAAATGGCAGAGTTAAAAAAACGTTGCATACTTATCTAAGCCACATGAGGTTATTAAACACCAATTGCCCTGAGTAATAGGTATTTTAAAGTCGAATAGGGCCGACTTTAACTAACGCTCTCTTCGTTATTACTAAGACTACTTGTCAGACCTCTCTTTTCTATAAGAGGTGTACTATCTAGAAGTCTGATTTCGACCAAACTTAATGGCAGCATGGAAAAGCATATAAAATGAATATTAACCAAATTTAGAGTAGTTTCATCAAAGCTGTTTTCCCTAGAACTAAATTTTCGAACGTTCTTTCATATGACAGCTATATCCCACCCAACATTTGGAAGATCAGTTTAACAAAAATCAGGTTGATGAGTCTTTTTCGAGCTCTTTTTGATGATTAAAAGGGGATAAGTATGATGGGCGATTAAAAGAAGACTCGAAAAAGAGTCGTTCTTATGCTCAAAGTGTGATTTATTGAAATACTCCTGAAAAAGACTCCAAAATGAGTTAAGTTAAAACTGTTCAGAAGAACGGGTTAAAATCGGCTCCTCAAGATGAGTCGCGGCTAGGGTACCATATTCTTCCGACGAAAGTATAATATCTGATCAGAAAAAGAGCGCATTTATGACTATTTTAATCAGATCGAAGACTCGAAAAAGACTCGAATGTGATCAAAAGTTTGATAAAATGTTTGCTGGGATGCTATTTCCATTCGATTTGGAGAAAACCTTGTTTTTGTAGAGCTCGGCTTTCTTTCGGCTAAAACTCTTTGAAAATTTGTGGAAATAAAGTTGCTCCTTTAAAGAATTGTTTAATTAGTGGAAAAAAAAAACATTTGTAACATTTGTTAAATTTTACCATATTAAAACGAAGATATTTTGCTGAAGTTTTCAATAGTTAACTGCTTAAGTTACCAGAAGATAGTTAAAGTAGTTGCTAAAGCACTTGTGTAAAGCGCAATTGAAAGTCGACCAGAATCGACTACTTTGCAGAGCAAAGCCAAGCAGCTAGCGCAAAAAGAAGCGAGAGAATCAATCTGAAAGCAGAGGAGAGTTGAAAAGTGGAGGTAGGGTACACGCGTCGACAACGGTAAATTAAAACATTGGGCGTCTAGTTACAGAGGAACTCTGTTAAGTAACAGAGGTAACAACAACACAGAGACTAACAGATCAATTAAACTAAGAAAGAACAAAGCAGGCCCTCTCACAGAGAGCCGTTAGCAGCTGTCTTGCAGGCTTAAGAAAAGTAATTGAAACCTTAAATAGGAGTAGATTGAACTGAATTCACATGATGAAGCTAACTTTAAGAAGCTTTTCAAATGATCCAGCTGATTGAAGAGGTGTAGAGTGGTAAGACACAACACTGCAAGCCCACATCATGCATTACAAAGTATGAAACACTCTAGCCATACATTGTATACAGAGTTTTCATATGAAGTTTGCAACGACTTCAAAGCTTCGTGCACACAAGTACCCAGTGGTGCAAATGCTCATTATTACGTCCATTATTAATGCATTACCTTTCGCCTGTATGCATTCAAAAACCCAATACAACCTGCCTTACTTTCTTAAGAAATGGCCAAATTTCCAAATTTTGTAATGCAGAAAGTAATGACGTGCCGAAGTTTCTTTCGGGTCCCAAGCACAAGCGTATTCTTTTACCATATTGTAATGCAGAAATTCGCGAGCCATTACAAATGCGCTGAAAAAAAATCTCATAGGTAATGCATTACATTGTGGCTCGTACGTAATTCAGCCCAGTGCCACTGGGTATAAATGCTGCACACATGCGCTGACAAGCACACATGTTTGTTGTTATTGTCAAAGGAATTTGTTTTTCTTGATTTCAATATTCCTATATTTCTTAAGCCGACTGAAAGCGTAATTGTTTTCCCTATAAACATTTATTATGATATATATCTTAAAAACTTAACTGAATTTAAATCAGAATTTGAATTTTCGTCCATTCATTACAACTCTATACACTGCTTGACTACAGAGAATATAGAGCATTACAACTTCATTTACGTTTGCTTACCAATTGATATACCTACTACTCAAAAGTACATTGAGTCGTAAGGCATCTGCCTTACAACAGCGCATACTATTTAAAAATTGTGTGTCGTTAAGTGGCTGACCCACTCACACCGTCGACTACAACTCTTAGATTAGTATATGCAGTTGTAGTGGAGCTCCGAAAAGTATTCGGCTATCGCCCACTTCTACGCTGATATTTTTGACAATGCCTCTCTTCTAAGGGGAACGCTGCAGTAGAACAGGGAGAGCGCTGTCTCTCACGGCTTTGCTTGCGGGCAACATTAATCAAAATAGAGAGGCGTCTATAAAACTTCTTTCAAGTTAGATTCTTCTACTAAGTGCAGTCTTATTAACTTGAATATGTAGTAGATTTGTTGTTTCTACTTTCAAATTTAACTTACATTTTGTTTTACATTTGCTCTGGCGCCTAAGCTGCGCTCTCTAACTGTTAAGCTTTCGTTCCGAGTTAGTGATGGCAAATCGCCGATAGTCAGTCACGCAGGCACAGAAGATTAAACAAAATCAATTTTAACTCTTATTTTGCTTGCATTTATTTATGTTAAATATCAATATTAATTCAATAGTCGATTCACAGGCTAAACACTAAATGATTTCCAAATCATATCCATATATAAGTGCGAATTAGGGTTAATGTATATTGTTGGTTTTTGTTTTTATCTCTCTATTGTAATGTATATAATATAAACGTATGGGATTGTTTGCATACAAATACCACTATTTCACTTTGGGATCATCAATGTTAACAATTTTGTTGTTGTTTGTAAATTAATTCTAGAAAAGCACACAAGAACTTTGTAAATTGTTTTGGGATCTGAATAGACGCGCACAGACTAAAAACAAGTTTAAAGCTTAGTTATTTTGTTTGTTGTTTGTTGTTGTTTTCTTTTGTGGACATACAAAACAAAAAGATGTGGCGCCTTTGTTTTACAGAAGTTACTAAATTATGGCAAACGAAAATGAAATTAAAAGGACATACATAGTCTCTCTCAGAGCCCCAGAAACAGAAATAAACAGGAAAATGTTGCTGCTCTGCCGTGGTCTTGGTCTTAGTTGCGATTCAGCCAGAAAATGGTCTTGAGTACAAAATAGGCCAGTCCCAGGCAATAGACAATCTTCTCCCGTTGCAGTCGCTGCTCATTGTTGATCTCAATGTTGAGCACACGGCGATTCAGTTTGGCCAACTGGCGGCGTAGATACAGTATCTCCTCATGTGGGGTCATCAGCTCACCCATGGGCGTGCCCTCGCGTTGGGCCAGCAGGGAGCCGTCCAGTGGATGTTGATGCTGTTGCTGCTGTTGGAGTTGAGAACGTTTGCTGGCGCTGCCCGTGGTGAGCTGTGGGAGGGGGGGGGAAGGAAAGAGATTAAAAATGGTTTTCGATTTATTCAACAAAACCCACTTCAAAGTTTTGATACACCATTTTGCTAGGGTGACTATTCTATACTCCCTGTCAAACAGTTTCCGCCCTCCCCTCCTCTACAATAATTCTATAAAAACCCAAATTTTTAGTTAAAAATTTCTCCAAAATGTGCACTACCCCCGACGACGAGGAACTACCCAAGCTGGATTCCCTTATCAATGCCTTGAAGTGCGAGCAAACTGGCCACATAATGGAGGCCATACTCCTCTATGAGGAGAGCATCTACAAGCTCAATCAAATGGCCACGGCTGAGCCCAACAAGAAACAACTCTGTGGCAAATATCTGAAAATGTACGAAAGTCGCTCCAGGCAGCTGCGAAATCAGGTGAAAACACATCTGCATGCCAGCAAAATGTTGGATCACATCAGCATCGAGCGGGATGCACGTGGCCGTAGCTATCAAAGACTGTTCGGTCCCTACTTGGATGATAATGTGAAGGAGGCGCATCTGAATGAGCCACATCTCACCGAACAGCAACACTATCGCAATCTGCTCAACTTCTTTGAGGTGCTGGTCAAGAACTGTCGCTATTTGAAATACATACGACTGACCACACGACCCGATCCGTTGGTGCCACAGAATCAGGTGCAGGTCCTACAGCAAATACGTGACGATTTGGCCACCGGCAACATACATATGAATTTCCAGCTGGATGAGACGCTGCACGATCGTAAGATCGTGTTAAGCTCTGGGGTGGTCATTAAGATTGGCAGGGGATTGCATTATTTTGAGCCCGCTGAGCATGTGTATACATTGGGACTGTGTGACTATGACTTCCGCAAGTGTCTGGCCACCGAGGTGGATATCTGGAAGTGTCGTGCCTTTGCCAGGAAACCCAAAGATATGGAGAATCATGAGGAGTATCAAGAGCCCAGCTCGAAGGAGGATGAACAACAGAATCATTATGACATGGCGGCTCAGGCCTATTCCAGTGATTAGCCAAATTCTAGTCAACTATTTGCCATAAAAAGTGCAGAAAATGCAAAAGAAAAAAGTTTAAAGTTTTCCTTTCCTGCCTCTAACCCACCTCAGAAATCACATTTCGTCATGCGCTTTGATAAGCTCATTCGCTTACCTGCGAATCGGATTCCACAGAATTGGCATCGTTGCTATGGAAGCCCATGCGGGCATTACCATTCGCTCGCACATATTGTGTGGCCTGCTGCTCCTGACCCTCATCATCATAGTCCTCCTCGTAGTGTTGATGATGGTGATGCCTGCCATTTGGTCTGCTGATGGGTGAACTCTCTTCGGAGGCCGATGGGAAATGATGATCGGTGAGTGTGATCACACGTGGTGGCGTCTGTACGCGTGCAAAGCCCGCTGAGGGATTCTTCGGTAAAATGGAGTTCTCCAGTTGAATTTCCCTTGGTGCTGAACGCGTCTCGAGGTGTTGATTGTGGCCCAGCACCACAATGCGATCGGGCACATTCATATCGATTTTGTCATGATAGTTCCAGGAACTGATCATACCATTTTGATTGGATAGCAGCAGATCCTCGTCCGAGAACTCCCCGGTGGCTTTGATACGCTTGGGCACACGCATTTTGTCATTGATCTCATGGGCAAATTTGGCATCGTTGTAGAGATCATCGTCCAGGCCATTGAACATGGGTGTGGGCGACTGTGGAGTGACCATGTTGGTGGTGGTGTACTTGCCCGCGCCTCTCTGTCTCTCTTCACGGTCGGTCAGTCGGTCACTCTTCTGTTCTGGCAGCAGGCGATGTGTTTTTTTTGTTGTGTGTTTTAGGGGAGGCGTTGAGAGAGACGTTTTTTGAAAAAAGAAAACAACAACAATTAGCACTGGGAATTTAGATTTTGCAACATATTCGCTGCTGCCTAATGTAGATGTCTGTCTGTGTGTGTGTGTGTGTGTACTACTTACATTTTTTTAATGATTTTCACAATCTGACAGGAAAATGTAGTAATTTTCAATTTATATTTTTTTCCTTTTGTTATGTGTGCCAAATGGTGTGACCAGAGCTGGCCCAGGCAAACAAAACCATGCAGGCATGCGTTTAACAGCACCACAATTGCTGCTAAGCCGATAGTTCAAATGGCGGTCGCTGTTAATGGAACGCCTTAAGAATATCGATATTGAAATTGAATTTCTTCTATTAGGGGTGGTCGTCTACTCGTGAGTGGGAAAAAGGCTCGCATAATATTTTTGATATATACAGTGAGCATTCGATATTAGTCGAAATGTTGTACATAAAAAATATATTTTAAAAAACTTATTTTAGAGTAAATTAAATTAAATTTTGCTCCTGGTCTGTAACATCTAAGATCTAAATCAAACCGCTAGGCCTAGTAGGATGCCGATCGCAATCACAGAAAAGTAGATTAAAATAAAATCTAAAATACAAATAAAATACTAGTAAATTTTAATGTACTTTTAATAACTAGTTGATATGACAATATTCTTTAACTTTGGTTTTATCTTATTATTAATAACTTAATAACTAAATGATATGCCGATATTTGTTAGCCCTTGTTTATTATCATATTATCAAGCACTTAGGATGTTGAAAGTTAGATGTGCTAACCTAAATTTTTGAGTAACAAACGAACCGATACAAACGACCTACATATATAAAAATATATTAAAATTTCAAAAAGCAAACCCCAAAAACACTTTAATCGGTTCATCGTGAATTCTGCCATAACAATCACGCGCCCGTCTCTATTACATTGTTAATATCGATAAGGTCCATCCATCGATAGCACCTAGTGTGCTGTTAAGCGTGCGCGCACACAAACACACATCAAGAAAGCACTTCTACTGTCAGACGCTAGATGAGCGTCCTTTTTTTCTGCAGTAAATAACAGCAATTATATGTGAAAAACCATCATTAACTCGAGCATAAATAAAGTACTTAAACCATAACAACAACAACAAGCAAGTTGTTAACTGGCAGCGTTGACCAAATCAAATGTAAGTGGCAGCAAGAGGCAAGCAGAACTCTGCCAGCAGCGCTGTTGACGCCGCCGGGTACAGTTACTGTTGGCGCGTAAAACTGTGAATGTGTGTGTGCGTGTGTGTGGCAGAGAGAAAACTAAAAATAAAAAATATTAAAAATACATCAATTTTTGGTGCGTGTATTACAGCATCTAAATTTGTACAATGGATCGACGTTTGAGACGCCCCCGTCGCACGGATGAGGTAAATCCTGCAGCAGCTACCGCCCCAGCCAGTATGTTGCCTGTCTCCAAGCGGGCTGGCTCTATCAGCACACGAACTACACGTGCTTCACCCTCACGCAACAAGGTCACGGCTCCAGCAGCACCCACACCGCCCTCACCCACGGGTGGTGGTGGTGGCGGCGGCGAGGGACCACGTACCCGTCGCTCCAGTCGCCCCAGATCAGCAGCCGGTCCAGCCACAGCGGCTGCACCAGTTAAGGCCACCATAAAGCCGCGTACACCCATCAAGGAGGTGCTAGAGGTAGGCCCACAAATTTTCCACCATCTTCTGTAACAATTTGGCTTAATTTTATTGTGTTTTTTTTCCAGGTTTCATCTCCCATACGTTCATTCATCTCCCATACGTCCACCAGCAATCTACCCATGACCATGACCACCAACACCTCGTCCAGGGCGCCGCATAAATCATTTCTTACCAGCTCGGTAAACAGCGGCAGCACCTTCAGCAGCAGCAGCACCACCACCTCCCAACGCATCGAGATACGTCACGAGGGTGAAGGTGAAGTGGATATCGATTCCATACGCAAACGCATCACCGACAGATTAAAACGTTCCGTATCCAAGACCATCTCCAATCTGACCAACACCGAAGGCAGTCGCTACAGTCGCAGTCTCTCCCGTTCGGTGTATGAAGATGAGAAGTCCTCCAAGCACAGTTACTCCACCGGCGAAGAGGATTCGCTGGCCGAAGAAGAGGAGGAGGACAACTTGCAGGAGGATAAATTCAGCAGTTTTACGGCCTCGCCCAGAGGGAAGACAGCCAGTCCCATTGAGTGTCGCCAGTTGAAGGCTCCGCGCGAATTTGGCGGCTGGCTGGGAGCAGCTTTCCTGTTGCTGTTTCTGCCCTCGTGGGTATACTACCTAACCTGGAGCTGCACCTCTCGCAATGGCTGTCAATTCAAGCGGGTCAATCTCACTGCTCTGTTGGACTGGTCGTATCTGGGCCGTCAGGTGTTCCAGTATCATGTGGTCGGCTCCTTTGTGGCCTATCAGGTGGTGGTATTTCTATTGGTGGCCCTGCTGCCCGGACGTCGTGTGCACCTGACAAGGGAAACGTATAAATTCAATGCCCTGGGCGTGGCCCTGACCCTCATCTTGGCCGGTGGCCTGGCGGAATATCTCAAATATCCGGTGGTCTCCTTTGTGCTGCGGCACTACCTGAGATTCTGCATCTATGGACTGGTTAGCGCCTTTGTGGCAGCCATGTGGAGCTATTGGCGTGTGGATACCACCAAGTACAATGTGCTGAGGCAAACTCTGGCCAATGACTTTGGCAGAAGTGGCAACTTTGTGGTGGATTTTGCCCTGGGCAGGCAGCTGAATCCCAAGTGGTTGGGTCGTGTGGACCTCAAGCAATACTATTATCGTCTCTCGCTGGTCAGCACCCTGTTGTATGCCAGCTGTTATATCTATCAAACTGTGCAGTGGCCCAAGTGGCCGCAAATGGAGCAGCAAGTGGGTTATCTTCATTTGGCCAAATATTTCGGACAGCATCTGCAATACGATGCGGGTTCCCTGCTTACCTCCGGCTGCCTGTTTCTATATGTGCTGGATGCCATTGCCTTTGAGCATCATTTGAGTTCGTCCTTTGAGCTGCAACACGAGGGTTATGGTTGTCTGCTGCTGCTGCGCTATGCCGCCACGCCTTATTTGCTGACGGCTGTGAGTAAATATTTCTATGAGCAGCGGGTGCCCCTCAGCTGTTGGTATGCACCCTTTGGTGTGCTCTTCCTGCTGTTCTTGGGTCTGTTTGTGAAGCGCTACAGCTGCGCCTACAAGTACAAGTATCGCCTGAACTCGCAGAGTGCCATTTTCTCTAATATCGACACCATACACACCTATCAGGGCAGTCGTCTGCTGCTCAGCGGCCTCTGGGGTTGGTTGCGTCAGCCCAACTATTTGGGTGATATTATTGCCCTAGTAGCCCTGGCTGTTCCCATGTCGTTGCGTTTCGCCTGGCCACCTGTGCTGGCCCTGGGACTGCTTGTACTGGTGCTGCTGCATCGGGCCACACGCTCCAATGCAAGGAATCAGGCGCGCTATCACTCGTCCTGGCATCGCTATTGCTCACAAGTGCGCTATTACATCCTACCCAAGATCTATTAATTTCATTTCGCACCGTTTTCAAAGATTTGTCTTTTCGAAATTGTACATATCCCATACAAACAGACAACCCAACCAACCAACCACATCATTTAGTTGTCAAATTTCATTCAGCTAAACACACCTTTTTTCATACTTAACGCTTAAATAGGCTTAGTTTTAAACAACAACAACAACAACAACATATTTAGCTCCGCAAAACAAACAAACTACTCATAATTAATTACTCTTTAAAACCTATAAACAAATTTTTATATTAAGTGTAAATATAGTAATTTTGATTTTAATAAATATTAACTTTAGTTTCTAAAGTTAAAGAAACGCACTGAGGTGTTTTTTTTGCTCAAACAAATTTTAAACCAGATTTCAATTAAATTTCATTCAAATGGCTTAACAGATCGATAGGTAACATCTATCGATAGTTCTAGTTCGATGTGTGATCGGGGCCGGCTGTGCGTTGCTTCGGGCTGCCAAGTTTTATTTGTTTTTTTTTCGGCTTTTTAACGCGTTTTGTATTCGTTTAATAATGCCGGTTGGGTCTTAGACTAGTCCTGTGTTGTGTATTAAATGTTTTGCGGCAAATAGTTAATAAAATTATGCCATAGTTCAATTTGTTGGCCTTGCTTGCAAGTGCGTTCGTTTTCCCGTTATGTTTTGAGCGCACGGCTTCTCTCTCTTTGGCGCTTGGCCTCGTCCATACTTACCTTTTATTTTTTTTTGATTTTTTTATGTGTTTAACTAAATGAAGTTTATTTAAAGTAAATTAAATGTTTAAATATTGTATATATTTAGTGCTGTGCATACTCTGTGCCGCTCTCTCGCTCTCTTTGCCATGTTCGCGTATCTTGTTCCTTTTCGCTACGCCCCCGCTGCCCCCGCTTACGGTGCTTCTGCTCTTTCGATCAAATATGTACATACATATGTAAAGACTAAAGCCGGCGCGCCTGCGTGTTCCTTTCTATGTATTTTTTGTTCTTCTTGTGATTGTGCTTTATAATAAAGTTACAATTTTAAAAGTTTAACAAATGTGTACATATATGTTGCAGTTGTTAATTTTCGCTCGCTCCCTTGCTTACGGTGCTTCTGCTCCTTCGATCTAATTACATAAGTCAGACACCGTCGCTCTCGCGCTTCAATTTTTTTTCTTGTGATTCTGCTTTTTAATAATGTTAAATTTTTAAAAGTTTAACCCCCGTGTGGATGATTTTGTTTAACAGCATTTTCTTTGGGTAAGTGTATTTTTTTGGATTCGCCTAAAGCAATTCTATTACGTTTGACCCCTGTGGTAAATTTGCTGACATTGTAGTCATGATTGCTTGCCGTATAATATTGATGTGTGTGTGTGTGTGTGGGTGGTATTCATTTATAAAAGCTGCATTGCAGCAGGCAAAGGTCCCACACTGGGCTGGTATGAACTGTTTGTACCTTGCACACTGGGACAGAATGAAAATCTGTGGACCAAAAAATACAATATTAGGACATCAAATTTCTTTTCTTAAGGGTAAATCTGCACTAAATTTAAGAAAGTTTTTAGAAAAATATTACAAATATTACCCTAAATTTAAGCAAAATAGAATATATAAAAACCAGTGGAGGACAAAGTGGAAATTTAAAAAAAAACGAGAAAGCCAAGCTAACTTCGTCTGTGCCGAAGTTTTTATACCCTTGCAAGTGCTCGCTTAAATATTTTTAAAAAACACTATTTTTCCCATTTTCCGACCGATCGTTCGTATGGGAGCTATATGATATAGTCATCCGAATTATGTAAAAGCACGAGAAACAAACAAATACAAAATTGCAGGATGCTACCATTAAAAACAAAAAAGTTTTTCTAACTAAGACTGTTTTTCAGACCTATCTTTTGTATGGCAGCTATACCATATAGTTGTCCGATTTTAATAAAACTTGCTAGAATTGTAAAAAAAACATAGAAAACCTACGATTACAAAGTTTGGAGACGTTTCCATTGAAAAGAAAAAAGTTTTTCATACTAAAACTAGTTTTCCGACCGATTGTTCCTATGGGAGGTATGAGATATAGTCATCCGATCCGGTCGGTTCCGACATATTAGTAGTGTGCAGCAAAAAGAAGACTCTATGCAAAATTTCAGCTCGATAGCTTTAAAACTGAGAAACAGACAGACAGACGGACAGACGGACGGACAAAGCTCAATCGACTCAGCTCGTCACCCTGATCAAGAATATATATAGTTTATGGGGTCGGAAATGAATATTTCTATGCGTCGCAAACTTCTGGGCAAAACTATAATACCCTTTGCAAGGGTATAAAAAAAACAAAAATTCGTATTTTAATAAATCACATTTTAAGCATTAGTATGAGCCATTTTCAAGTCTTTTTTTAATCGCACAATGATAGTTATCATTTTTCGATTATAAAAAGGGCTCGAAAAGAGTCGTTAAGGAGATTTTGGTTAAAATAATCCCAAAAGTTGGGTGTGATGTGTGTTAAAAACTCAGAGTTGCTAAAATTAAGAATATATTTGCTAAAAAAGTCTATTTTCGGATTGTTCTTTCTCAGTTTAAGATAAAAGTGTCTTTGAACAAGGAATTTTATTTAAATTTAGAAAAATCCAGGATTTTAGGGCGACTTTCTAGAAACTAGAATATGCATATTATCGAGTAGCCCTGCACTAGGACATATTTAGCTATGCTTTTCGCTTTGGTTCAGTGGTTTACACAGATTTCTATGTATCTAAGCTCTAAGTTTCGTACCTTGGTCCAAAACCTACAAGATCATTAACTGAAAACATAAAAATCTTATTATGAAATCTTTCGTTGCACATTTTGTTCCTAACTGCTTCACAATCAATCAAAAAGCTGAATGGTTCACCTCAAATCCCCCACAAAAATCATTTTGTTTGACCAAGAACCGCAATTTAAACGCTCATTAAAGGAGGGCAAAAAACCTGAATGCTCCTGCAGTCAGAGAGCTACCAGTGAACAATTTGCTAATGTTGACGCCATTATTGTATAATTTTTGGTGGCGTTGGAGGGGCTGGAGGAGGAGGGTTGGCCGTCTCTACGGTGGCCGGTCATTTGTATAGCAAACCGCAAAAGTCTGCGGTGGTCGTTGGTTGGTTTTTTTTTTTTGACAGTTTCCGCGTCATTTTTCTATTGCATGTTGTCCAGACGAAGCTTTGAGGGGTGGAAGAGATGTGGAAACGGGGGGGAGGGGGGCATCGTCATTATTTTGGCATTATGTGCGATGGCGGCGTGCGCTCTTTCTAGGGCCAAACATTCGTAAATGTCATTAACAGTTGTAACGGCTGAGGGGCACGCCCACTCAGCGGAACTCTTGTGTGGGAGGAGGTCGACATTTTTACACAAAATTACTTCTTTTATACGCAGCCGACATTCATCATCATCAACATTTTCGGTGTTCCTGTGTGCGCCATGAAATATGCTGCATAATTTTTCATATTTTAAAGAGCCTTAAAGGACGAGGTTTCCATTACAACACAAGTGTAATATTTCAGTTAAAAGTTAAGTAAGTTTTGCTTGGATTTAACTAAGGGGGCTTAGGCTTTTTCTTAATGACCCTAGGAAACCAGGTTTGTTTGGTTGGGTTTGAAGTTAAATTTGTACAGAATGAGTTCAAACATGTTTAAACGTTGACAGAATTCATTCAACTTTGTCACTTAAATGTTGAAGCCCACTCAGCAAAACTAACTTGCAAAATTTATGGGCCAGCCTACCTGGTAGGACCAGGTTCTGCCAGCTCCACTTCCAACAATCTCAACTCTTTTGGCCGCACACCACAAGAAGTTGAACAACAACAAAAAAAAACTCGACACACGCATGAAACGCATTGTAAATCACGCCTTTTGTCAGCATCAGATAACGTTTGGCATAAATTTAGTTTTAATTGACTTAATGCTTGTACATTAATCTAATAATTAATTACCACAACTACGAACGACCGATAGTCAATCTAAACGACACAGTGAATGCCTGTCGGCAGTTAAGATTGGAGAAAAGAAAACAAATCTGTGTGTGAGGAGATGCTACTAAACATTTATGGAAGCGCCACCTAGGAGTTGTCTCCGGTAGCAACAAATCCATTTAGAAATATTTCCGATTTTCCTATCAACTTATAAGATATCCACTTGATTATTTTACTTTTCTTGGCAGATTCTTCGAGGATATTTCCTAGACATCGAAATTATTGTGCAAAATTCAAGGTGACATTGTCCAGATGTTTGTAAAGCATAGAAGGAAGCATCTCCCACCCCTTAAAGTATCTATATTCTTGATCAGCAAGATGAGCTGATTTGTTTAAGCCAATTTCTGTCTGTTTGTATGCTATCTTCTTCGCCAGTTTGAAAGCTATCTTCACCAAACTTTGCACGAAGTCTTTTAGTACAAATACGCTGCACATTTGTTGGAACCGGCCGGATCGGATGTCTATAGCTTATAGCTGTCATAGGACCGATCGGTTGAAAAACTAGTCTTAGTGAGAAAAACTTTTTTTATACTCTGTACCGTAGGTACATAGAGTATTATAAGTTTGTGCAAAAGTATGTAACATCCAGAAGGAAGCATCTCCGACCCCATAAAGTATATATATTCTTGATCAGCATCAACAGCCGAGTCGATATAGCCATGTCCGTCTGTCCGTCTGTCCGTCCGTCCGTCTGTCCGTCTGTCCGTCTGTCTGTCCGTATGAACGCACAGATCTCAGAGATGGTAAGAGATAGAGGTTTGACATGTATGGGACATATGCTTCTTATGTCTGCAGGCAGATCAAGTTTATTTTCAATTTTGGCCACGCCCCCTCCCGCCCCCGCAATATGGAAAAAACGTCATATCTCCCACAGTTTTGAAGATAGATGGCTTGTTCCTTCTGGACATATTTAGTTATTAGGATAACTTATCGATCCGCCAAAGGAATGAAGAAGATCGGATGAACGGTTTTCGAGTTATGATCATAAGACAAATTTTCTTGGTACAGAGTATGTTATAGTCGGGATTGACCGACTTTCTTTCTTGTTTTTCAATGGAAACTTCTTCAAAGTCGACACATAAAAGTTTGCGATGCTTTTCCATGATTTTACCAAGTTTGGTCGAAATCGGGAAACTATATAGTATAGCTGCCATATAAAAGATAGGTTTTAAAAAGGGTCTTAGTATGGAAAACTTCTTTGTTTTCAAATCTATCGTGTTTAATTTTTGTATTAACTTATTTTAGGTACTTTCACACAATTCTACAAAGTTTTGTTTATATCGGATGACCATAGCATATAGCTGTCATAGGAACGATCGGTCGAAAAACTAGTTCTAGTGAGAAGAACTTTTTGGTTTTCAATGGAAACGTCTCCAAACTCCACATTTATAAGTTAGCTAAGCTTTTTCATGATTCTACCAATTTTGGTCGAAATCGGACAACTATATAGTATAGCTGTCATATAAAAGATAGGTTTTGAAAATGGTCTTAGTAGGGAAAACTTTTTTGTTTTTATAGGTAAAGTGTTAAATTTTTGTATTTACTTATTTTATGTACTTTTACACAATTCTACAAAGTTTTGTTAAAATCGGATCACCATAGCATAAAGCTGTCATAGGAACGATCGGTGGAAAAACTGGTTCTAGTGAGAAAAACTTTTTTGTTTCCAATGGAAACGTCTCCAAACTCCATGATTTTACCAAGTTTGGTCGAAATCGAGAAACTATGTAGTATAACTGTCATATAAAAGATAGGTTTTGAAAATGGTTTTAGTAGGGAAAACTTTTTAATTTTTGCTATTACTTATTTTATGTACTTTTGCACAATTCCACAAAGTTTTGTTAAAATCGGATGACCATTGCATATAGCTGTCATAGATTTATACAATTGTAACTAACAGAGCTGCAAACCGATTCGAACCCGGAATTCCGACTTTCAGATTACTGTGAACCGAACCTTGAACCGAACCTCTTAAGGTATTAAAGCTGAACCTGAACCCGTTCCGAACCCAAAAATTCGGTTCGGTTCAACAAAAATTATAGATTCGAACTATTTCTCAGTGACTTTTTCTGTTATCCTGATGGAATTATTCACATTAATGTGGAAACACTTTTCGTATGCGGACTACGAAATTGCATTTTACTTTAAGGGCTGTATCAAGAACTTGGAAGTTTTTATTTCGTCACATTGTCATTGCTTTGATGGTCATGAGCTGTATGAAAGTGTTTCTATTTATGTCAAGTATTGTAAAATCCCATCCCAACCCAAAATCGAGACAATTCCCTAACAGTTTATGTCGGTTTTAGGTCGCTTACTATAAAAATATGTATAAAGCTTGGCTGAACCAAAGTTCGAACCAAAACCTTGACACAAAAACCTTGAACCTCCAAATTCTGAACCTGAACCATTGGTAAATTTTAGTTGGAACCCGCGAGCCGGAGATCCACGAAATTTGTTGGGTTTGCAGCCCTGGTAACTAATAGGTTACTATATTTTAAGTGTGTTATTAGTCTTTCAAGCCTCCAATAGGCTTATACTTTTACTTTTGCTTGTCTTAACAAGTCCAGTCCTGGATCTCTGCTCTTGGAATGATTGGGTGTCAGTACGTTGTAGCGTTGCATTGTCAGCGACGCATGACTTAGTCTATGTGCTGCCATTAACATTCCCAGTCCAGTTCCAGTTTTTCCCCCCCACTCTACAACAACAGTTTGCAATGCTCGACTTGGCTGTATGTGGGCAGCAGCTGGTAGAATCGCGTGGGTGCCATCATGTCTGCAGGAGTCTCCACAGCACTTGGGGCTCTCTCACTGCTAATTGTAAAGTTTTCTATAAATTTTTGTTGACTGCCAGTGGCAGAGTTGTTGCTTTGTGTAATTGCACCCATGTCAACAAATAAAAGTAACAACAACAATTCAACAGATCCGAATCGATGCAATAAAATTGTTATAAAGCTTAATTAAGGAGTTGCAATTGAGTTGTTTATGTAGTGGAAGCTTTGATTGATTGATAGACAACAGGGTGGAAAATTGAAAGTGGTTTCTGTATAGTCAAAGCAGCCATGTGTGAAATTTACTCACTTTCACCCATTCAAGGACAAAAGTTAAGCCAAAGGGGGGGTGGGGGAAAGAAAAAACTAAGTCAAAGCACTTGACAAGTTTGTCAGGCAACAAAAGAACACGTCGCCCTTTGTTTAAGAACATTCATCTTCATCAAGAACCCGGGCTAAGTTTGCATTTAAATTGGTAATTAACACAAAAAGGAAGACGAAAGTCAAAAGAAATGTGCACAAATACAAAGGAACAAGTGAAAAGCGGAAACAATCATTTACACCAAACGATAACAAAACGAAACTAGAGTAGGATATGGAAGAGACCTTGAAGAGATTAGAAATGGTTGGACAAGGCCAATTGGGGGGAGGAAGAGTCTTTTTTATTTGGAAAATTGATTGCCCAAAGCGAAGAGAACTCTGAAAGTAAACACTGGGAGAAATAAGTTTAATTAAAATGGAGTTTTACTTAACTAAACACTCGATATTCTTAGCTACCGCCAATGTACTTCATTTTAGTACTTTCTCACAGTGTATAATCTCGTCAAAAACTATTGCCTTCATTTTCTTCCCCAAGTGTAAAGCCATGCCGCTTCGCAGTGCCAAATGTCACAAAAACTGTCATCCGCAACGAAAAGACAATAAAATTTATACCATTCCTGCTGTTGTTGTTTCTTTCGCTCCATCCTGGGGCCACGTTATCATTTCATTAAATCAAAAAATCACAAAACTCTAAAGAACCAAACGAAAGCAGAGCCAAAGCACGTCCCTTCCATTGAGCACTGTCAGTTGAATGCAAAAATAAGGACAGTGACTTGCCATCGAAATGAATATGAATGAATGAATGAAGCCAGGCAGGAGGAAGGACCAATCTGCCAGCTTAGTTAGACAAAGATGTTAATGAAGCCATCGGAAAAGTGACATGCAATTTATTGGCAGTCAATTTGGCCCAGAAAACGTTTTGTATGCATTGAAAACTCTTTTTAAATTCAATTTGTATGGCAAACTAATGTTGGCAAAACCTTTTAACAACAATTAGAGTGCAATTCCTTGGCCGGTCTCGGCTCGACCATAAAACGTAACGTCAAATTGCTGAGGAAGGAATATATATGTACGGGCAGGCAAAACAAACTTAATTGTCTGCTCAGTTTTATTTACTCCGTCGGCATTGGACATGGGATCCTTGTGCGGGGCTAGTTGAGGTTCATGTCTGCTTGTAATTACTGTGCAACGAGTCCTGGGTTGAACTTCTGCTGCTGCTGCTGCTGCCCTGGCTCTCCACTTAACGAACATGGCCAAGACTGACCGAAACAATAGGCCCGGCATCCAGCATACATGCCACGTTGGCAGGTTTAAGCGATCCTAAAACCTTACACTGGAACAAAAAATTGTTACCAATGATTCATTATAAACTGAGCTCGTATTTGGCATTTTTATAAACCTTTCCATCTAAACCTTCTTTTTACCCGTCTACATGTGTCATCTGTTAATTCTTCTTCACATTCAATACTTTTATGTATAATTTTGGAAAATTGGAGAGTTTTCGAACCCTTCGGCTTACACCATCCCGTCCGTCTTTTTGATAATCTAAACTCAAATATAATTTTGGTATTTTTCCAAATTTTTTTGAGAGATTGTCCTTCATATTTTTCGCCAGTGGGCTGCCCCTTCGGTAAAAGCCTGTCTCCGAGCTTCTGTATTTAGCAAATTGCTGGCGTCGATTGCGCGCCTGCTACGGCGTTTCTGCAGATTTTAAACTGGCCTTCCTCTCCACTTGTTCAGTGCAATGGAGATTGTTAAGCAGTCTCAGCTTCTGTCTGGGTATTCAATTGTATTTATTCAATTGCTGGCGTCGATTGCTCGACTGCTGTGGTGTTTCTGCAGATCTTAATCTAGCCCGCCTTTCTACTTGTTCAGTGCCATAGATATTATTAAGCAGTCTTAGTCTTTCTTGCATATAGAAAATTGCTGGCGTCGATTGCTCTACTGCTGCGGAGATTCTACAGATCTCAACCTGTCCTGCCGTTCCACTTGTTGCTGCGCCGTCTCAGTAGCTCTCTCGGATGCTATACACAGAGCAAATTGCTGCCGTCGATTGCTCGCCTGCTCTGGCATTTTTGCGCGTTAGAGGTTGTTGTTCAGTATAGTTTTACAGTTATCAGAATCAAATGGAAGGAGAAAGGAAAAAGGAGAAAAGAGAAATGAATGAGAATGCAAGGTGTAAGGTAGGACGATAGAAATAGGGAGAAAGGAGGACAAGGAGGAAGGTTAGAAGGAAGGATAAAGACAGTAAGGCAAAGAAAAAAGCGTAACCAAAGTGCTTAAACCTGCAGTAAGAAACATTGATTGAAATACTTAGTTCATTTGTTGAACCGAAACCTTGTCCAAACATATGAGGTTCGGTTCCGGTTCAGGTTTCGGAAGTCATAAGATTAAAAGGTTGGGTTCCAGGTTTCCCTTAACCTAAAACTAATTGTGCATACACATTATTTCCTCAGTGTAAGCACAATAAACTTGACCAGCAAGGTGATGTGGGCCCAGCCATGCTTGGCCAGGCACACTGAGTACAAGTCTGTGGTCATGTTGTAGGTGTTGTTATCATATTTGCCACCCAATCTCCATTCCTCGCACACCCTTGGTCCCGCCAATAACTCAATCAGTGGCGCATTGCAGTTGCCCCAAGACCATTCATCATGGCCAGACAAAATATTAATCGAAGTTCAACTGGCAAGGGTAAGTGGGTAAACTGTGCGGTGGCTGCGATTCATCGCGATTATGTCACAGCGGCAAGGTTACAATTTATAATTGTCAAACATATACACCGACCGATACGGAAACTGGCCAGACAAATCGTACCAAATGGTCGTGGCTGGAGGGACTATGCCATACAATAGCAAATTGAAACTACACATACAAGTAGATGATTTATGGCCAAAGGAAATTGACTTGTGATATATCGTTCACATGGAGTTGGAGACCTTGACAACAAAGAAAAAAAACAGTATGTAAATGAAAGAGGGGATTGAAATTGAAAGCAATATTGTGCACGTTGAAGAACCATTTACAATTCCATTGAAAGCTTGAACTGTATTTAACTGTAGCCTAGTTTAAGCTCTTTCAGCAACTCTGAAGTGGCGACCGTGACAAATTTTCAATGCTGTTTTTAGTTGCAAAGACTTCATTCAGCATTCCAGGTTGATTAATATTTCCATTTAAAATTCGTTGGCTCACTTTAATTAAAACTTCCCTCCTATCCATTGTCAAGTCAACCCTCTTGAGCGACCTCAAACTAACCAACTTAACCACAATGTGTCTACTTCCTTGCCATGGAAGTTTACCTTTTAATGAGGCAAAAAAGTTGAGGCCTCATAATGGATGCCTTTATCCCGGGAGTCGTCGCGGACAATGCCAGGGCTTTATTATGAATTTAATTAGAAAACTTTAATGGTGGGTTTTAAATGGGTCTCAAAATATTTGGCAAAGAAACTGTAATCAAAATATTAGAAAAACAAGCAGGAGAAGAGCCACAGCAATGTAAGCATGCAAGACTCCGAAAAGTATGCAACACTTCGTGTTACACAGGACGATGAACAAAACAAAAGCTGGCCAGGTGTTGGAGCAAGCTGACCACAAGCCAAAAGTATCATGGTTTTGTTGTTGCTTTTTTTCTTCTCTCCGTTCTAAGCTTTTTGCAGCTGGCTTGGGGGAGCCATATGCGAAATTGTTTTATAGCTGGCCAGGAACGGGTACGAGAAATGGTCAGAGCGTTGAGTTTGTTTATGGCCCCAGCTACTGGCTTGGGCCAAAACGGATGTAGCCTTTAAGTTGTATATCCGTAGCTCAAACTGCACAAAGTTTTGTGTTTTGCTACCATGTTTTTTTTGTTGCTTGTGCAGTTTCATGTTGAAGCGTTTAACAAAGCGACGTAAATTGCATCAGTTGCCCCTGCCTGCTGCCTGGCTGTATGATACTTGTACGTGGATGTACCAAGTGTGTGTGTGTGTGTGTGTGTGTATAGGTGTTTGGACTTTGTGTATAGGTTTGTTGCAATGTGAGCCCTAGCTGGGTCTGGCATTTTATTGAGGTTTTTGTTTCGCCTTCAGCTTTTGCGGTTCAGGTAAACTTTTGTGTTTCAGCCTGCCGGTTGGAATTTAAAACTTGATTATTGGCTAACATAAAATTGCCAAAATGTGTAAATTTTGAAAGAGCATTTTGAGAGGTATACCTAAGCTGATTAGGTAGGACATGGAGATGCCACAATTGCCGGCTTTCCAGTTTCATATAGCCTTTTCAGCCGGATGTTCCGCCTATTCAGACAACCCGTTGTGCAGTCTGTCGTAAACTATAATTAAAAACATTTACACATTTCACTGCCTTAATTCACCACACTTGCCCATGGCCCTGGGCACCACATAGATTAGACCATTTAATCTATGCAGGTAGCCAAATCAAAATTATTACATCTGGTAATCAAATCTCCCGCAGGGCACAACACACATTTTTATGGCGGGCCTGACCGAATTGGCAAACACATGGCCATGACAATCCAGTGGACCAATGTCCAAAGAGGCACAACTCTGCCGCCAAAACTTCCGCTGGTGGAGAGCGCCAAGTGCAGCGAGGCGTTGCTTTTTTAATAGAGTCATAACTTGCTGCCAACTAATGGGCTCCGAATGGTACAGTACACTGCAAGAAACTGAAGTCGAGTATGGGAAATGAAATATGAGTGTCTAAATGCTATAACTAAATTAGGGAGGCAAGCCGAACCGAACCAAAACGCTAACTCATGCTTGCAAAACCTAATCATCTTCTGTTTAAGGGTAGTTTTAAGGGTGTTTTTTTTGTAATTGGATATATAATTGATGGAATTAGATCTTAAATGTAAACAAAATCAATTTTACATACGAAGTTCGGCCCAAAAGTATATTTATAACCTTGCAAAGGGTATTATAATTTTGCCCAGAAGTTTGCAACGCATAGAAATATTAATTTCCGACCCCATATACCATATATATTCTTGATCAGGGTGACGAGCTGTGTCGATTGAGCTTTGTCCGTCTGTCTGTCCGTCCGTCCGTCTGTCCGTCTGTCTGTCTGTTTCTACGCAAACTAGTTTCTCAGTTTTAAAGCTATCTATCCGAAATTTTGGATCTTGGTCTTCTTTTTGCTGCACACTACTAATATGTCGGAACCGACCGGATCGGATGACTATATCTCATAGCTCCCATAGGAACAATCGGTCGGAAAACTAGTTTAAGTAAGAAAAACTTTTTTCTTTTCCATGGAAACGTCTTCAAACTTTGTAATCGTAGGTTTTCTATGTTTTTTTATAATCCTACAAGTTTTTATTAAAATCGGACAACTATATGGTATAGCTGCCATACAAAACATAGGTCTGAAAAACAGTCTGTTAGAAAAACTTTTTTGTTTTTAATGGTAGCATCCTGCAATTTTGTATTTGTTTCTTTCACGTGCTTTCACATAATTTTACAAATTTTTGGCCAAATCGGATGACTCTATCATATAGCTCCCATACGAATGGGAGCTATTCGGTCGGAAAATGGGATAAAGAGTATTTTTTGAAAATATTTAAGCGAGCACTTGCAAGGGTATAAAAACTTCGGCACAGACGAAGTTAGCTTAGCTTTCTCGCTTTGGATATTTTTTTTGCCAAAGTAAGGAACGAAACTGCTTAAAATTTTTACATAGTATATTTAAGACCTTAATATTTAGGATAACTAAAAATTTTCCTGGAAAATTCGTCTGTAGATTGGTAGGATTGAGTTAGATGAACCAATTAAATTGTTCAGTACCGGACTCGAACCGGTTCAACGAAGGCTCAGAGAAATTTTTCAATGATTATTTGAGCAATAAACGAGGATAAAGAGTATTTTTTGAAAATATTTAAGCGAGTACTTGCAAGGGTATAAAAACTTCGGCACAGACGAAGTTAGCTTAGCTTTCTCGCTTTGGATATTTTTTTTGCCAAAGTAAGGAACGAAACTGCTTAAAATTTGTACATAGTATATTTAAGACCTTAATATTTAGGATAACTAAAAATTTTCCTGGAAAATTCGTCTGTAGATTGGTAGGATTGAGTTAGATGAATCAATTAAATTGTTCAGTACCGGACTCGAACCGGTTCAACGAAGGCTCAGAGAAATTTTTCAATGATTATTTGAGCAATAAACGAGAAATTCTGTTTATTAAATGGATAAAAGTAAGGTGTTAGATATATTACAGGTTCAGAATCGGCTTCAAACCGATCTCTGAAAATAATTGAGCCATGAGCTGTGATGTGTATTTTTCGGGTTTCGAACCAGCCGGCTGCACCGGTTCTAATATGGTATACAGCCTTAATTATTTAATCTATGAAACTAAATTTTGGGTGTGTAAACTGTTAAATCTGTTTCCAAATAGCTTGGAATTATAGAAATAACATTTATCATTTCCGTTTTTCACATCAAATGGAAACCGGAACAGATTTGTCTACATTTGTTGAGAGTGACTCCCTTTGCTCAACAAGTTTGTAAGACTCAGAAAGAAGGGAACCTCTAGAACTCTACAGAAAGCTCTGCTATAAGCTTAAAACACTTCTCAAAGGATATGAATCTAATGGTTCACTTATCGAATCCGTTGGTTTGGTTTGAACCAATTCAAGGTATAATTGTTGACTCTATTCTACTGCGCTATTTAATGTGCTTTTTCTTTCTGAAAGCTTCTAAAAAGGTGACCTAAGTGGTGGGTGTGTTGAATCGAAGTTTGTTCCAAAAAGTAGAGGTCGGGTTTGAATTGAGATGTGAGAAGACTAGACTTATGAAGTTTCGACAGGCAAAAAACCCCTAAGCGAGACTGAGTTCTGACCAAGTCTCTTTCTCTAAACACTGTAACTTTCCTTAAGATATCCTTGATTCATCACCAACTGATGTCTAACAAGAAAGAAAGTCGGTCAAGCCCGACTATAACATACTCTGTACCAAGAAAATTTGTCTTTTGATCATAACTCGAAAACCGTTCATCCGATCTTCTTCATTCCTTTGGCGGATCGATAAGTTATTCTAATAACAAAATATGTCCAGAAGGAACAAGCCATCTATCTTCAAAACTGTGGGAGATATGACGTTTTTTCTAAATTGCGGGGGCGGGAGGGGGCGTGGCCAAAATTGAAAATAAACTTGATCTGCCTGCAGACATAAGAAGCATATGTCCCATACATGTCAAACCTCTATCTCTTACCATCTCTGAGATCTGTGCGTTCATACGGACAGACAGACAGACGGACAGACCGACAGACGGACAGACGGACATGGCTATATCGACTCGGCTGTTGATGCTGATCAAGAATATATATACTTTATGGGGTCGGAGATGCTTCCTTCTGGATGTTACATACTTTTGCACAAACTTATAATACTCTATGTACCTACGGTACAGAGTATAAAAATACATGTATTGTCCCTATTTTTCTCAGTGTACTCTCTGGTGTGACTTTGCTTAGCCACAACATAAACCCCCCCTGTGTTTTTATTTCCTGTTCTTGGTTTTATATATGTTTTTTTTATATTCTGCTCTGCCTTCTCCCATGGCACGACTTTGGTTACAATTCAATTTGCAGTGGGCGCTTTTCTTTGGCCATTTTTTGTTTGCGGCTTGGAAATTTGTACCGCTTACCTGAGACCTGGAGTGTGTGTTTGGCAAAATTGTGGGGTGTTATGCCTGGTGGGTATGACTACGATTTAAGCAACGGGCGGTCCCCCAACCAACCTATTCCTATTCCTATTCCTATTCCAGTGTGTGGCATGTGGCCAGCTCTTTCGCTGCCTCTCCTCTCCTTTCATCCTTGTGGGTTTTATTGTCTTGGCCATAATGTTGACGTTGTTGGCCTCCTCATAATTGTCTTGCGCAAATGTTCGTGTAAAATTTTAATTGCTTTTTAGTGCAAACACTTGGAAAATTTTGTAGTTCCTGTGAGAGGGGCTGAGACTTCAATGTGTCTAACAAGACATTAAGTTGGAGTCCTACAGAAGGGGTCAAGTTTGTGCGGGGGCGGCTGATTAGAGCGGGGAAACATATGAAAGGTGGCGTTCACAATTTTAGAAATGTTAATTTTAAATTGGAGAAGGGAAGAGTTTACTGTGTAGAAAGCCGCTGGGAAATGTACATGGGTTGGCTTGCTTGCATACGAAATTGTGTTAGTATGGCACATTGTGAAAATGAGAAGAGAAAAGTAGCTTAAAGTGCATTCAAATTGCTAGGAAAAACTCACCACATTTTCATGCTTCTCTCTAAGTAAACCCAAGTGATGTAAATTGTATTGTCTTATCTTTAGCTTTCCCTTCTTCCTCTCCCACCCTTTACACACTTTATCTATCAGCATAAGTCACTCCTTCAGCTCATTAAAAATCTAAAGTAATTTTCCACACCATATCCCACTGGCTGACACATATATCAAAAATTTATGTGTGAAATGCCAAAAAGTTCAACCAACTTTCCAAAGGAATAAAAATGAAAAGAAAAACAATTTAAATACATTTTTGATTATGAACTTGAGGCAGCGGGTGGAACCCAAGTCAAAAGCCAAGTCAAGCTGAAAAAATATAAGCAACTTCCGAACAACACTTGACATAGAGAGAAATTTGCGTGTTCTTGTGGTGCCCGGGGCAACGGGACATGTGTGTGTGTGTGTGAGTGTGTGCACAGATATTGGAAGAGGTTCGAGTGTCTCGCCTGCATCATTTTGATGGCCATTTTTGCTATTATTCTCCCTTGGTTCGCTAGCATTTTTCCGGCTATCTCTGACCCAGAGATTTATAGTGGTTAGGTTAGGCGGCTTGTCATTTATGGTCACAATTTTTTGACATTCATTGGCCCCTTTCTGGTATTTTGCTTCTTCTCTCTACTTTGGTTTTTCTTTTCCTGTCGAGGGACGACGACACTCAAAACTTAAATAGAAATGAGCGCATGAAGCGTGAAATTAAATTTGATAAATTCTATTTACGTAAAGAGATGGAAGAAGATTTGTGTGCAATTTCTTTCTCTTTTTTTTATGCTGGTCCTGGGTCATATTGAAAAGTGTATCGAATGGGGTTTTTAATGCTTGGTTGGGTGTGGGCCTTGGAGGGGGAAGGGATGGCTTCCATTAATGTGTTGGTCAGTTGGCTAGTTATGAAGTTATGGTTATAGGCATGAAAAGATTCTCAATACTCGCTTCTCGATAATTAGTACTCTAAGTTCTTTCTCTCGATAATTAGTTCTTGATACTCGGTACACGTACAAAGTTCTTGATACTTAGGCTGCCTTAACACAGCTCGACACATGAGACATTCTAGGCTGGTAGGCCCACATGTTAGTTGTTAAAAATATAATTTTCTCTTCAATTTTATAGGCGAGCTGTATAAAGGCAGCCTAAGTTTTCGATACTCAGTAGTTTATACTATGTCATCGATAATAAGAGCTCTCTATCATCTTCTATACTCAGTACTCCCTACTAACTACTCGATAAACAGTACTCAACATAAATAATTCTGTACTAGATCTGCGATACTTAGAACTTGATACTAATTATACGATATTCAATACAAAGTGCTTGATACTTAGTACTCAATACTTAATACCATCAACCCAGTACTCCATACCATCTTTTATATTCAGTATTCGCTACTAATTACTCGATAACCAGTACTAGATACTTGATACTCAGTACTTGATACGCAGTATTTGATACCTAGTAATCCAAATTCGATACTCGACCACCGTAAAGCACTTTACACCAACGATTGTCATGCCTGGCCCGCAGGGGCCGAGCACATGTGGCTATTCACTTCTACACGAGCCAAGCGCATACCGAGGCTTGACTCAGGAAAGCAAACAGCGTGCTTCTTGCTATTAGTTGCTAGCCAGCGGTCTGTAAGAGCAGGTCAGAGCTAGTTTGGGTCGATTTATTTTCGCATATTCTTACTTTTTGACCTTACTATCTGGACAAACCCTGATTTACACCAACACCACGAACTATGTCATGTCATTGGGACCAATTTCACATCCTCTAGATAGCTGCTATGCAGATAAGCCCACAATTTTCACTAAAAAATAGTAAAGGAAATATTTAATTTTTCAAACTACTAAAAAGAAAGGAGTTGCTAACTTCTTCTTTAGTTTTTTTTTTTGCACTCTCAATGTGTGTTCAACGTAGACCCTTCCCTTAGCAAGCTGCTCATCTTCAAACCACTTCTTGGTCTGCTCTCGACTTTCATATTAACATGTCCCTCACTTGGCCAGCCACTTTGCTAGTCAAAAGGAACAAAAAAAAAGCGTAATCATAATCATCTTCAACTGAAGAGCGAACAGCCCACGCTCACAGACAAACCGCCGCCGAACCACCAGATTCTACCCAAAAAGAAGAGGTACACAAAATACATTGAAAACTTTTAATATTCTCGCTTGTTGGGATGCATAAATTAAGGCACTCGAGCAAGGGGGCGAAGGAGGTTGGTTTTGGCGGATGGTCAGTTGAGAGTGCACAAAGCGAAACAACAAAAGTAACAGCAGCACAGAAAACAGACAAGGATAACCAATGAAAGGGGCACTCCAAAACGAAAAAGATGCAAAAAAACTGAAAAACGAATGAAGTATGAATCGTGGGTGGAATGGGGCAGGTCAAAGGCTGCAACTTGTGGCGCCTTTCATGTTGTTGCTGGTGGCCTCTGTTTGTTATTGCACTTTTGCGTGCCCAAGCCAGGCCCAGACCCGAGCAGGCACTCAACTCACTTCAATGAATACTTTATGGGTTAATAATCGTAAAACCATTCAACGCTGTGTAGCCAAGGCAGGGCAGGGCAGGGCAGACCAGACCAGACCAAGGCCTCCTCCCGGGCAAACTTTTCTGTGCGCGAAAATTCATAAACAATGTGCATAAAGCGCAAAATGTAGCGCTTCTGGTTGGAGTGGCAGCCGGAGATGGAGGGACATGTGGGGGCGGTCGGTCGGGCGGTCGGTCGTCTGTAGTGGCAAATTGTTGGCTGCTGTTGTTATTGTTGCTGCAATAACACAAAAGAGGCAGCTGACTGTTTTTTCAAGTTTGTCAGGTGAATTGTTGTTGTTTTCGTTGCTGCTGCTGCTGCTGCTGGTACATCGTTTATGCAAGTTTCGCCTGGCTGTTGTCATTGCTGATGTTATTGTTTATTGTTTAACAAGTTAGTCAAGTGAGTTCCAAAGGATTTTAAGTGAAGGAACTTAAGGTCGGGGATTGGAAGTCAAATCCCTGTGATCATCAAGAAAACTCTTTAAGCTTAATAAACATTGTTTTTGCCTGTTTCAAGTTCCAATGCGGCTGCCTTCTGGGGAAACTATGGAGCGAAGAGCACCATTTATTTTTTGCATTATAATGCTTTGAAATTCCCAAGCAGTTATGACATTGCTGGCATGCTGAGACAGCTGAGCCGGCTAAATCTTGTTAAATAGTTTGACAACTCAATTTTTAATGAAATAAATTTAAGCAAAAAGAGAAAAACAACTTTTACAAATTGTTGTTTGATTGCAAAATGGTTGCTATCACTTTTGAATCTGTGGAACTCTTGATTCAAGAGTGAACTAGCTCTTGCACCCTTTTTTTTTGTGAATTTTTCTACTTTTTTCAAGTATTAAAGCTCTTGAATCCAGTAACACGGTATCAAAAATTCATACTTGGATCTAGCATTTGTATTCCTATTATACTTCTCCAAGTATAAAGTTCTTTATTTTTAAGAAAACGTCAGACAAATAGCTTTAGTGAGAACAACTTTTTTGTTTTCCATGGTAAAGTTTTCAAAATTGGTATTAAATATTGTCATGCACTTTTACACAGTTCTATAGAGTTGCATTTAAATCGGACTACTATAGCATTTAGCTGCCATAGGAACGGTGAGACGAAAAATAGGTTTTAGTAAGAAAAACTTTTTTGTTTTAAATTGAAACAGTTTGAAATTTGGCATTTATTTGTTTTATGTAATTATACACTATTCTACAAAGTTTGATCAAGATCGGATGATTATAGCTTACAGCTGCCATAGGAGCGATTGGTCGAAAAACTAGTTTTAGTGAGAAAAACTTTTTTGTTTTAAATTGAAACGTCCTGAAATTTGGCATGTATTTATTTTATGCATCTATACACTATTCTACAAAATTTGATCAACATCGGATGACTATAGCATATAGCTGTCATAGGAACAATTAGTCGAAAAACTAGTTTTAGTGAGAAAAACTTGTGGGTTCTTAATGAAAACGTCTATTTTGTTAAGAATAGATAATTTAGTTGAAATTCAAAGAATTTGTTCCACATAAATCATTATTTATTTGCCAAGTTGGCCAACAAATTTCTAACAAACAATCAAACAATCAACCCCTCAGTATCTGTTTCGGGACTTAAACAGGCATTAACACCATTCATTTTATCCGTTTCGTGAACTGACAAACTTTCAAATGGCAATAACTCAAAAATAAATAACTCATGCGCCCCGTACAACATGGAAACAAAGGCCAAGTCACGCCTGCCAGACAAAATCAAACAGAAACACACACACACACACATTTTCCGTTGAGAGTCAATTGTAAATATTTTTCCCCATTGAGTTTTATTTGAAAAGTTCTTGGCTGGAGTTTGGTAAAATGAAAAGCCACCCCCCAAATGAGGGGGGGGTGAAAGAAAAGCATACCTGGGACTCATCAGGTTTTACACGCTCGTTACGTTTGATTTATAAAACATTGGCGCTCTGTGTTGTTGTTTCGTTTCCTTGTTTTTTTTTTCGCAACGCACAAATTAATTGCCGTTGTTAGCCGTTTGATAAATTGCGTTTTTCTTGAGTAGGAAAATATTTTAAGCTGTTGCAATAAATAAAATTTTAAGTCTGTGAACATTGATTAACTCGCGAGCAAATTTGGAAAGCGGGGAAGGGAGGGCGAGTTGGGTTTTAAGAGTTGAAAAGATATTTTAGCGCCACATTTTTGTGCATAATTTATTGCAGTTCATTTGACTGGAGGATAATGGGTTTTAGGGAGCTTGGCAGGAGGAGGGGGCAGCAAGGAAATTGGTGAATTGTTTTCAAGTCTTTAAAAACTAAATATTTCTTACCGCTGGCGCTTATTACTTTTCTGACGACTTACCTGCTTAAACGTAATTTATGTTCGGGTTTCTTCTTTTACATTTCTTTTTGTCAAATCCGCTTCGACTTCAACTTTGGGCAGCGTTGTCCTGCACTTTGTTTTAACATTTTTCTTAATTTGTTTTCTAATAATACTAAAAAAAAGAACAATCTTTCTTTTTTTTTGCCCTTTTCTGGCTGTGCGGCGCCAGCGGAAATGAAAACTTAACGCTTATTTGAACCTTCAACGGTGCACATAAATCACCAGACTGGCTGCTGCCTGCTCCTCCTGGTCCCTGCTTAGCAGCAAGCAGCTTAAATGCCGTTTCATAGTCTACTTTTGTGGGCACTTCAAATCGCCTTTTAGGGCTCGCTTGTCTCTCTCTCTCTCTCTCGCTCTCTCTCTCTCCCCAACGCTTAATATTTCAGGACATATTATTGTGTGCATATGTGCGTGAAAAGTGTGTGTGTTTGTGTTTCTTTCTTTACACCCCGCGGCATGTGCCATTTCCGTTTCCGGAGCAGACGCCCACTTTCACCACACTTTCTACTTAGTTTTTGCATCCAAACCAAAACATAAATATGCAAACATTTTCAGAGCGAAGCTCATTTGTATATTTTATTCTACAAATTATCAGCAACCCTTAAGTACGCCAGACATCAATTTTTCCTACCCCTCGGAATGCCAGCAGCATCATGTAATGAGTTTCTTTCGCTGAAACATTTCCAAGTAATCTGAAATTTTTGCTCATTTGATTCAATTACACCTTTGGGTGTTGTAATTTTTTCACTCCTAGAAGATGTTGAGCAAATGAATGGCCACACGGAGCACAGAGCAAAAGGACAATACAAATAAGTGCAACTGGAATGTACCAGAGGGGAACTCGAGAAGTAAAAGATACGTCTTGCAGCGTTTAAACCAAAGTGTAAGACGTGCATGGCCAACATACCGAGTCATTACACTGAGACAAATTAGGGGAACAAAGCAGAAA
This sequence comes from Lordiphosa fenestrarum, assembly GCA_035044985.1. Classification (NCBI taxonomy): domain Eukaryota; kingdom Metazoa; phylum Arthropoda; class Insecta; order Diptera; family Drosophilidae; genus Lordiphosa; species Lordiphosa fenestrarum. The sequence goes on along the minus strand of JAWNNO010006292.1, from coordinate 164,521 downwards.
ACTTTATTCGAAATTGGGAAAAAGATTTAGAGCTGTTTAGAGCTCACCTGGTACTTGAAACTAGATAAGAAACGAGAAAGCTAAGCTAACTTGGTTTTTTATACCCTTGCATGTTTTCAAAAACACTTTTTTTCCCACAACGAACCATTTTCCAACCGATTGTTCATATGGAAGCTATATGATATCGTCATCCGATTTGGACAAAAATTTGTAGAATTATGTGGAAGCATGTAAAACAAGCAGATGCAAAATTACCGGATGCTACAATTAAAAACAAAAAAGTTTTTCTAAGTAAGACTGTTTTTCAGACCTATCTTTTGTATGGCAGCTATTCCATATAGTTGTCCGATTTTAATAAAACTTGGTAGAATTATAAAAAAACATAGAGAACCTACAATTCCAAAGTTTGGACAGGTTTTCATTGAAAAGATAAAAGTTTTTCATACTAAAACTAGTTTTCCGACCGATTGTTCCTATGGGAGCTATGAGATATAGTCATCCGATCCGGTCGGTTCCAAAATATTAGTAGTGTGCTGCAAAAACAAGACCCTGTGCAAAATAACAGCTCGATAGCTTCAAAACTGAGAGACTAGTTTCAATAGAAACAGACAGGCGGACGGACAATGTGATTTCCAGAAAGAGGACTTTGGTAAACCCCCAGAAAGAAAATATCCTGTTAAAATATATATACGGGGTTATACGGGTAGTAAGCCTCAGTCCTATTTTAAGGCGAATTTCTAAATATATGGACGATTATAGGATGTTTTTAAAATATTTTGTTATACCCTTGCAGAGGGTATTTTGAAATTTTCCAGATGTTTGTAACGCCTAGAAAAAAGCATTTCCGACCACATAAAGTATATATATTCTTGATCAGCAAGACGAGCCGAATCAAACTTTGCACATTTGTCGGAACCGGCCGGATCGGATGACTATAACATATAGCTGCCATAGGAACGATGGGTCGAGAAACTAATTCTAGTGAGAAAAACTTTTTTGTTTTAAGTGCAATCGTTTCCAAACTCCGTATTTACTAGTTTTCAATGCTTCTCCACGATTCTGCCAAGTTTGGTTGAAATCGGACATCTATATAGTATAGCTGCCATAGAAAAGTAAGGTTAGAAAAATAGTCTTAGTGGGAAAATTTTTTTTTTTTAATGTAAACCTCTTAAAAATTGGCATATATTTATTTTAGAAGCTTTCACACAATTCTTCAAAGTTTTGTCAATATGGGATGACTATAGCTAATAGCTGTCATACGAATGATCGGTCGAGAAACTAGTTTTAGTGAGAAAAACTTTTTTGTTTTCAATGGAAACGCCTTCAAACTTGGTACTTCTTAGTTTGCTATGCTTTCCCATAGTTCCACAAAGTTTGATCGAAATCGGACATCTATATAGTATAGCTGTCATACAAAAGTAGACTCAGAAAAGTAGTCTTGTTGAGAAAAACTTGTTTGCTTTCAGTGGATATGTCCTTCAAATTAGTTAGAAAACGTGCGGCAAGTGTATACAAACTTCGGCAGAGCCGAAGTTAACTTTCCTCTATTTTTATACCCTTGCAAAGGGTATTATAATTTTGCCCAGAAGTTTGCAACGCATAGAAATATTCATTTCCGACCCCATAAACTATATATATTCTTGATGAGGGTGACGAGCTGAGTCGATTGAGCTTCGTCCGTCCGTCTGTCCGTCTGTCTGTCTGTCTGTTTCTACGCGAACTAGTCTCTCAGTTTTAAAGCTGAAACTTTGCACAGAGTCTTCTTTTTGCTGCACACAACTAATATGTCGGAACCGACAGGATCGGACGACTATATCTCATAGCTCCCATAGGAACAATCGGTCGGAAAACTAGTTTTAGTATGAAAAACTTTTTTCTTTTCAGTGGAAACGTCTCCAAACTTTGTAATCGTAGGTTTTATATGTTTTTTTATAATCCTACCAGTTTTTATTAAAATCGGACAACTATATGGTATAGCTGCCATACAAAAGATAGGTCTGAAAAACAGTCTTAGTTAGAAAAACTTTTTTGTTTTTAATGGTAGCATTCTGCAATTTTGTATTTGTTTGTTTGTCCAAATCGGATGACTATATCATATAGCTCCCATACAAACGATCGGTCGGAAAATGGAAAAAAGAGTATTTGTTGAAAATATTTAAGCGAGGGTATAAAAACTTCGGTACAGACTCGTTAATATTTTTTTTGATTCTAAGCTCTGTCTACCTTCTGATTTACTTAAACTGTAAAAACATAAAAAATCGATATGGCATAAAAATCACAAGAATTCCACATCTATTTTTGCTCTCAGTGTACTTGAAGCTAATTTGCTGCTGCTCTTTTGCCACTAAAAAAAAGGAAAGAATTTCGCGCTACTTTTTATTCAACATTGCTGCTAATTTGATGCAACAACATTGCAAACTTCAGCGCCCCCTTCCCCTTCTGCCCACCGCCCTCCCATCATCCCCCCTTACTTATAGCCACACAAGCATGAAGGCTGCAGTTTATTTTGCAAAGTCGCCTTTTTGGTTTAGCTTTAATTTCATGCTTACTTTAATGCGAACAAGAGCCCAAAAACCCTCAACCACCCCACCCCCATCGTCCCGTTGACTTTGTGCTGCTGTAGTTAACGGCTTTGGCTTTTGGTAGTGGGGTTGGCTTTTGGAGGTTAACTACTTTTCATGAGCTTAATTTTAAATTGAGGCTGCGGCGGCCACGTCGGCTTTATTTACTTTGTTGCCGGCGAACTTTTCCGCGGAAAAAATAAAAATAGAAAGAACGGCAACAGCAACAACAACAACAAGTTGTGGTGCTTTCCGCCATTAGAACCGGTTGGCCCCCATTGAGTTATTAAGCCAAATAATTGCTTATTTGCACAAAGACCAAAAGGCCAGATTGCAATTTGCACTCAACGCGAAAAATGACCACACACGCCCACTTTTCAGGTGAAGATGCAGATCTGATAGCAAAACTTCAAGTTTGAGGCAACGCCCAGCGAGGAAAACTTGTAATTAAAAAAAATATAGAAAAAAAGATAATTCGCTCCATCGCGAGTTTAATTAAAGTTTGCTGCGGTTGCGCCTTGATAACTACTTTTTTTTTTGGATTTTTTTTTCTATGCTGCTGTGGCGTGTTGATGACTCTATAAGGCGGGGATTTATCAATTCATCTATGTAAAGCAAATGTTTGCATTGCGATTAGAGCGAAAGATAATTGATTTGAAATAAAGCAGCAGTCGTTTATAACGTTTCATTCATTGTAAACTACCATTCTATAAGCCTAATTAAAAACCCGCTAAAAACTTCACAGACATTTCCATACTTAATATGAATTTAAGCTCCCGCCAACCCCTGCGTCCGTCTCAACTTAGTATGGAAAACTTTTGGCCAAGAGCAAACCACTTAAATTCATTTTAATTCAGGCGGCATTTTAACGCAACTTCCTCCACTCGGTTAGCTCCAGCCCGCCGCTTTCCCATCCCGGAGGGTTTCCACCAACACGTCGCCAGACCTAGACTAACTCATAATATTTTCACATTGCATACACTTGCCGTAAAATAATTTTCATACATTTTTGTTTGCCATTTCTTTTGCGCATATCTCTTAGTCATATAGTATATATATATTTTTTTTGTTGTTGTGTTGGGTTTCGTCTCAAAGGGTTTCACACTTTGCGTGCATGTGGAAATATTTGTGAGGGTATTTTTTGTTTTTTCTCTTGCGTTTTGCATTGTAGCAACAATTTATGAGGTTGTCTTGGCTGAGGTCGCATGGTAAATATTTAAAACTCATTTGGTTGAAATTTAATTTATTTAATTTTGGAAAATATTAAATACGAAAATAATTTAGAACTTGGACATTTTTTCAGCATTTATTTAAGGTAAGCTTTGTTTAACGAAATGTTACTTAATTCTCCATAGTTCTGGTTGAAATTCTGCAGATATACTTAGGGGCTTTCTATGGTAAATTCTTAGTAAACTTCCCCAAGAAAGCATTGCTCTTAGATAAATAACTAGGCTTAAAGTATGCCATGAGTTCAGTACCAGCCGTTCCATTTCAGGGCTGATTCAGCTGTGACATAAACTCTATATGCTTGCAGGCAGATAAGTATTATTTTAAATTTTTGCCACGCCTACTTTCTTCTTTGAAGTTTGGAAAATATCTTATATTTAGCATAGTTTTGTAGACACTTGGTTCGTTCCTTCAATACATATTTAGTAATCAGAATTATTTATGGATCTGCCAAATGATCAATCAATAGTCATGGTCTAAGCAAAAGAAAGTTCGCAGAAATCCGATTGGTGGGATCAGCTGCGCTCTGTATAATATGAACAGTTGCCACTCAACGAAACTATAACACAATAGCACTACCAAGGTTTTGAGGGAAACCATGAGCTGAGTCTTGTCTCAGCCGAAATACGCACCAGACATTGCTTCTTCTGATTACTGCTTATTAAGTTGGAACACTCATGACAGCTTTCTACCGTCTGTCTGTCCGTCCGTCTGTTTCTTTGCTATCTCCTCCGTTAGATTTAAAGCTATCGCGACCAAACTTTGTCTTCTGGTACAAATGCGCAGCACATTTGTCGGAACTGGCCGAATCGGATGACTATAACATATAACTGCCATAGGAGCGATCGGTCGAAAACTAGTTTTAGTAAGAAAAACTTTTTTGTTTTTAATGCAAACTTTTCCAAACTCCGTTTTTACTAGTTTTCAAAGCTTAACCATGATTCTGCCATATTTGGTCGAAATCGGACATATATATAGTATGGCTGCCATAGCAAAGTAAGGTTGGAACAAGAAAGAAAGTCGGTCAAGCCCGACTATACTCTGTACCGTAGGTACATAGAGTATTATAAGTTTGTGCAAAGGTATGTAACATCCAGAAGGAAGCATCTCCGACCCCATAAAGTATATATATTCTTGATCAGCATCAACAGCCGAGTCGATATAGCCATGTCCGTCTGTCCGTCTGTCTGTCCGTATGAACGCACAGATCTCAGAGATGGTAAGAGATAGAGGTTTGACATGTATGGGACATATGCTTCTTATGTCTGCAGGCAGATCAAGTTTATTTTCAATTTTGGCCACGCCCCCTCCCGCCCCCGAAATTTAGAAAAAATGTCATATCTCCCACAGTTTAGCTTGTTCCTTCTGGACATATTTAGTTATTAGAATAACTTATCGATCCGCCAAAGGAATGAAGAAGATCGGATGAACGGTTTTCGAGTTATGATCAAAAGACAAAATTTCTTGGTACAGAGTATGTTATAGTCGGGCTTGACCGACTTTCTTTCTTGTTTTTAAAACAGAAAGACAAATTTCAGCTATCCGAGACTGAATCAAACCCAAACGTTGTCAGAAGTGGGTTAATCCCGGATTTTCTCATTCCAAGAACGAAAGGATTGACTTGATCTCGTATATCTCGGATCTTGTACAACTCTCGCTTGAAATTTTAATCAAATCGACTTTGAAAATAAATGGAAAAGTCGCAAGTTGTATTTAAAAATGATTAAAATTATCAGATGTGTCAAGCCTTTATCATTCTTAATATATACATTTTTAGGAACATGACTAGGTGTTTTTTTTTGTTGCTTTTCTAAGTGTACTTTGAAATAAATAGTTAACCTTTGACCCAAAAAGCATTTTCGATAACTCCATGAGCCTTCATTGAAGCATCATTCAATGGCATTTCCTCTTTGTTTCATTGCGATGTAACAATACGACAAATTGGTTTTGGGGTTTTTGCAATTTATGCAAAATTGTTTTTACACAAAATATTTGCTTTTGACTGCAGTTTCAAGTATCTGCCATTTATATAGGCCATTAATATTGCATTTTTGTATACCATTCGAATCGATTTCTGGGCATTGTTTGCTGTCAGCAGTTTATGTGATTTTTTTTTTTTTTTGCCAGCTTCTAGCAATTTCTGCCAGTGAAATTAATTTGCGTAAATTGTATTAAATGTTTGGCCGGGCGCGGGACAAGCGCAAAATGGTGCAAATTTTAATTGAATGTCTTTTGTGTGCGCGGTTTTTTTCTGTGGCCATTTTTTTTGGCGCGCTAAACGGATAAACTTCTGGCCAAAACAAATGGAATGCGTATTGATCGTTCATACTAATTGGTTTAAGGTTTGGTTTTTATGACGCTTTTCGTTAAACCGATCCTTAAGTCCCAACTGATCATTTGGCTTTAATTAAAACTTCACCTCAACTTCGCTACATAAATCTTTTCGCACTCGCGACGCATTCAAAATGCTAAATTAGTAAAATGTCACTTTCGCTTTCAAGTTGAGCCAGAGAGAATTCCGTACAGGGCAGGCGCATTGTTGTTGTGTCGGCATCGGATCAAAGTCGCAGACGCGGCGACCACATAAATTATCACCAACTAAGCAGGCACAGACAGCCTTACGAGGGGGGAAGAGCAGGAGGAGTGCAAAATGTTGCACATGTGGCAGGAAAAATGCATTGACTTACTTCAAAGTTGCTACAAGTGGAAGAGGGATAGTGAAGCAAGCAAAACAGGTCACCCGAAGGGGCTTAAGGGGTTTAAGATTTTAAGTAACTTTTTTTTTAACATATTATGAAACCTTCAGCAGAAGTCAATGAATCAAAGAATTCTCTATATTTCCCCCTCTTAAACATAAGCCTCTCCCCCTGAACGAATTGCTAGGCTATAAATACTTTTCTTTAACTTATTTCTTGTTTGTGATTTTATGTTTTGATCGAAGGCGCCAGGGTGTATAAAATCCTATTGATAAGATGCCACAAACTGTTGCTTCTAAATGAAACTTGCCAATATCTGTCTTGCTATTTTAACCTTCTTCACTTCAACCGTAGACAATTTAATTGATATTCAATTAATTAGTTTGCCACAAATCCACTTCATTGGCGGTTGGCCAAGTGTAGAAGCCGGCCATCTTCAGCTTCTGCCTGGATGGACAGTGCAGCTGCAAATATACTGGTAGTCAGGTTCTGTTGGTCTTGGCACACATTTCAGTAACTGGCAACTGCTAACAACTGGATTTTGAATTGTATCAATAAATAGTGCAGTTGCCCCTGCGGACATGCATAAATCTAGAACTGTTTATTAGGCAATTCATATAAATTTGTATCTCTGTTAAATGGAAATGGACGATTTCCTGTGCAAATTGTGTCTATCATAATTAGAGAGAGAGAGAGACATGCCAATTGCCATATACTTGCCCGCCTGAGTACGTGACTAACCCACTTTCGCAAGTCCATCTTTTCTTTGACCAGACAAAAGTTTCTCAAGTGCTCAACTCGTTACATTTCCATATGTTGCTGCCACTTTCAAACACATGTCACGCACTCAAACTCCACAAACAAAGGCCCACGCCTGCTAGGCCTAAGCCCACGCCTGGACAATCTTTAAGTAGAGCTCAGAAAATAATCAAAACTGAGAATAAAATCAAAACATTGAGAACAAATGTAATTTGCATGCAAAGAACCGGCAGCCAAAGCAGGACTTTGACTTTAGCCCATGGCAGTGATGTTAGAAATTTAGAGGGAAATGGCTAGATAGGAGGATTAGATAATCTTTCCTGTGCCCCAAAACTTAGCTTTTTTCTAACTAAGACTACTTTTTAAACCTTACTTTTCTATGGGAGCTATACTATATAGTTGTCCGATTTCAACCAAACTTGGTAAAATCATGGCAAAGCATAGCAAACTCAGAAATACAAAGTTTGGAGGCGTTTCCATTGAAAACCAAAAATTTTTCCTCATTAAAACAAGTTTTTCGACCTGTGGTTCCTATGACAGCTATATGCTATAGTCATCTGATCTTGATAAAACTTTGTAGAACTGTGTGAAAGCATATCAAATAAGCAATTCCCAACTTTAAGGACATTTCCATGTAAAACAAAAAAGTTTTTCTCACTAAGACTACTTTTCAGACTCTACTTTTGTATGACAGCTATACTATATAGATGTCCGATTTCGACCAAACTTGGTCAAATCATGGGAAAGCATAGCAAACTAAGAAATACAAAGTTTGGAGGCGTTTCCATTGAAAATAAAAAAGTTTTCCTCACAAAAACTAGTTTTTCGACCCATCGTTTCTCTGACAGCTATATGCTATAGTCATCCGATTCGGCCGGTTCCGATAAATGTGCAGTGTATTTGTACTAAAAGACTTCGTGCAAAGTTTAGTATAGATAGCTTTCAAACCGACGGAGAAAATAGCATAGCAGATCAAGAATATATATACTTTATGTGGTCGAAGATGCTTGTTTCCCTTGTTTCACCAATTCACCATTCTCATTCGCCATCAGTTGGCTTGAAAGAAGCCAAATGGCCATTCCCCTTCGCTCATTCGGGCCACTTGAAGACAAACGACAATGCCGGCGGCGCCTCTGCAGTTGGCAAGAGAGAAAGAGAAGTGCGTGCTTGAAGACACTTGTTGGCTGCTAGCCAGGAGCTGCAGGCCACAAAATGCATACAAAACGGGAGAAGATGATGATGATCATGGGCGACGACAGCATAACAAATGAACATTTAAATGTTAACGCAGGCAGACGCCACTTCACTGGCCAAAGGCGGAACCGTGGAAGCATTTCAAAGCTTTAATCAAGCATCCAGATAGTGTGTATGTGTCCAAGGAAAAGTTTGTCTGGTTGTTCGTCAAGTCAAAGCCATGCGGCTCCTCCCGCTGCCTTGCCTTCTCCAATTGCCTTTATTAAATGTTGGCTTGTCAGGCTCAGATTGGTTTTCCCAGCTGCTGATGCTGATGCTGATGCACTGCACCCATAGCGATGAGTTGTTAAAAAGTTTAAATGGGTTTTCCCGAGCAAAAAACTTTTTAATATCGGAATTTGTTGTTGCTGTAATTATAAAAGCCAAAGCCTGAGCTAAAGAAACTAAGAACACAATTCTTAATAGTTAAAATAAATGTTTCGCTTAATAATAACTTCATATCTGTCTCATTGTTCTGCACACTTCGTTGCTACACTGCTTTGGACCCAACTTAAAGAAAACCCACGCAATGCCAAATTCACAATGAACGTCTAGAGTCTAGACATCGGTAAACAAAAGGACAAACGAAGCTTTCAAGACAAGCGCAAATCGCAAAGTGCAGGCGAAAGTTTCCTACTGTTTTCTTCGATTTCTTCTCTTTTTACGTTTCGCTGGTTAACTGCATCAAATCTGCATAATTGACATTTGATTGTGAGCCTTAAAAAGAAGAGAGTAGAGTGGAAAGCGCAATACCATAACTATTTATAGACAGCTTCCCAAAGGACAGTAGACAGTTGGCAATGGAAAATGACAGAAATTTTGTATGCACTCCGAAAAGTGGTACAAGATTTGTTTTCAAACTAGCTGGGCCAGCTTTGGTATAGTTTGCAAGTGTTGAAACACCTTTAAGGTGATAGATTTTAGCTTTTTTAATCAGCTTTCAAGCTTCATCAGTTTGTGAAATGCTTTAGAGCTCTTGCCTTTCTACTGGGGCTTGCTTTGTCGACTGATTACTAAGTAAGAAAAGTAAGTAAGTAGAAAAGATTAACTTTAAACAGCTCTGCACTCGTTTTCTGTACATGTTAATGAATTTTTGTTCAGTTCTCAGTGGCAATTTTTCTGCTCACCTTGCCTACCCCTGAGCTTCAGTGATAAAGCTCGTTAGAGTTTCAGCCGCTGCTTTTATATTTGAATAAAAACGGTTTCTCGGCTGGCAGTGGCAAATTCTCTGCTTACACTGCCGACCCCTGAAAGTGATAAGCGTAAGAAATGTAAAATTTTTGAGAGGAAATTATTTATACCCCTGCAAAGGGTATTCCAATTTTGCACAGAAGCTTGCAACGCATAGAAATATTCATTTCCCACCCCATAAACTATATATATTCTTGATCAGGGTGACAAACTGAGTCAATTGAGCTTTGTCCGTTCGTCTGTCTGTCTTAACTAGTCTCTCAGTTTTTACATGGAGAGTTGAAATTTGGCACAGAGTGTTTTTAATGCTTCAAGCTACTAATATGTTGGAACCGACCGGTTTGGATGACTATATCTCATAGCTACCATAGGAACAATCGGTCGGAAAACTAGTTTTAGTATGAAAAACTTTTTTCTTTTTAATGGAAACCTGTCCAAACTTTGTACTCATGGGTTTTCTAGGCTTTTTTTATAATTCTGCCAAGTTTGGTGCAAATCGGACCACTATATGGTATAGCTGCCATACAAAAGATAGGTCTGAAAAACAGTCTTAGTTAGAAAAACTTTTCGGTTTTTAATGGTAGCATTCTAAAATTTTGTATTTGTTTGTTTCACATGCTTTCATTAATTTTACAAATTTTTGGCCAAATCGGTTGACTATATCATATAGCTACCATACGAACGATCGGTCGGAAAATGGGTCGTTGTGGGGAAAAAATGATTTTTTTGCCTTTTTTTTGACAATGAATGCGCCATTGTAGTCTTGCCCTTATTGTTATGCTTTCGCTGCTTTAAGTACTGCCTTAAACCATTGCTAAATTCTTATTCATACCAAGACAGTTACATAAATTTCCATCATCAACAACATTCCAATTGCACCTACTTATTGTCCTTGGAAATTTGTGTACAGTGCAGAGTTAAGTGAGCTTTTAACGATTCCCGGACTACACCTTAACTACCTAGGAATCGACTCAAGGGGGGCTAAAACAATGCCTTTTGTGTAAGACAACGGCTAATCGCTAACAATTTGTCTCAGGCAGCTGCACAATTGCCTCCTCAATCTGAAACTACATTCAACCTACCGAGAGCCCGTCAAATTAATTTCCAATCATTAAGTCAACTATGCAAACTTCAAACACTGACCTATAACATGTGCGAGTATTCCTGGGAAATTCCACACGACAGACACGCACGCGGTCGGTCAAAGGGTTGGTTATTGAAGGGTTGGTTGCGGTAAATGGCCCAGAAACGGCGCACACTTCACTCTTAATTGATTAGCTTAATTTACGTTTAATGTTTATAATTTTTTTGTTAAGCAAAAGTTCAAGAAGCGAACTGCTTGCATTGGAATTATTCATGTGGAGATTTGCTTGCTCAAGCAATTTGGTAAGATGAAGTTAGTAGTTTCAGCTAATCCCCACAACTAACCAATTTAAGTTTCATTAAAACAAAATACCCACCCAACTTTCTTTTAAACCATCTGCCATGTCAGTTTGCTTGCTTGCTGGCACATCCTTCCAATTAATCCCCTGCGTAACGACGACCACTAACTGAAAAAGGCCTACCATTTTTGCAATTTTCCGCTCCACACAAATTCCAAGCCCGTTTTCTTCCCATGGCCCAGGTAGAGATGCATGATCAAATGTCACAATCAATTTCAATTTGGCGCTCGAATTGCGCTTCGTTAGCGCGCGCAAAAGAAAACGTGGTGAGAGAGGCAGAGGCGAGTGCTCAAGATTGCCAGTGCCAAAGCTAAAAAGCCAACTTGTCTGCCACTTTTTCTAATCAACTAAACCGTAAGAGAAGCGCCTGTAATTTAACTAATTTCATGTGCAGCTGTGTGTGTGTGTGTGTGTGTGTGTCTTGCAGCTTGTTGCAATTGTCTCAGGTTGCCTGTCAACTTGGTTAACCAAATATAAATTGCAAATTGCTTGGCGAATTGTTTTTAAAGTGAAGGAGCTGCAAATAGTAGAAATCGAAAAGTAGTCGGAAGAAACACTGTAAAGCTATTGGTGGGGGAAAACTGAGGATTGCCAACTAGTTGTTTAATTAGTATTTTTATACTCTGTACCGTAGGTACATAGAGTATTATAAGTTTGTGCAAAAGTATGTAACATCCAGAAGGAAGCATCTCCGACCCCATAAAGTATATATATTCTTGATCAGCATCAACAGCCGAGTCGATATAGCCATGTCCGTCTGTCCGTCTGTCCGTATGAACGCACAGATCTCAGAGATGGTAAGAGATAGAGGTTTGACGTGTATGGGACATATGCTTCTTATGTCTGCAGGCAGATCAAGTTTATTTTCAATTTTTGCCACGCCCCCTCCCGCCCCCGCAATTTAGAAAAAACGTCATATCTCCCACAGTTTTGAAGATAGATGGCTTGTTCCTTTTGGACATATTTAGTTATTAGAATAACTTATCGATCCGCCAAAGGAATGAAGAAGATCGGATGAACGGTTTTCGAGTTATGATCAAAAGACAAAATTTCTTGGTACAGAGTATGTTATAGTCGGGCTTGACCGACTTTCTTTCTTGTTTAATGTATCGAGTTCTTCTTTGTGAATCTTCTTCCATATTTTAGTTTTTAAGCCAGACTTTGGTTAATTGTGTTTAAGTTTTAATAAGAAAAGAGGTTTAATATGCTCAAAATCAAGTACATATAAACAGGTAAGCAAAGTACTGTGAATTAAGAATAGGTTCGTTTCAGAGCCAACGCTTTGGTTTAGTTCCGGGTTTTTTAAGCTTACTGAATCATGGTTCACACTCAAGTCTTAAGTCTGACAAAATACCAGAAATTTACAAGCACATATCATTCTCTGAAACCCTAGCACTATATTTATGTCTGAAAACAAGTCAATAAGATGAAACCCATGTAAGAAACCATTTTGATTTGCGGTTTTCAACTCATTTCAGCATTTTTCAACAGCCATTTTTGGCAGGATATAAACCGCTCTTTGGGATTTCAGTGGTTCAAAAGGAAAGCCAAATGAAGGTAAGTGTCCTTTTTTATAACGAAAAGAAAATAAATCAAAATATTTACAATTGTTATTGATTTCTTGCTCTGATATATTTAGAAAATAAACTACAATTGCAGGAAGGGACAAAAATCAGGGAATCACTGTTATTTAAGAGGTAGTTGAATAGAATCTATAGCTTAAGAACGATGCCAGAAATTTTGTATTTGCTTTTTCAAATACAACTTCCAAAAGAAATCTATTTTAAGGTAATCAAATTGATCGAAGCAATAGAAGAACCAAACGGGTTTCTGTTCTATTCTACACTTTCAAACATACATGGTTCGGTGCTATTTAGTTCGTTATGGTTCAGAACCAGCTAGCATTCCTTATATATATTTAAAATTAGGGTCAAAAGTCAGCTTTCCCTGCGTCTAAGCCAGTGGTGGGCACAAAGCTTAAGTTTGCGAACAACTATAGTCAGCCGGTTTTATTAAAAATGCATAGCAAACTAATAAGTGTGGAGTTTGGAAACGTTTTCATTGAAAATAAGAATGTTTTCCTTAATAAAACTAGTTTTTCTGCCGACCTTTCCATTTCAACTATATATAGTATATAGTCAGCCAGTTAGACCGGTACAGACAAATCTACAGGCTATTTGCACTAAAAGTCGTCGTAAAGATAGCTTTCAATCTGACGGACATGGCTAAATCAACTCAGCTCAGAGTATATATACTTTATGTGGTCGGGGAGGCTTTCTTCTAGGAGTTCTATGCGGGCTCAGACTATTTCTTAAGCTTCTGAGTGACGCCAGTTGCAAAAAAATAGCTCTCGGAGCAACGAAAGCCAAGGGTGTGCCTCACAAAATAACCAAAATTGACCAACAATAAAGAAGTTAACGCACAACCGGGTAGAAGGATTGTGGCTTACATCATCAAACCAGAAAGTATTTACAATTTAAGCTTAAGTTTTTTACGAAATAATGTACTTACCTTTCCCTCTCTTTACCAACTATGATCCGATCTTATACCCACAGTTCCTACTCTGTATTAATGATGTTAGAATCAAAAGCTTACCAACTAGAATTAACCCTTTACGAAGGACATAAACCAGAGTTGGCACAGTTTATAACAAACTTAATTGCACCTGATTTAAATATTTCTTTATAATTTTCCCCATAAAATGTTTACAAGTTGCAATTAGCATACCAAAGTCAACACCGGATTCGTGCATTTTTATAGAACTTACAATTTCAATTTAAGAGTGCTTTCTAAACCACAATGGCACCATAGTTTATGACATTTTCCAATCCCCGTTTAACAGTTGGCATAATAGTTATGGCCCCTCGGCAAATGTATAATGAAATTTTAACGACCGCCTGGCAAACGAACTGAAAAATCAGCCAAAGGAACAATAAAAAGGCGTCACTCGCAAGTTGAATGAGCCTAATCAAATTAGGTACTAATCCTTGGGAAAAACCGCGAACAATTTTAAAATGATTGTTAAGTAAATTTCCCAAAACAATTAAGAGAGATTGAGTACCTCTGCCGCTCTCCCACTCTTCTCTCTCACGGGCGAGAGCGCAGGCGCAGGCGCTGCTGACATTTTGTAGCATGCGATAAATTACATATGCGAGAATCGTTGTCCAACCATTATAATGAGTTGGGCAGGAGACAAAACTTGCTTGAAGTGACTGTGTGGAAAGGATAATCCATTTAGCAGCTACATCGTTGCAACGAAGAAATTGTTTTATTACCCCAAACTCCAAGTCTGGGAGAGTGTTGTGTGTTGACTGAAAACAAAGGTGAGCACAATAAATTACATTGTTACACGGAAACTTTGGCACGGACAGGGACACGGCAGGAAGTCAGCAACAAGCGCCACGTTAATGAAAAGGATTTCTCTCCCATATGTCTGCAGTTAGTTGCCCGTCCCTCTGTCCCGCTGAAATGTGTGCACTTGAACTGACTTTGCCTGTTTGGGTTATTTAATATTTAAGGTCTGGCCAGAGAGTGAAGATTTCTTTGATGTCTTCCAGCCATTAGTTGTGGTTGGAAACTTTTGCATAAATAAACGCCCGGCAGTTCATTAGGCGGAGAGCGCATAAAAAGGGTTTCCGTTTCTGCGGTGAAAGTGTCATAAAGCCCCAAAGGCTGTTAAAGTCAATGTGAAGGGTGAGTGGAAGTCGATGACAGATTATGAAAGACAAATAGTGAGGTGTTTGAGGGAAATCTGTCAGTTGAATCTGAGATTGATGGGCAAAAGTTTGCCCATTTTGTTTGCCTTAAGCGGGAATACCAATTAGTTTTCCCGCAAACTTAAGCCAAGTAGCCTTTGCCTTTGCTTTTGCAACAATAACTAGAAATAAAAATTTTAATAGCGCAAATAAGTTTGCTTGTTTGACAGTGTCCTTTTTCTAGCAAATTTCTAAGAGCGAACACGACAAATGTTAAAAAAGCGCTCTTTTGAATCAAAAGAAATGTGAAATAAAGCGCACCCGCAAATAATTTGCGCAAATATTTCAAAAAAGTTTGCCTGTTTTGTTTGTCTTAAGTGGGAACACCAAATAGTTTGCGCGCAAACTTAAGCCAAATAGTCTTTGCCTATAATTTTGCATTTTCCTAGTGGAAATAATCCTGCGCAAATAAGTTTGCTTGTTTGTTGTTTGCACAATGTGTGCAAATATTAGCGACAAACTTTTATTATTTTGGCTAATTCTTTCCTTTTTCTTTTATAACAAAACAAAAGACTTCCCTTTTTTTTTGCTGTCAAAATTTGTTTAATCTCGCAAATCACAAAAATTTCCCTATCTTCCCAAAATTTCCACCGGCACAACATATTTTCCAATCAACCAAAAAAAATTCTACAATTTCTTTCACTTTGGATCTCAACTTCACCGTCTTCATTTCGCTTATCCACACCATTTTGATGGGAACTGTTGTGAGTTCATTGCAGAGACCGATGCTTTATGTGAACATGGACAGTCCCCAGGCGCAATTCGTGCGAGACACCATTCGACAAAACAAGGTGGTGATCTTCAGCAAATCCTACTGTCCCTACTGCAGCATGGCCAAGGAGCAGTTCCGTAAATTGAAAGTACAGACCACCGTTATCGAATTGGATCAACGTCTCGATGGCAATGAGATTCAAGCGGTGCTTGGCGAGATGACGGGGGCAAAGACAGTGCCACGCTGCTTCATCGATGGCAAATTCGTGGGCGGAGGCACAGATGTTAAGCGTCTGTACGATCAGGGCATTTTGCAGAAATACTTCCAGTAAATGAATTCAAGTTCCAAGTTGCGGTTTATTGAAATTTTGTTAGAGGAAAACTTACAAAACCCATTTATGGCATACAAAAGAGATGCTTTTAACTGTTTTAAGTTTCGCCGCTTCCTGGGTAAGAAGATATAACAATTAAGCACTGAATGAGGCAGCGAACAAAAGTCTTTTCTTCTCTCGCACACCTGCTCTCCCCCCATCCAGGCAGCAAAACAAAAGGGGGGGGGGGGGGGGGGGAATTCGCTTTTCAACATTTTTTCTTTGCCATATGCAAGCCGTTGAGGTCAACGTCAGCGGGTCGGGTCAGGGTTTCACTCCGCACCGTTTGATGAGGGCAGCTTAGTTTAAAACAAAATAAACAATTCAATGGAATTTTTCTGTGTTCGGCAAATTGCTTGTAATTTGTTGACTTTTTGTAAATTGTTTTACAAAATTGCTTGACTGTCACATTAAACTGTTCCCTTTTGTTGCTTGTTGTTTGCTTTGTTTGTGCAGCTGCAGGTTAAAATCAAAATTGGCACACGTGTCGTATGCGTAATTTGGCTTATCGATTGCTAACTGGGGGTTAAACGTGAAGAAATCGGAGTAATGGCAAGCAATAACAAGTTGAATAGGCAAACAAATTGATTATTCTCGATGGGCAAATACAAAAAGTGCATATTGAAAAGAAATCAATGTAAAAATTACTACTTTTTTGTGTTAATTTAAACCGATTGTGAACTGAATAAACGAAACGAATGTACTGCAGAATGAAACTAAGAATTAGACTGCCCGATTATGGTTGGATTTAACATTGAAATGGTTCAAAAAGTAAAATCTGGGAAAAGACTTAATAGGAAAACCTTTCTTGTTTTATTTTAAATGCTTTCACACAGTTTTACAAAGTTTAATAAAAATCGGCTGGCCATAGCATAAAGCTGCCATGGGAATGATTGCTGGAAATGTTCGCTCTAGTAAGGAAAACTGTTTAGTTTTCAATTGAAAAGTCTCCAAACTTTGTATATATTACTTTTCTATGCTTTGTTCAGGATTACACTACGTTTCGTCCAGATCGGAAAAGTATATAGTATAGCTGTCTTGGAAAAATTAGGTCTGAACAAGAAAGAAAGTCGGTCAAGCCCGACTATAACATACTCTGTACCAAGAAAATTTGTCTTTTGATCATAACTCGAAAACCGTTCATCCGATCTTCTTCATTCCTTTGGCGGATCGATAAGTTATCCTAATAACTAAATATGTCCAGAAGGAACAAGCCATCTATCTTCAAAACTGTGGGAGATATGACGTTTTTTCTAAATTGCGGGGGCGGGAGGGGGCGTGGCCAAAATTTGAAACAAACTTGATCTAGCTACGGACAATACTAGCTTACGTCTAAAATTTGGTTGGTCTAGCTCTTCTAGTCTCTGAGATCTAGGTGTTCATACAGACGGACGGACGGACGGACAAACGGATATGGCTATAACGACTCGACTGTTCATGCTGATGAAGAATATATATACTTTATGATATCGGAGATACTTCCTTCTGCCTGTTACATACATTTGCACGACTTTAGTATACCCCTTTTACTCTACGAGTAACGGGTATAAAAAGTACCATAGAAAAAATGACAGGTATATTAAGAGATTCAAAAGATCTACTGGATTTCATGTTGTAAACTTTGTTTCAAGGCATCAAGGAAACGTTTCAAATTCCCAAATTAATAAGTATAATTGGCTAGAGGAAAGCGATTCACATCTTAAAACTCGTCAGAGAACTGCACAGAACTGAACCTTTTTTCTTAGTGGTTTTCAGTTCGGTTCAGCGTTTCAGAAAGGAAGCCGGTTGGGTTTGCGTTTCGGGTGGCCCGCTGGCATAAGTGGTTCGGCTAGGTTCAGAGCCGGTTTGCATTCCAGGTATTTGCTGCTTTTGCCGAACTTTTGCCCTCAAACTCCACTAAATGTGGATGACAAAATCGTACGGTTATATAGTCGAGCTGCCATGCAATTTGGCATTTATCTATTTGATTCCAATTCCATCCACCAATCCATTCCGAAGTGCTTACCATGCCTCTGCCCAGGTGTCTCACACGAACCAATGTGCATAGTGCTCTGCATATTTTCACTCTTCCTCTCACTAGACACACACTTTGTGTGTGCAACAACTAACCACTCATTCAAGCACCTCCTAACCTTCAGGCTAAACTTACAATGTTGCTTAACCATTTCCAGCTACTTTTTACCCATTTGTGTGTTTTTATTCCCTCTTTGTTTTTTTTTTGTGTTTGGTGTTCCTTGCTGTTTTTTGTCTGACTTATCAAGCATGAAAACTGAAAACTCGTTATGGCGGCTACCAACACGAGGCATTTACAACTTGCAATGGAATGGAAATTTTTTTATGATCCGCAACGCGTTCGCTTTTGCCTCGTTTTGCTGTAACTTTGTTTTAATTTGTTGAAGGATGATGAATGCAATTGCCACTGACTGGCGGACTAACTCAATAAAAATGCATTTGGCATTTTTTGATGGTCATATTATCTGACTAGCGAGATTCCCGCTATCCTTCAATTAGAAGTACAATTAAATTTTGCCCGGCAACTTTGTTGTCGTTTTTATGAGCAGCGTTGGAGCTTTATCGAACAATGTGTATTAAGCGCCACTCGAAAATTTATTAGAATTTTGCGATTTAAAAGTTTCTTCCTTTCTCTGCGTGGCGGCCAGACCCCGGCCAGACCATATATCAAATACCCCCCATGCAGCTAGCTCCTCTTGGCTTGATAGACGATTTATTAAGCGTTTTATTATTAGTTTTTCTCGTTTCGGTGGCTTTTGTGGCATTTTTGATTACAAATTCCAACGGCTTTCAGTTGCCTGTAATTACACAAGGAGTCTTCAAATTGAAGAGAGGCAGGCTTCAAGGGAGAAATGTGTTAAAATTTTACTCTTTAGCGACACTTGCACGTAACATGTCATGCTAACGTATAATTATATTATTGTTGTAGTTTTCTTTGTTTTACACATGCCATCCCAACCACTTCGACTTCGGTCACGACCATGGCCATAGTAGGACTTAGATCTTTGGCTGTTGATAAACATGAATGCCTGCGGGTCACATGGTGGTGGTGGGCTGCAGCCAGGGAAGAAAACGCACGTGTTAACAAGGATGCGATAAAAAATAAATAGCGAAGTGAGGAAATAAACGCTAGAATGACAGGAAGTGTGTGTGTGTGAGTGTGCGTGACATTGTAACTTGGACGGGGGTAACCGAGACTGGGTGGTTCAGTTGTGTTGTCCACACGAAAGCAACAGGATATGTGTTTTTGGCGTATTACACCTACTAGAGGTGTGTGACACCTAAAAAAAGCATAGCAAAAAAAGACTTTTCCAACATTCTAGAATTTCCATAAATTTTTAATTCAATATCTTGATAGCGTTGCTTAAACTTTGCACATAACTTTCAAACCACAATCAAACTGAACAATTGCCCCAGAGACTGACAGCCTGAACATTCCCCTCGGTCTAGGTCCAACCTCTTTTGCCTAAACTTTCAACTTTGAGGCCATTAATCAATTAATTAAGTATTTTATGAATATTTTAGCCACAAACTTGAGCGGAAATTGGCATCATCACAATTGTGGCCCGTGACCGGGCGGCGAGTTTTACCTTTCGCGGGGCACTTAGCCCCCAATGCACATGAATATTTTAAGCTAAAAGTTATGTTTGTCGGCTGGAGAAAACTCGCCGGCAAACGAGTTATGATCCGGGACATAATCGAGCTTATGATGACGAGCTGCCGTTGACGCAGATAATAAGCAGGATGCTTCAGAGCGAGCGGCAAGGGATAATGAGTTTGAGCTTCCCCAAAGAAAGTTCCAGGCAAAACTTTCTGACTAATTAATTAAATGTTCTATAAAAATGTTCAGCCAAAAGTTTAGCATGAAAAATGAACATCGAGCGTGAAGAAAAACAATTATTTTCAATAAAGAACAAAGGAGAAAAAAAAGAGAGAAGAAATGTTTGCCCAAAAGTATATATGCAGGTGTTTGGATGGTGCAGGAAGGTGAAGGAAGTGTATGACATTTTTTTTTTGTTGTTCCTGCCGCCATCACGATAAAAAGTTTTTTAATGAGTTTGCCAAATGCGCAAGCAACTTTTGAGTTATGTCACTGCAAGTTAAAATCGATTTTCAGCCACAAGAGTTGATTAATTATTGAGCATCTTGAGCAAATTGAAAATATTTCTGACTGCTGATGTCAATGCTGCATACTTTAACATAAGCTTTACCTTTTTCCTGGCCGTAATGAAACCCTTAAGTACTAATAGATAGGACTTCTTCTTCATACACAGTTTTTATACCCTTGCAGAGGGTATATCGAAATTGTCCAGATGTTTGTAACGCATAGAAGGCAGCATTACCGACCACATAAAGTATATATATTCATGATCAGCATGACGAGCTGAGTCGGCCATGTCTGTCTGTTCCTATGCTATCTCCTCAGTCAGTTTTCAATCTATCTTCACCAAACTTTGCACAAAGTCTACTGGTACAAATACGCTGCAGATTTGTCGGAACCGGCCAAATCGGATGACAATAAGATATAGCTGTCATAGGAACAATCGGTCGAAAAACTAGTTTTAGTAAGAAAAACTTGGTTGTTTTTAATGCAAACGTCTCCAAACTTTGTATTTACTAGTTTTCAAAGCTGATCTATAATTCTGCCACGTTTGGTCGAAATCGGACATATATATAGTATGGCTGCCATAGAAAAGTAAGGTTCGTAAAACAGTCTTAGTAAGAAAAACTTTTTTGTTTTCAATGTAAACCTCTTGAAAATTGGCATATATTTATTTTAGAAGCTTACACACAATTCTTTAAAGTTTTGTCCAAATCGGATGACCATAGGTTAAAGCTGCCATAGGAACGATCGGTCGAAAAACAAGTTTTAGTGAGAAAAACTTTTTTGTTTTCAATGGAAACGCCTCCAAACTTTGTATTTCTTTATTTGCTATGCTTTCCCATGATTTCACTGAGTTTGGTTGAAATCGGACATCCATATAGTATAGCTCTTATAGAAAAGTAGAGTCTGAAAAGTTGTCTTGGTGAGAAAAACTTTTTTGTTTTTAAAGGAAATGTCCTTAAAATTGTCATTTAGTTGTTTGACATGGTTTTACACAATTCTACAAAGTTTTGTCAAAATCGGATAACTATAGCAAATAGCTGTCATAGGAACGAACGGTCAAAAAACTAGTTTTAGTGAGAAAAACATTTTTGTTTTCAATGGAAACGCCTCCAAACTTTGAATTTCTTAGTTTGCTATGCTTTCCCATGATTCCACTGAGTTTGGTTGAAATCGGACATCTATATAGTATAGCTGTCATAGAAAAGTAGAGTCTGAAAAGTAGTCTTAGTGAGAAAAACATTTTTGTTTTCAATGGAAATGTCCTTAAAATTGGTATTTATTTGTTTGCTAGGCTTTCACACAATTCTGCAAAGTTTTGTCAAAATCGGTTGACTATAGCATATAGCTGCAGTACGAATGATCGGCTGAATAAGAAGTTCTATTGAGAAAAACTTTTTTGTTTTACATGGAAACGACTCCAAATTTCTTATATGTTCCTTTGTTAGGCTTTTGCATGATTCCACTAAGTTTGCTTGAAATCGGATATCTATATAGTATAGCTCCCATACAAAATTAAGCTCTCAAAAGTAGTCTTAGTTAGAAAATGGTGCTGCAATGGTATACAAACTTCTCCAAACGGTGCGAAGGAGTCAATCTGCGTGTTGCACAAAAACTCAACATGTCTAGAAGGCCCCAAACACTGCGTTGAGCTCTCTCCTGTCCATCAACTTATTGGAAATGGCCCTGTTACTCTGTCGGCCTACTCAAAAGCCAAAAAGACGCCCTTTACCAACATTGTATCTACCGATTACCGGACAAATGTCGTGCTGAGAGGCAGATCCCCACTCATCTTTACAGCAGAGAAGTCCCTAATATGTTTGAATGCTCCAAATGTGCCATTAATCCTCAGGACACCGGACACTTTTTCAATTATACCCTAAATCCCATTGCTTACATAGCCTAGGCATAATCCTTGCTCGAACTTATCCCAGTTTAGCTTTCTACATCTCGGTATATAAAAATACGAAAGATCAATAAAATTCTCAGATTCCCCTTCGATCTGTTTGTTTGCTAAACTTAGTAGACAAATGGAGGATACAAATTAAACTCTTTTGTAGCTTCTCCTCTATACAAACATGCTCCTCTACACATGCCAACATCTTTCACAATAGCTGTCAATGACAGGCAAATAGACTGCCATCCGCATCCAAATCTAATCCACACACACACACACACACACACCCATACACACATTAATGGTCAATTTCATTTCGATTTGGACCTTGGTCTGGATTCGACTCTTGCAATTACCGCAGACTCCTGGGGAGCGCATTGAAAACGTAAGGCCATAAGGACCTCATGTGGGTTTTGTCAAATTAGCGCATCGTTTGTTGTTTACCTCTTCTCTGCCCCGCCCCAGACCCTCAGCTCTCCTGCATATGTATAAAAAACTGGTTCATTTTTAAGTCAAGTGATTCCGCTGGCCATTTCTGGCCACTTGGCTGGGAATGATTCAGACTCAAATCACACACAGCAGGGGGCGAATTTGAATGAGTTTTTGGGGTACTGACATGCAAGAATGCCTGGCCGCGGGCTGTGCTTCTTGGACTAATCACAAATTCATTTCATTCAAGTGCCGCCTGGAATGCAAATTGAGCAATTAGAAGGAGTAAATATAAAGGGTTCTGCTTTCCAGATGGGATGGTTGGCAATTGCCTTGAAAATGTGACAACACCTCGTTTATTTCTTGGATAATTCCCATTAGTTTTTTTTGTGTCATCCTCCATATTTCTTTCCCTTCATTGCACTTCAATGCAGTTGACATTTTTATTAAAAGCTTTAAGTTGTAACACACACTCACGTCCTCACACACACACACACATAAAAGTCCTGCAACAAGGATTTGCAGCTGCAATGGCAGCGGCTGCTGTCAACTTATTGGCTGCCATGGAGCATGCTGTCTTATGGAACAATGTAATAATGCCAAAATATATATATATGAGCTTTAACTTTGCGTCAGTTCTTAGTCATTTTTCCACTATTCTTCTTCCATGTTTTTTCCTGGGATTTACTTATGACGCACCAGCCAGCAGACTTGCAGGGCAAAGTCTCCTTTGATAAATGATTGTAGAGAATGGTGCGGGAGTGAAATGTGTTATAAATTGGGTTAATGACAGTACAAAAATTCGAAAGGATTCCCCCAAACTTGCCGTATTCACACCGCTCCTACTTCAAGCCAATTCCTGATATTCTGGGCCAACATTTTCGCTTTCGCACACACATAATTTTCGTGTGTGTGTGTGTGTGTGTGGGGGGGTTCGAAATTGGATTCTGGGTTTTCTGGGCTTGGCAGCTAAACAGATTTGCAGTGCACCAAACGTTTATGGGCCTACCCACCTATCTATCCCCCCACGCCCCCACATGTCGATCCTTGCTCGTCCCATCGCCCACATGGAGGCATGTTCATAATGTGCATAAACATTCTCGCATCCGTTGGCAGGCGGCAGCTGTTGCCGTTGATTTGGTCGCCTTCGCATTGTCTTCCAACTGTTATGTGTTAGATATGCCAGAGAGTCCCCATCCCCCCCCATCCAAACCATTTCGCGTTGTTGTTTCCCGCATTGCATTTGTCGGGATGTGGCATGTGGACTGTGTGTGTGTGCCGTGCCTGTTGCCTGATAATGAAGGCCTGGCAAGGATTTTAATTTAAGTTTGAAATGCAATTGAATTTAAATTTTCCACTGCAACCAGCCGTAATTCAGATATGTGTGGTGTGGTTCTCTGTGACATTTATTAATGAGCTGGCTTGGCCAACTTAAATGCGGCAGCAAAAAGTTCAAGAGATAATTGCGGGCAATTTTCAATGCGGAAATCGAAACTGTGGCAGGAAAAAGTCTCACAACGAAATTGAACATTTCAAATTGGGCTTTTTTTTAAGTGAAGCAACCCAAGCTGAGGTTCTGATCTGTCACTGATGTATGGCAGGAATAAGAAGCTGTATTAACAGAAGATTAAGTCGCCGGGCCATCTAGTATAGTAATATATTTCTAAAAGATTATAAATGATCTTGTTTTTTTTTGACAATGACCCAATTGTGAATATACACAGAGAAAAAAATAATGATTTGATCTGTGGCTCAATATTATAGTTCCTCATATCAATTAAAAGCCAATATAATACACTGATAAAAGATATCCATCCGAAACGGGATTGAAAACAGGGTAATCCCAGATGTTCTTGATCTGATCCCGGAAAAGATTGTTTTCACTCCCACTTTTTTTTTGTAATCCCAAAAAACAGGATTACTTTAAGCATGCTCCGGGATTACCCTGTTTTCAATCCCATTTCGGATTGATTTCAGAATTTTTTTTCTGTGTACTTATAAAAACGGTGTATTCGAGCATATAACATCGATATTTTAAGATCAAATTGATATTTTAAGATCAAACTGATATTTTAAGATCAAATTGATATTTTATAATATCATTTTGTCACAAAATAACTAAAAAAATATTGAAAATGATATGGTAATCAGCCTGTACAACTTGCACTTCACTTTTCACCTCTCCTTGACCCTCTTTCACTTTTCACGAACGGTATGGCGTCTGGTCGTACTCCACCATTGGACATGCGTTTGGTTAAATACTGAACTTTTCAAATGAAACTCTATTTGTCTCTTTCCATCTTTACATTTTCAATACGTCCCTTTCTCTTAAGGGTCAAAATGAAATGCTTATAGTTTCGAAATGATATGAACAGGTACAATTTTAATTATAATTACAATTACAGTACTACAATTATTAGTACAATTATTAATTGTAATTATAATTATAATTGTATCTAAAAAGCTGAATTATTGACTAATTGTGCTTACAAAATTTGAATTACTCATGTAATTGTAGATGAAATACATTTGCTTTTTACCAATCTAGAGTGGAAAACATCAAATATAAGTCTTAGCTAATCATGGTAATCGAATCTAGCTAAAAAGGTAAATTTTGTAACACAATTATGGCCCTTCCTACTTTTTACAAAGCGTGCAATAAACTTCTTAAGCCAGATGTGTGAGAGGCGGGCTTATACAGTGTATGAGCACTCCAACTAGTATACAGTTAAAGCTTATACCTAGAAATTCAAGAATAATTCATAATTTGAAGCAAAATTACTCAATAGTCCCCCTTAAACAGATCGAATTATTCAAGTAATTGTAAAAGTAATTAAATTGTGAAATAATCACTTGTAAAAAAATCTAAAAAATCTTAATTTGGAATGGTTTTTAAGTATCTGAACAATTGTAATGGTTTTTATACTCTGTACCGAAGGTACATAGAGTATTATAAGTTTGTGCAAAAGTATGTAACATCCAGAAGGAAGCATCTCCGACCCCATAAAGTATATATATTCTTGATCAGCATCAACAGCCGAGTCGATATAGCCATGTCCGTCTGTCCGTCCGTCCGTCTGTCCGTCTGTCCGTCTGTCTGTCTGTCCGTATGAACGCACAGATCTCAAAGATGGTAAGAGATAGAGGTTTGACATGTATGGGACATATGCTTCTTATGTCTGCAGGCAGATCAAGTTTATTTTCAATTTTGGCCACGCCCCCTCCCGCCCCCGCAATTTAGAAAAAACGTCATATCTCCCACAGTTTTGAAGATAGATGGCTTGTTCCTTCTGGACATATTTAGTTATTAGGATAACTTATCGATCCGCCAAAGAAATGAAGAAGATCGGATGAACGGTTTTCGAGTTATGATCAAAAGACAAATTTTCTTGGTACAGAGTATGTTATAGTCGGGCTTGACCGACTTTCTTTCTTGTTGGATATAAGATTTATATATGCCGGACTTACATCATTCAATTTCATGTTTTCATCACAGTTTAGGCGAGGATTATCTCTTGCTCTTTAGATTCAATAAATTTTAACCGAATTTAGAGACATTTTTCAGATCAGAAATATCCCAGATGCCATAAAGTTCAAGTGTTTTGCCTAAATTCATATTGAACCTACTCCTTAGCTGATCTTCCTTCTTCTTCAGATACCCACATAAAAAAAAAGACCCCGACATTATGAAATGGCAATTTAAAACAATTTGTCAACGACACTACAACCGGACGCACAAAATCTACTAGGAGCGGAATGAATGGAAAATGTGAAAATGAAAATAATAATGAAAGAATGAAAATGAATTATGAACTATCCGGGAGCCCAAAGGACCCAGCCCAGAGCTGTGTGTGTACGTGAGAGGAAAGCTAAAAATGATTGTGTATGTTAAGTTTGGCACGCGGCACGCCTACAATAAACCGCAATTCTCTCCCACACTCTCTCACTCCCACTCTCTCTCTCTGTCCCTGTGACCACAAAAGTATGCAACATATTTCACAGTTCGAGGCGAAAGAGGACAAAACAGACCCAAGGGAGCCCAAAGCAACTGTGCCACTTCAACGAGATTGTCACACAGCAGACGCAGACACCCCCGCCGCCCCGTTGTCATAGAGAGCAAAATTTTGACTTATGAGCCCTCCGGGCGCAAGTTACTCGTATACTTAACTACTTGCCGCACTGTTCCTGCTGCGAGTCATGTTTATTGCGATTTCATGTCCCATTAAACAGAGCAAGTGAGAGCAAGAGCTGGCACTGAAACTGACTCTCAAACTGCCTGCTAATCTGTTGATAAATAAACAAAATGCACAACATACTGAAAGAGTCGTTGATAAATGTCAAAGCATTTTTACCTGTGCCACAACTTATCCACATCGCATGCAGCTCACGTCGGCCAGCACGCAAATGTGACCAGCAATGAGTGTCATTCATCACAGACAGCCGGGAGAGGGGGAGTGGTGGCGGGCGGGCGGACAGGGCGGGATATGTAAATAAAGAATTGTCACTTTGACACGTTTGATGCGTGCCAAATGTGGAAGAAATTTTTATTTATTTGGCCCAGGAGTTTCGTCGCATTCGAAAGCTCTTTATCAAAATCACCCAAAGCCATTGAATCGAACTTTGTAGTTCTGCCTTGCCCTCTCCTCAAATGCAAACACATCGCGTGCTCTGCCCCCCTTCGTGCATTTTAGCTGAATGCAAATTCACATTTTAATTCTATGCAAATTATACGCTGATTATGCTGTCAGCATCAGCTGAAGTGCAGCCATATTTTTTGTTTCCTATACATATGTTTAGTTTTAGTTCCCCAGTCGTTGTTATTGTTTAATCATTTTCCAGTTTTGTGGGCTAATTCGTTGTGCAACAAAGCCTTTGGGCATGCAAATGTTGTGCTATAGTTTTATGTATTGCGTGTGGCAAAATAGGATTACCTTGACCAGGTGTTTTAAAGATAAGACTGCATTGAAGGCTGCTGATGAAAAAATGAATCTTTTTGCTTACCTTTTGAATTTATGCTTGTAATGTGTTGTTTTTTTTAATATCAAGGTAGAAAGTCCATCTAGCAGAACTTTTAGGTACCCTGTAACAGCAAACCTTCCGGCTGGAACCTGCTTACGATAGAACTTTGCACTATTCCATAGGTTTCAACCAAAGATCTAAAACTTAAGAAGATGAGTAAGGTCCTTATATGGAATTTAGCGAAGTGGACCTATGATTTTACATTTGTGTGCTGGTTGTGTGCCAAATTTGCTCAGCAGATATCGCATACATCCACAGGGAGAACCAAATATGTAAAAACTATATAAAAATTGAGATTTTCTACACGTTTGACAGGGATTTATACACGGGATTGTTCTGGGGAGAAGTGGAGAAAGGGGCACGGGAAGGGGTAAGACTTTCTTCTGAAAAGCAAACCACTTAAATATGGTTTTTTTACTCACCTGGTCTGTGGTTCCAGCTCACAACGCACTTACCTAGTCTCTGCAATGTATCTCAGCATCTCAGCATACAAGACTATCAAGCACTCGCGTGGCATTTCCCCAAATCACAGTACTAAGGGAAAGCAAGGATGAGCTACTGTATCAACAACACGTTTTCTGTAGATTTTCTATACTTACACTCAGGGAAAAATCGCATCTAAATCAATCATATTCGATTTTACTACACCACTTTGGTATGTAAATGAATTGGAAATCACTTTCAACGTACTAAAAACACATTAAAACGGTGATTTTTAGCTACCCCCTTCGATATTCCCAAGTCCAACTGGAGAATTACAAGCGGTCGGGGCTCAATAGTGTTCGAATACAAAGGACTCGAGATCTTGATATAAGAATTCGGAGTTTTCCAAGCCTAATTGAATGCTGAATGTAGTTTATCTACATACGTGGCATGTTCTCGAGTGGGCAAGAGGCTTTTGAGTAAGAACTTGTATACTTACTTCTACATAGAGCTATCTGTCACAAAAACCTACAAATATCATAGCAAAATTTGAGTTTATCTGACACACATCTATTTAGAAGAGGAGAAATCGGCCCATAGTCAACATGTCTGTTATGTAAAACCATTAAATTTATAGAAACAGCACAGTTTGAGCTGTGGTTTAATCTTAAGAGCTTAAAGGTTCTTTTTTTCTTCTTCTATAATCCCATTCATACACTTTCTGTGCTCCCTCTGTCCTGCATATGGAACAAAAAAAAAAAACGTATAAACCGGAACCTCACACGTTGCCTTGACAGATTATATGCTTTTGCCTGGCATCATCGCAAACAAATGAGTAAGTAAAATATTTTACAAAAGTATCTTTTGACAAAAGCAAAAGATGGAATTAGTAAACATGAAAACGAGCATTGTTTTGTATCTAACAGATACACATGCAAGTACTTCATTTGTTCCTCCTTTTTTTTTCTACCATAGCTGGCAAATACGTATGGGGGGAGGACTTTGTCCTTTTTGAAGTAAAGTTGCCAAGCGGCAACAAGGAAATTTATTTGTTTTTGTTTTAGCGCTCACTGTGATTGTTGTTGTCAGAGCTGCTGCTGCTTCCGTATGTGTCTGTGTGTGTGAGTGTTCGTTGATCCTGTCGCCATCTGCTTTCGGCTTGTGCTTTTGCTTTGTTCTGTTTAATTTTGAGCTTTGTTGTGAATGTGTTTTCATTAATGTTATTATTCCACATTTCCATGTTTACGTCAATGTCGAGACACTGCCAGTCTCTAATTTGTATGCATAATTTAGAAAGGAAGGACCATTTCCCATTGTCAACATGTGTGTTTGTCCAAGGATTCTGCTCGTCAAGTCTGCTTAAGTATTGATGACTCAATTTCGAATGGGAATACGTAATCAAAGTTGATTATGAGAGGCAAATGATGGGCAAGGATTAACATCAAACTATTCTCTGACTTTCTTGGTGCAGCCGAAATTGAAATAGTTTTGCACGATTGCATAAGAAAACAAAAACAAAAACAAAAGAACAAGCAAACTGCATGCCCAGGATATACAATATAAAAATTCTTTTGCCTTGCTCTTTCTTTTAACAAAACTTTTAATTAAGAACCTGCAGCCAAACAAACAAACAAAAAAACAGGAAAAAAAATAAATGTAAAACTGCAACTGCAATCAATCTAAATGTCAAGCTGTCAATAAAATTGCCAGCCAAGTTGCAATTGTCCTACACATCCTGTAAGGGAGCAGGAAAAACACGTTTGCATACCTTTTTCTAGCTGACTGCATCTAACTGTCGGCTTTGACCCCAATTGGGAAAGTTGGGGTTAAGCCAATATGTGCCAAGAGAGCAAGTCGTGTGAAACAAATGCTGGAACGAACATGCGAGCACACACATGCAAAGACTGCGGTTACTCATTTGAGTCACAAAGAATTGAGAATTGAGAATTATATAGTACTTTAACTCCTTTTTATATTAAAAATTGAGCTTGGTGACCTCATCATAGGCGACTCTCCAACAAACCATCCACTGGTGGAAGTCTCTGAACTCTCGGACTAAGCTTGGACCGCTTGTTTTGATGACACATCATACAATCTATTGTTCTGTTTGTTGAACGAAGCCTCTGTGGGTATTGTTCGTGCTCTGGCGACGCAATGCGTTCAATTTTGTCCTTTTTTTTGTATGCAATGAGTCTCAAATCACGTTTGTTCATCTAATTGCGCAGTGGATTTGGACGAATTCGATGTTTTAAGGCTTTGATGGCTTGTGGCATTCGCAAAGTGCGCTGTCGGCCATCAGTATCCTGAATTAACAGAGTTTCGGGTGATTTCCAGTGGTAGCAACATTCGATTTTCGACCAAGCCCCATTCTATGAGTGCCATTAACTGAAGCCAAGATCCTTTGATGCAGTAATATAGCATGAATGACACTTGTCAATTAGTCTCGAGGAATAGATTGTTCAATACATGCACCTAAACAATAGCGACTATTAGGTATATAGAGAAAATGTCAGATTTTCGTCAGACTTAACTGTTTTGACCAACAAAACCCTTTTTTCGAACGACTTCTGCTTCTACTTCTCTCATCTGTTATACCCAAATGTTCTGTAAGGCTGTTCTCCAATTGAATTCAATTTTCTACTAAAAAAAAAACCCCACCTTCCATACACTCTGACATTGCAGTACCAATTCCAAATGGCATTCCAATGCTTCCTCCACTCTTTGCTGTTTGATGGCCAACCGTTACAATTCATCAAACAACCAGAATAGATATTACTTCATCGAGAATCGAGAACAATATTAAATACTTCAACATACAACAGCCAAACTGTCAGCCGCCGCCAACAACAATGGAAACGACCTCAGAGTGTGTTTACATGGGGATGAAACAAAAGTAAATTGCAATAAAAGTTTGTAATTGACAAACGGACAACAAACAAAACTCCACTTCAGTTTTGCTGGACAAGAGCGGCGAGAGTGTTGGAAGGTCGAAACTCCTGACTGTGACTGTGCGGGATGGAATGGGATTGGAGCATCAACAAAAACCGATTTTGAAAACAGGAAGCAACAGCAGCGGCAGCAGCTAACATTGCCGTTGACAACTGAGCCTGGTCCCACCACCCGCATATTGACTTTGTGCGAGGCGTACAAACGATTTCCAGATTTAAGAAAAATAAAAGTTTAGTGCCCCAACGAGCAAATCCGTAGCCGCAATCCCGAACGAACGAAGCTAACCACCAGACTATGGCACATACACATCAACAACGAGTTGTACCCTCTGGCAAAGCAAACAAAAGACGCGTCTGTGGTTAGACCCTGGCCCCCCCCAACCACCCAACCGCCTCAACCGGCTCATTCTGCTCCTGGATGGGCTGTCGAACGCAAAATGTCGATGGTGGTTACGACTTTGACTTGTTTCTGGGTAAATAGACTCACTCGATTTGTGTGTTGGGTAGTGACAAAAAAGGAGAAGAAAGGGAGACAAGTGCAATCGTGTAAGGTGTTTGGAACACTCCATATGTTGGCTTTAGTCAAAAGGTGAACAGAGACAGACATTGGGGTCTTCGAAGTAAACCAAATATAGTTCCAAGGCGAGTAACCGAACTATAAAGGACTTCTAAGAACATATGTAAAACATATTTACTTAATTAGTAGGTGCAAATAACTAACTCAAAGCTCTTCTAAAATCATTACAAAACTTTAAACAAAACGTGTGACTGCAAAATTTCTTGGTCAATCTGCCAAAAGTACAAAACTGAACAACTTATTTGAAGAGCAAAGCAACTAAAAATGTATAAAACTTTTAAAGTATAAAAAACTTAATAAATATGTAAAGCCAACCAATTGAAAAGCTTTAAAGTAAGTCACAAAAAATGGTTAAATTCTTTAAGCAAATACAAAATTAAAGGCTTCGATTCAATGAGAGATAACTGCTCACCGTTAATGCAATTTCAATTCGTTTACTTTGGAAACTTCTCCTGCTGTTCGAGATTCCCACTAAAGAAACTTAACTGCTTTTCATTTCTGCTTTTCCCTGCACATTTTCCATGCGATTGCCCTTTAGAAATCATAACTACCACCAAAAACCCACGACAAAAAGAGCTTCGATAAACCACAAAAATAAGTAAGAAATTTCAATAAGCAATTAGATGGCAATTACTTACAACAACTTTGGCTGGACTTTTGGTCCATGAGCTTTGGTTGAGTTGGGCAAAGGCAAAGCAATTACTTGAAATTTATACATATATGACATGAAGTGGAGCTCCTGAAGTGGCCGGCAAACCGAATCACATAATTGAAAGGCACTTGAGTACTTGGCGATTTGGGGTTGCGATTTGGCAACCGCAGAAACTAAATTGTGTAGTATGTGATGCACTGAAAAAAAACGGGGGAGCATAAGCATAATATAATCTATACAGAGTTTAATTAAGATTATGCTTGGCACTTTCAAGTACTTCAGAGTTTAACTAAGTGTATACCTAGTTCTTAGAAGTACTTCAATTGTAACCAAAAAGGGTTGAATTCTAAGAACGACCGTTGATTATACTGAAATGAGAAACAAAGTTCTTGAAATAAAGTTGAAAACTGACTTACCAAGCAGGCAAAAGAATATTTTCCTTAAAATTCCCAACTAGCTCTACCAGTTTTCTTCTCTTCTACTGTAATAGCATCCTAGACTTAAGTTAACCAAGGGTCCAAAATTCTTTGATTCAATAAAGAAACTTGAATTCAAGCAGATTTTGGCAAAACCTTAAGAATTTTAAAGGTCTAAACCAAGTACATACTAAACTTGATGGAAGCACTATTATTTCGTACCAAGAATATCCTTAGCGTTTGGTAGACTTTAACAATGGATACACTCCAACAAAGATATGCCTCGAATTGGTGTAAGGCTGTTTCTTTATAAGAAA
This sequence comes from Lordiphosa fenestrarum, assembly GCA_035044985.1. Classification (NCBI taxonomy): domain Eukaryota; kingdom Metazoa; phylum Arthropoda; class Insecta; order Diptera; family Drosophilidae; genus Lordiphosa; species Lordiphosa fenestrarum. Next base: position 131,780 of record JAWNNO010006292.1, on the reverse strand, counting down.
ATTGCCTTTAATTTAACTTACAAGGCATCTTTTTATCAAAATGGACAGATTTTAACCTAGAAGAGAAAGGGTATTATAATTTTACCCATAAACTATATATATTCTTGATCAGGGTGACGAGCTGAGTCGATTGAGCTTTGTTCGTCCGTCCGTCCGTCTGTCTGTCTGTTTCTACGCGAACTAGTCTCTCAGTTTTAAAGCTATCGAGCTGAAATTTTGCACAGAATCTTCTTTTTGTTGCAGACAACTAATATGTCGGAACCGACCGGATCGGATGGCTATATCTCATAGCTCCCATAGGAACAATCGGTAGGAAAACTAGTTTTAGTATGAAAAACTTTGTTCTTTTCAATGGAAACGTCTGCAAACTTTGTAATCGTAGGTTTTCTATATTTTTTTTACAATTCTAGCAAGTTTTATTAAAATCGGACAACTATATGGTATAGCTGCCATACAAAAGATAGGTCTGAAAAACAGTCTTAGTTAGAAAAACTTTTTTGTAATGGTAGCATCCTGCGATTTTATAATTGCTTGTTTTACATGCTTTTGCATAATTCTACGAATTTTTGGCCAAATCGGATGACTATATCATATAGCTCCCATACGAACGATCGGTCGGAAAATGGGAAAATGAGAGTTTTTTTTAAAAATATTTAAGCGAGCACTTGCAAAGGTATAGAAACTTCGGCACAGACGAAGTTAGCTTAGCTTTCTCGTTTTAAAGAAAATTGTCACTTAACTATAAGGTCACTATAAGGTCGTTTCTAAAGTCAGTTTAAGAGTTTAGCTGGAAAAGAGAAGTCAAAGGGCCAAGTGACTCAGATGTAAGAACGTCGCTTTTGACCATGGGGGTTGTGACTGGGGACAGAGTTTATACACAACATAGAAAATGCTAAATACACCTAAAAAAATCTAGAAGATTGATGAAAAAGATTTAAAAATACCTTAAAAATCGGGAAACAATCTAAAATCAAGTGTTTTGGGATTCTAAATATCGGACTTCGTATCGTGTACGTATGGTACACGTATCGCATACGTATCGTATACGTTTCCTATACGTATCGTATACGTATCGCATACGTATCGTATACGTATCGCATACGTATCGTATACGTTTCCTATACGTATCGTATACGTATCGCATACGTATCGTATACGTATCGCATACGTATCGTATACGTATCGTATACGTATCGTATACGTATCGTATCGTATAAGAACTTTGTACTTGAATCAAGTATTTTAATACTTACCGTACTATTGACACCGTTTGTATTTAATTTAAGTACAAATTTCTTGATTTTTCTAAACGCAGAGAGGAAGTAGACAGTTTCCAACTTGGAGCAATAAGGTTCGATGTTAAGAGAGTATATCTGCATCAAAGTATAGATATTCGTGCCAGATCTGAATCAAATATATAACAAGTTTGCTTCAGTTAAAATTTTGTTTTCTACGATTTAAGAACAAAGCTTACAAAAACCCAAGAACCAATTAAATTCTTGTATTCTACAATTAAACGATTGTTGTATCTTTAGAAGACTTTTTCCCACCGTGCACTTTCACAAAGTTTTCCACAGTGGGGCACGAAAAACTAATTGAGTTACATATTTGCCACTGACATGGGGACAAAGTTTCTTTTTCTTTACATATATGCAATACTTGACTGTTTTTTTCTGCCAAACTTTACATTGTTTAATTTCGACAAATGTAACAACACTCGAAAGCGATTCCAACCCCAGAATCTTTTGTGTTTGTCGCCCCATTTTCCTTCATGTGCCCACACAAGAAACAGGACGGAGGGAAAAAAAATAACTTCCCAAGCATAATCTTTGCTTGTTTCACAAGAACTTCGTTTGCACTACTCATGTTGTATAAGCATTCTGCGGGGAGAAGGCTGAGGGGTAAGTTTGGGCTTGTACTTTTCCGGCGGCGCCATCTTTAAGTTTCATTAGTATGTGTAAATCTGTTGTACTGCCTCACCCGCCTCTGGTTTATTTCTTTCACAAAAGTTTCTGTAATTGAGCTGTGCGTTGTGTATGTGATATATGAGTTGACATTAGTTTATCATGTGTTGTGGCAGTATTTTTGTAAAGATAATGCGGCTTAAATGGCTACAACTTTAATTGCAAGTGTGTTTTTGCAAGCCTTGAGGGGATCTCAAGGGCTTTGCCTAAATTAATCAGTCTAATTATGCCGAGCAGCAAAGCAACTTCAATTATTAATTTGTGATTCGTTTAATTTTTGCACCGCCACCCGGGGCCAAAAATATCTGCCAACAGAACACAACAAAGTGTCGCATTTTAATTATGCCCACGTTAAGGTAACATTTACCTGGGCTTAATTAAAATAAATAGACACATGGCACACACTGGCCTCCCCCTTCCTCCCCGTGTCCTTGAAATCGCTTCACGTAGTTATTATGCAGGCAACGTGTTTGGCATTAACCGATCTACTTAGTAGTTGGCTGTACGGCAATTTCCATAAGTCAACACGGAGTGGAGTCGGCAATTAAAAGCCATGTTCATCATGGTCCTAGTTGGTTAGCCAAAGCCACTTTCATTTAGCAAATATCTCTGTTCTTTCCTTTTGCGGCCTCTTCCGTTTTTTCGTTCGTATTCAAATCAGTTGCAACGCCCAATTAATGTAAGCCACCACAATGTTGCATACTAATGAGGCACGTCGAAGGGAACATGAAATAGAAGATGATACATTTAGAGGAGAAGAACTTAAAGGGCGGCCACCACAACAAGTTTATTTGCCAAGGCAAGGCAGCTGCTTCAGTTGCCAGTTCTTTTCCTCTTTTTTCTGAGATTTTAATTAAAAATGCAAACCATAGTTAATTGACTCAGGTGAATATTATACAGTGGCTGGGGGAAAGAAGTTCCTTTTATGCCGCTAAGGCTAATCACTATTTGATAAGGTTGCCACTGAATTTTTGGAAAATCTGCTGCATTTTTATATGAAACACTGGAATGTAATCTAATAGTACGGGTTTGAAGGAAGAGTTCTTGAATCTTCAAGAATTTCGCTCTTGAAATCGAGCCAAATTCGTTCTCAGTATGATGTATTTGAGCGATGGGACTGAGGTAAAACAAGAAAGAAAGTCGGTCAAGCCCGACTATAACATACTCTGTACCAAGAAATTTTGTCTTTTGATCATAACTCGAAAACCGTTCATCCGATCTTCTTCATTCCTTTGGCGGATCGATAAGTTATCCTAATAACTAAATATGTCCAGAAGGAACAAGCCATCTATCTTCAAAACTGTGGGAGATATGACGTGTTTTCTGAATTGCGGGGGCGGGAGGGGGCGTGGCCAAAATTGAAAATAAACTTGATCTGCCTGCAGACATAAGAAGCATATGTCCCATACACGTCAAACCTCTATCTCTTACCATCTCTGAGATCTGTGCGTTCATACGGACAGACAGACGGACAGACGGACATGGCTATATCGACTCGGCTGTTGATGCTGATCAAGAATATATATACTTTATGGGGTCGGAGATGCTTCCTTCTGGATGTTACATACTTTTGGACAAACTTATAATACTCTATGTACCTACGGTACAGAGTATAAAAACAGAGAGGAGAGCATGCACATTTGAGAGCTCGCTCTCTCAGTTTGATTTTTTATGGCAGAGGGGTGGGTGGAGCAGCTATCGAGCGGAGAGCGCACCCGATTTTTGCACACATGTTGCTTTGGAATTCCCAACCAATTATGGCATTGCTGGCATGGAGAGACTGCCAGTTGACAGGCAAAGACTGATACTCCTTTGAGGTGTTATGTATACCTCGAGCCGGCTAAAACTTGCTACATGGCTTAACAATTAGTTTTCCATGAAATAAATTTAAACAAAAAGGAAAAAAACAACTGAATCTATGAAGCTCTTGATAATCGGAAGAACATTCTATAATTTGGTCGATGCTGTATGCTCTTGATTCAAGAATGAATAACCTTGGATTTGAGTTCGTTTAGCACTTGATTCAAGAATTTAGCTACTTCATTTGAGAATGTTTCGTTCTTAGATCAAGTATTGAAGCTCTTGGATCAAGAAAACCAGGATCAAAAATTCATACTTGGATCAAGAATTTCGCTCTTAGATCGAGAATTTTCACTCTCTCTTGATCCAAGTATGAAATTCTCTATTTTTTCTCTGAGTGAACAGTCGCATGCGCTGTTTGCCTACATAATGTAGAAATATTCAAGTCAATGTTAATGCTCTGTTAATTAACATAAGGCGAGGTTAGTAAACACTAATTGCCCTGACTAACGGATATATCGAAGTCGCGCAGGGCCGATTTGAACTTATGCTCTCCTCTACACAACTCAAACCATCTCTGAAATCTGTCTATTCATAATAACAGACACACAGACATATCTATATCAACACTTTATAGCTTTCGAGCAGCATCCTTCTGGCTATTGCACAAACTAAATACACTCTGTATATCAAAAATAAGCTAAATCAATTTATATCTGCTGGATACTGTATTCCCATTTTATTGATTCATCCCTCTTAAAGTTTCCCCCCGCCCCAGAAAAACAAAACAGCAACTTAAAGTCCCAGGCAGAGTAGTGAAAGATTGATGGACATATTAATGGTTACATAGGGGCGGCGGGCGCTCCCTTCTTGGCGTCCGAAAGTCTTTCTCCATTGAAGCGGAAATCACACACAAAGATTTCCCACCCACACACATAAATGTCTACTTTTGGCTCCACTGACCACATTAACCGGAAGCGCCTGGCCGGGCAAACTTATGCAAACTAAGAGAGCCCCGGCCAAGACAAAAACTTGACCATAGAAAAGCAACTAAGAAGCCAATACACAGCGGCCGCCGCCGGATGATGAACCGAGGACCACACAACACAAAGTTTTTATGCCAGCGGCTGACAAAAAAAAAACAAGAAAAAGACCGAGAAAAATGAGAAATATAAAAAGAAGGCGTTGAAAATGTGCAAAGCTCCTCTCCTCCCTCGGGGGGCCGCCTTATTGTACAAAGTGTTGACTTTATATCCTTCATTTAGTGGACATAAAAGGGATATTATTAAAAGCTTAGAAAAGTAGCCGTTTCCTTGCCGCTGTCGCCCCCCCCCCGCCACCTATACATAAAATATTAGATGGCTACAAAAAGGAATACAATACAAACTGATTTGGGGGCCAGTTGACCAGAGAGCAGACAATGCTTACTCGCCTTTGCCTTTGGCTGGCTGCGGCTCATTTGTCTCTGGTTTTTTTTTTTGTTATTAGAAATATTCGTAAAAAGTCCATTATAATTATAAATGAGTTGAGTGCCCATCGTGCTCTTCATTCTCATTTTTTTGCGAGGGAAGTTTATTACGAGGCTCTTTTGTCAAATTGACTGCCACAATTTAATGAGCTGGCCTGGACCAGTAAAAAATATTTGGGCCAGTTATGAAACGAAAAGAGATAAAACGAAATTGACATGGAAATCTAATTTGATGTCTTTTTTGTTGTCAAATATTTGTTTGGCCTGGGGAATTTGTGTAGAATGAATCATTTTTTTTTTGCTAGTCTTTGATGAAAAGCCAGCAAGTTTATTTTGGGACAGTATTCAATAAACCATTTTGCAGCATTTGCAAATGGCTTTAAACAAATGCAAAAGAAAATATAATAAAACATTATAACCATCAACTTTAGACACTTTGCAGCCATTTTTACCCCCAAATGATGTCATTAAAGGCACATGTTTATGGCATTTTGAAGGCATTACGCATACGCAGCGTAAACACGCAACAGCTGTTGAGTGGCAAAAGGCATGCCTGTGCGTGTGTGTGTGTGTGAGCGGATGTGTCCGTTGAGATTTGCCGGCAAAACATGTTACGTGAAAATATTTTAAGCCTTTATGAAGGAGTCGGAAATCTTCCTTTGGCCTTATTAGGCGCATATTTGTAGAGGAGCAGCATTTATATGAATATGATATATGTCTCCCCTCTCCCCATCTGCCCCAGCACGCTTCCTTGTTGCCTGAGCGAGGGAAAAAACGTGACTGCGTCATCTTTGGGAATTTAATAAATTTCTGCTCAGACACAAAATATGTGTTAGATGTGGTTTGACAATTTGTGTCGTATTTTCGTTCGCCAGCAACTTTAACTCCCATTTAATTGCCGCAACTTTTTAGTCAGACTTTCTTTAATTAATTAAAAAACTTTGTTTGGTTAAGCAAAAATGTCAATTCACCTAGAAACTGGCAACCGCAAAGCAAAAAGCCTTTCGCATTGACAAAAATTGTTTGCTGTCATTCTGCAGCATCCTGCGCAGTAAAAGTAAGAAGTCATGCCAAGTTGAAGTTGCCAAAGTCAAATAAAAGATTTGCGGTGGCCCTCGCCCCAAATGAGTGAGCTCAGCAATTCGGCTTTTCATGTTTGTAGGCCAAGCCATAAAGGTGACTTTGATTGGTCGAAGCTCGTTTTCGGTTTTTGTGCTTCCCTTGTGGTTAACGAGAACATTTTATAGTCACAATTTTACAAAAGATCATGTGGTTTAGCTGGAAGCCGCAACCAGGAAGTGAATTAAAGTTTGGTTTTGGTTAGGAAATCAAGGAATAATGGTCTTTGGTGTCATTTGTGTTTCCGAACCAATTTTAAGGCACAAGTGGAATGTGTATACTTAATAAATGTTGAAATCCTTTGCTAACAATTGAGTTGGAAAGGAATGAAGAATTCGAGGGGAGTCTGGTGTCTTTGAAGGTGCCACAACCATCTGTTGTGAATCACTTAGTTTGTGCTTGACAGCCTCGTAAGAAAGAAACAAGAAAGAAAGTCGGTCAAGCCCGACTATAACATTCTCTGTACTAAGAAATTTTGTCTTTTGATCATAACTCGAAAACCGTTCATCCGATCTTCTTCATTCCTTTGGCGGATCGATAAGTTATCCTAATAACTAAATATGTCCAGAAGGAACAAGCCATCTATCTTCAAAACTGTGGGAGATATGACGTTTTTTCTAAATTGCGGGGGCGGGAGGGGGCGTGGCCAAAATTGAAATTAAACTTGATCTGCCTGCAGACATTAGAAGCATATGTCCCATACATGTCAAACCTCTATCTCTTACCATCTCTGAGATCTGTGCGTTCATACGGACAGACAGACGGACAGACAGACGGACAGACTGACAGACGGACAGACGGACATGTATATATCGACTCGGCTGTTGATGCTGATCAAGAATATATATACTTTATGGGGTCGGAGATGCTTCCTTCGGTACAGAGTATAAAAATATTGTATTATTTAGCTAAAGCCACAGCTGTGTTAGGCAATACTGCACACTGTTCGTGTGGCGGCACAACCAAAGCTTCAGCACAAGTATAGAAAGTATTATAGTTGGACCGATCTATTTCTTACGATTCTTTCTTCTTCCAGAAGCTTGCTCATCGAAATATTCATTTCCTAACCCTTTAAACATATATATTCTTGATCGGGACCACGAAATGAGCCGATTGAACAGTTTCTTCGCAAACTAGTCTCTCAATCTTAAAGCATTAGAGCTGAAGTTGAGTAGCACATAGGCTTGTCTTAACTGCACACTGTAAATATGAAGGAACCGTGCAGATCATACGACTATATCTTATATCTGCCAAAGGATCGATCACTCAAAACATGGGCTTTGGGAAGAAAAACTTAATTTTTTTTAAATATTTAGCGCTTTGTAACTTGGTCATTATTAATACAAGAAAGAAAGTCGGTCAAGCCCGACTATAACATACTCTGTACCAAGAAATTTTGTCTTTTGATCATAACTTGAAAACCGTTCATCCGATCTTCTTCATTCCTTTGGCGGATCGATAAGTTATTCTAATAACTAAATATGTCCAGAAGGAACAAGCCATCTATCTTCAAAACTGTGGGAGATATGACGTGTTTTCTAAATTGCGGGGGCGGGAGGGGGCGTGGCCAAATTTGAAAATAAACTTGATCTGCCTGCAGACATAAGAAGCATATGTCCCATACATGTCAAACCTCTATCTCTTACCATCTCTGAGATCTGTGCGTTCATACGGACAGACAGACGGACGGACAGACGGACAGACGGACATGGCTATATCGACTCGGCTGTTGATGCTGATCAAGAATATATATACTTTATGGGGTCGGAGATGCTTCCTTCTGGATGTTACATACTTTTGCACAAACTACGGTACAGAGTATAATTATTTACTTTTACACAGTTTCGCAAAGTTTGATGCAGATAATGGATAATGGGTCGGATAATGGGTTTTAGTGAGAAAAACTTTTTTGTTTTCAGCTGTAGCGTTCCAAAAGTTGGTTACTATTAGTATTATATGCTTTTAAACAGATAAGCAAAGTTTGCAAAGTTAGTTGCCTTAGAATGGAAGGTGGGGAAAATGGTTTTTAGTGAGAAAAACTTTTTTGTTTCAAATTTTAGCGTTCCTAAATTCGGTCATTGTTAATATTATTCACTTTCAAACACTTTCGCAAAGTTTGTTTCAAATCGTTTGACTATATCTTATAGCTGCCAAGGAATGGATGGTTGGAAAATGAGATTTAGTAAGAAAAACTTTTTTGTTTTAAATGGAATCGACTTCAAATTTGTTACCGTTTGGTTTGTTATGCTTTTCCATGATTCCATTAAGTTTGGTCGAAATCGGACATCTATATAGTATAGCTCCCATAGAAAAGAAAGGTACGAAAACTAGTCTTAGTGGGAAAAACTCTTTTGTTTTCTATGGAAATGTCCTTAAAATTGGCATTTATTTATTTAATACGCTTTCACACAATTCTACAAAGTTTTGTCAAAATCGGTTGACTATAGCATATAGCTGCCGTACGAACGATCGGTCGAAAAAGAAGTTCTATTAAGAAAAACTTTTTTGTTTTAAATAGAAACGGCTTCAAATTTGTTATATGTTCGTTTGTTAGGCTTTTGCATGATTCTACCAAGTTTGGTCGAAATCGGACATCTATATAGTATAGCTGTCATAGAAAAGTAAGGTCCCAAAAGTAGTCTTAGTTAAAAAAAACGAGCTGCAACTGTATAAGAGCTGAAGTTAACTTTCCTCTTTCTGATTTAAGCCTTATTTTGGCTAGCAAATTCGTACTCCTCCCTTAAAGTCTTAACAATTAAGCCATTAGTTTCCATTCTAACCATTTTAGCAGTCATTACAAAATCTTTTGGCATGAATAGCTTCCTCTCCCTTACATTCTCTCCGCACATTCCAATTAATTGTAATTAAAAATTAAAATGAATTCAACATTTTTAATTATGCAATTTGCTTTCATAATAATTAAAACAAATGTTTGGCTGACTGCCGCTTGGCAAACAAAATGCCAAAACGCACACGAAATGAGCCAACAACAGTATGGCTGTTCGGTTCACTCTTTGCCCACTTTTCTACATACTGAAAACCCATGTAGTTGTACGAGAATGTGTGTCGCCTCAACCATGAAAATGATAACAAGCCAAATGTGCGCCAAATTTGCCAGGAGCCCAAGGTGGTGGATTGGAGGGAGTGTGCGAGGAGGGAGGGTGAGAAGTGGAACTGCCACCAAATGTCGCCTAATTTGTGTGCGGGTTGGAAAGGGGTTCGTCGTCATCTAATGAGTTTATACGCAATTAGCTGGCGGTTTAAATGCAAATGCTTTTGGATTATAACAACAAAAGCATATTAAATGCACATTTCACCTTTATCTTATTGAATGAAATGTAAGCTCAATTGTTTAAGCATTCAACAATAGCTAATCCTATTCCCAGCCGAATCAACACTAACTCTAATCTGCCTCGCATCAGCAACGACTTTTTAAAGTTTTGCTCACGCAATTTCCATGACAATTGCAATTTGTTGTTTCCCCATGCTTTCAATGCGGCTATCAGCAATCTTTTAAGAGCCCAAGCAAATAAAACTTAAACCAAATTTACACACATAAAAATGGCTTTAAAAGCTGTCATAAAAATGGAAATCTGTTCAATGGGTTGGCTGGCTATACGTAAAATTTATACACTGAGAGAAGAAATGCTCAATATTAAGCTGATATTGTTTAAGATGGTGACAACTTTTAGACGATTTTAAATGACATTGTTTTCTGAGAAAGCTACTTTGTTTGAAAACGGAAGGGAGATGTTACTTTAAGGAATTTTGTGCCATCAGCTGCCACCCAAGGCAATGTATTAAAGCAGCGGAAGCTATTAGAAGAGTTATGGTATTTTGCTAGAGCTAGGAACAGTTTTTTATATCACGGTCGCCACTTTAGAGCACGGTCGCCACTTTTAGATCACGGTCGCCACCTTATTGTAACAAATTCGACGAAGCCTCCCGAGTATGCTGGACTTAGTATAAATTCTGCCTCACATATATGCGAAACTCAGGGCCGGATAAGACATGATCAAGAATATATTCCTTTAACGGGGTCTGTACAAGTTATTTTAAATTAAGCATCTCTTAAAGCTTCTCTTACCCTTTTTTGTATAGGTAAACATGGCTGACATGGCCGATACAGACTTGTTTTGCAACAAATCCTGTTCTTTTTCAGTTTCTTTCAGTGTATTGTGCTTCTGTGCATGCCTTAAACGTTGCACTTTGGTCAACAATTTCATTTTGTCGTCAGTTGGTAGTGGTACGCTTTGGGCGGGTTGGGTTGGTTTGGCCAGGCCAGGACACCATCGATTGTCGATGCAGCAGCAGCAGTTGAGTTGCCCATATGTGTGTCACTCCTGCTACCCACTTTTCCTATGTCGTTTTAGTAAAATTGCACAAAATTGTTTTCCGTTTCGTTTCATTTGGTTTCGTCGTTCGAATGGGACTTCTTCATTGAAAATGTGCATTTAAAATTTATTGCATTCACAAGCACAAAATTAACTGCTTGCCCCAGCACTCCGACAGAGCTGTCAACAATCGAAATAGCTGCTACAAGTTTGGCCAACAGTGTGTAAACATTCTGAGGCCTGGAAGGCAAAGCGGATATATTGTGATAAGCAAATTCACTTTTCACTTGTCAAGTATCAAATTTCTCACTCAAAGCCATATTTATACGTTTTCTTTCGTATCAGTTGTGACACTCCTCAACCGCCATCATTCCTAGACTCTGATTCCGTTTGCCTGCTGGCAACAAAACACACATATTTCCTGTCCCCTGCTCTCACAGCCACTTAAAAACCGCGACAGAAGTCAAACGCATTGAAACGCGTTCCAGTCACAGTTCACAAACAGCACCGCAGGGACCCATATATCAAAAATCAACAGAAATGGCAAAAAAAAAGAGAGAGAGAGGAAAAAAAACCGGGAAATACCCATGCCCACATGTGACAAAAGATAAACACAAGGAAGCAACATTCTAAAATCGAAAAAAAAAGCGAGTGAAAAAACTTTCATGCTGGCGACATTAAAACATGGCACAGGAGCCGATAAGAATGCAAATGAAATGACAGCAGAGCAGGCAGAAACAGCTCACCATTTACCCCCGGGGGGCTCGACGGAAGGGGAGCGAGCGAGCGAGCGAGCGAGCTGACTGGTGGATATGGATACGGCTAGCAGGGACTGAGCCAACAATCTTAATTGCGGGTCAAAGGGCAAACGAGCAAAAGAAAAATGTTTTACACGACCAAATGGAAATTGAGTTCTCAATCTTGGCACAAAAACAAAACGCAAAACACTAGGAAAGCAAAGAGAAACATTCTGAGTGAGTTGAAATTGGTTAAGGTAGAAGTTTTTAAATTAGAACAAATAGAGCAAATCAAATTCAATCGAATTTAAAACGGCTAAATAAAGGATTTAATTGATTGATCGGTCCAATATGTGAGACTGCAGTTGACTAACAAGGTCAAAGGTGCTATTTTATGAGCCTATGTCATTCTTGATGAGGTGCTGCAGTGGGCGCCTTGATTAGAGAGTTCTTCTGTGACTTGAGTAGATGTTGGGTGACAAGATCTGCTATGTATCGCTAATTGTGCCTATGTCCTCCTAGCTGAGGTGCGGCGGTGTGCTGTGTCTTGTTCATAGAGTTTTCCTGGCACACAGATAGACGTTGTGTTACAAATTTGTGACACGAACTGCTACACAGAAAAAAAAAGATCCAAAAAAGATCCATTTGGGAGGGATATGTCTTAAATATCCTTTTAATCATCCAACGGAGCTGAAAAATCATCCCAAGGATGATCCTCTTTCATATGCTTTGGCTGATTTTCAGCTCCGTTGGATGATTAAAAGGATATTTAAGACATATCCTTCCCAAATGGATACGGGAAATCATCCAATGGATACTTTTTCATATCCTTTTTTTTTCTCTGTGTACCTATTGCAACTTTTCTGTAGTTTTTTGAGTACTTTGCAAGTGCTAGTGATTCATTTATGGTCCATAAAGCACTGCCCAGCGGAAAAACAAATCGCAAATACCTAATCTTTAAACATAAGGGATCTTTTTCGAACTCCTAGTCGATTTTCCTGCAGCTGTTTGAATCGTATCGTATTCAAATTGTATAAATTCTAGTAGGTTAATAAGGATTTGAGATAAACCTACAGTCAGTATTTTGATTTTATAGCAAAAGGTGAAAGTTTGGTTGTACTTTTGAGACATTCTTTAAATTAAGCTCCCTCTTTAAACCCTTACAGAGGTTATATTATGGTAGCTATGTGATACAGACGATCTTGAAGGCTCTGCAACGCAGAGAAATATTCATTTCCGACCCCATAAACAGTATATATTCTTGATCAGGGTGACGAGCCGAGTCGATTGAGCTTTGTCGGTCCGTCTGTCTGTTTCTACGCGAACTAATCTCTCAGCTTTGAAACTATCGCGCTGAAATATTGCACAGAGTCTTCTTTTTGCTGCACACTACTAATATGTCGGAACCGACCGGATTGGATGACTATATCTCATAGCTCCCATAGGAGCAATCGGTCGGAAAACTAGTTTTGGTATGAAAAACTTTTTTCTTTTCAATGAAAACCTGTCCAAACTTCGTAATCGTAGGTTTTCTATACTTTTTTATAGTTCTATCAAGTTTCATTAAAATCGGACAACTATATGGTATAGCTGCCATACAAAAGATAGGTCTGAAAAACAGTCTTAGTTAGAACAAGAAAGAAAGTCGGTCAAGCCTCTGTACCAAGAAAATTTGTCTTTTGATCATAACTCGAAAACCGTTCATCCAATCTTCTTCATTCCTTTGGCGGATCGATAAGTTATCCTAATAACTAAATATGTCCAAAAGGAACAAGCTATCTATCTTCAAAACTCTGGGAGATATGACGTTTTTTCTAAATTGCGGGGGCGGGAGGGGGCGTGGCCAAAATTGAAAATAAACTTGATCTGCCTGCAGACATAAGAAGCATATGTCCCATACATGTCAAACCTCTATCTCTTACCATCTCTGAGATCTGTGCGGACAGACAGACGGACGGACGGACGGACGAACGGACGGACGGACAGACGGACAGACAGACGGACATGGCTATATCGACTCGGCTGTTGATGCTGATCAAGAATATCTATACTTTATGGGGTCGGAGATGCTTCCTTCTGCCTGTTACATACTTTTGCACAAACTTATAATACTCTATGTACCTTCGGTACAGAGTATAAAAACTTTTTTATATTTAAAGGTAGCATCCTGCAATTTTGTATCTGTTTGTTTTACATGCTTTCATCCAATTCTAAAAATTTTTGTCCAAATCGGTTGACTATATCATATAGCTACCATATGAACAATCGGTCTGAAAATGGGAAAAAGAGTATTTTTTGAAAATATTTAAGCAAGCACTTGCAAGGGTATAAAAGCTTCGGCACAGACGAAGTTAGCTTAGCTTTCTCGTTATACCTTTCTAGAGAGTGTATAATGGTATCTATGTAATACAGAAGATCTTGAAGATCTCGAACAATGTGGAGCAGGGAAAAAAGGCTCTGATATTTTAATATTTTCACTTTGATTTGAGTATTAACTCCATTGATTCGCTGCTAGCAAGGGCAGCCTTTGCTTAAAGCCTTTCAGTTGAAGTCTTTTTAAGTATTATTGGTGTCAAATAACAGAATGCCATCTAAAAGTGTTTCATCCTTTAAGTTTTCATACTTGAAACTTTCAATTAATCAAGCTTGGACTTTTGCTTCATTTTTTTTTGTTTTGTTATATAAAAGATTAAAAAACATTTACGCTTAAGATTTAACTTTGAGAGCTCAAGTGTCCCGCTGGCACAGCACGCCCCTTACTTAATTACAAATAACAGTGGGTAAGCCAACGAGAGGGAGAACCCCCCCCCACGAGTCACATCTTTTTTCGATTAAAAAGTTTAAGAAATTGTCAGAGACATCCACTTAACTGAGTGGCAGGATTTCTAACGTAAAATTTTACCAGAGATTAACGAACGATTAACGGTGTAACGTGGCTCTGGCAGCCGGCACGTGCTCGGTTGGTTGGTTGCTTGCGACGTTGCTAGGAATTTATATTTCGCAGGTGATTTGTCGCATAAAATTCGAATAATTCATAAGAGCGCAAAAATAACAAGCAACCCGCAAGCACCAGACCTCCCTTCACACACACACACACACACGCACACCGCAGTGCCAAACGCCGAAAAGTATGCAAGCAAAATGCGGCAAAGTTGGCGTCGCTGGCAACGCGGCGTATGCGTGTTAAAAAGTTTTGTGTCAGCGCGCAAAGTTGGATTGGGCGGTTTACAGCCAGGGAGTTTGTCATTTTTAGCAAACGTTTTGCGGGTTTGTTTGGCTTTGGCCCCCTTTTCAACATTTTTGTCACATTTTGCCCGCATCCTTTTTCTCTTTTTTCTAACAATGCGTAAATTGTATCTTAAGCGCGTGTAACTTTTAGGATATCTGATATCTGATTTCACGGTTGATATACGCCTTAAGGAGGGGGGGAGAGCAAGCCAAGCACTTGGTTATATTTCTGTTGATTTCTTAACTTAAAGTATGTATTTCTTCTACTAAGAGGAGATGAAAATTCATTGCCATGCAAATAATTGGAGTCAATTAAAGTCCTTTTATAAATCATGCTTTATTCTACGTACATTTGTTTTCAGCTTCGTTCTTAATGGCCCTTTGAATAATTTTCCAGAGAATAAATCCTGCTAAAGTTTTGACATCATCCCCCCCTCCTCTGCACACTTCATACATATCACTTCACTTGGTTTGTTTGTTTGTTTTCCACTTGTTTTTTTTGTTCTTGTTCCAGTGCCAAAGCCTTTTCAAATTAATTGCAGACTGCAAAATGTCGCTCAAAGATAAACGTTTCTCAAAAATCCTCACATTTGTGCCATACCTGCAGACAGCCCGGGTTGGGGCAGCGGCAGGGGCAGGGGCAAACTTTTGCCATGGAGACAATTGTACAAGTTCAACATTTGTCACACGTACAAAACATTTACACAAGAATGAAAGAAAAAAAGCGCATTAAACTCAACATCAGCATGGAAATTAACAAAGAAACATCAACATCAAGACTGCTTCCCCGCTGCCAGCGACTGACTCATGTGTGGATATAGTTGTCGTCAGTTTTAAACAGCACAAAGTCAGACAGAGGGAAGTAAATGCAACCAGAACGGTGGAAATATTTGGACATACCTCGTACTTTATTCCATTTGAATTTTGATTGTCTGTGTGCTCAAGTCTTCTCGAGAAAAAAAAAACTACAAAAACCAGACGAGTCTGCGATTTGCTCTGACTTTCTGCCAAGCTGTCACATTTGATGCGCCAGCAAAGAACTGAAGGAAGACCGAGACGTAGCTGCTGGGAAGCAATTTCTTTTGGTGTTGGGCAAGCATCTAAGACACTAGGATTTATTGAGGCACAGCATAGACTTTGTTGCATCAAAACTGTTTTCACAAAAGTGCACCTAAAGAAATAGGGAGAGTTTTCATATTAATTAAGTCTCTATAGGAAAATCTTTTGTCAAGAAAGAGATGAAGGAAAGCTAAGCTAACCTCGTCTGTGCCGAAGTTTTTATACCCTTGCAAGTGCTCGCTTAAATATTTTCCAAAAATACTCGTTTTCCCATTTTCCGACCAATCGTTCGTATGGGAGCTATATGATATAGTCATCCGATTTGGACAAAAACTTGTAGAACTATGTAAAAGCATGAGAAACAAACTAATACAAAATTTCAGCAGGCTACCATTAAAAACAAAAAAGTTTTTCTAACTACGACTGTTTTTCAGACCTATTCTTTGTAAGGCAGGTATACCAAATAGTTGTGCGATTTTAATAAAAATTGGTAGGATTATAAAGAAACATATAAAACCTACGATTACAAAGTTTGGAGTCGTTTCCATTGAAAAAAAAAAGTTTTTCATACTAAAACTAGTTTTCCGACCGATAGTTCCTATGGCAGCTATGAGATATTGTCATCCGATCCTGTTGGTTCCTACATATTAGTAGTGTGCAGCAAAAAGAAGACTCTGTGCAAAATTTCAGTTCGATAGCTTTAAAACTGAGCTCAATCGACTCAGCTCGTCCCCCTGATCAAGAATATATATAGTTTATGGGGTCGGAAATGAATATTTCCATGCGTTGCAAACTTCTGGGCAAAATTATCATACCCTTTGCAAGGGTATAATAAAGAGAACAAATCTTTTGTCAAGCAACAACAACCCATTTCAGAAGTATAAATAGAAAGAAAAAAGTCTAGAAGAAAACTGTTTGTCAAATAACAACAAACCATTAGGAGAAGATAGAGGGAATTGAAAAGAAGAAAATATTTTGTCAAACAACAACAACCCTTTTGAGAAAGATAAAAAGAAACAACAACCTATTAGAAGAAGATAAACGGAAATGAATATCCTCAGAAGAAAATCGTTTGTCAAACAACAACAACCCACTGGAAAGAGATGAAGGAAAATGAAAATCACTAGAAGAAAAGCTTTTGTCAAATAACAACAACCCATCCAGAGAAGATAAAGTTAAATGAAAATCCCTAGAAGAAAATCTTTTGTCAAGCAACAACAAACCACAAGAAAAAGATAAAGGGAATTGAAAATCTCTAAGAGAAAATCTTTCGTCAAACAACAACAATCCATTTACGAAAGATAAAGGGAAGGAAAAACACAAGAAGATAATCTTTGGTCAAACAACAACAACCTCTTAGGAGAAGATAAGGGAAACTGAAAATCCCGAGAAGGAAATCTTTTGTTAAACAGCAACAATCGAACAGAAATGTTTGAAGAAAAAGGAAACTCCGTAGAAAAATATGTTTGGTCAAACAGCAATAGCCCAATAAAATAGAGATAGAGTATACTGAAAGTCTATGGGGGCAACGTTTTGTCAAACAACAACAACCCACTAGAAAGAGATGCAGGAAAATGGAAATATCCTGGAATGGTGCATATATCTCATTGCCCAATCAAACCCACTTTGCAGCCGCTCGCTGCCGCTGATAAGCTATCAGTCTTAACAGGAAAACTTTTTATATATTTCATTTTTAATGCCTTCCAAATTAACTACTTGCCATCAAAACGCGACCATTAAATATTTCTTTCAGTGCCTTCTCTTCTCTAAACACGGAACAGAATTAATGTCTCTGTGCATAACATACAAAACGCAAACATAATTAAACTTGCCATGCCCATTTTGCAATTTCTGTTTTCTTCATCTGTCTGCGTCGGAAATAAAAGCAAATTTGTCACAATGAACCACCCCACCCCTCCCAGACGACTCACATAGACTCCCGGCCAACTGGGGGAGAGATCGTTGTCATAATTCGCAACTAATGAAACACGCGACTTCTGCCGTTGACATTTATGGCGGCCAACTTGAATTTTTATAGCCTCGAAATTAGTGCAGAATTGTGCTCCCGGCTCCAAAACCGACTCCGCGCTACGTATTGAGTCATAAAAATGGCGCTTGATTGGCTCGAGACGTGGGCGATGGCGAGGTAGACGTTCCGGATAAGTGCAACTAATTTGAGATATGCATTTCATTACTTCTGTAGTTTATCCTGAAACTGTTTAAATGGACAGTCTGTGGTCGGTCGGGTCGGGTGGTCCGCACTTAATTATGGCCAAATAAACCCCCCGCGCCAATGTCTGGGCAAACAATATGTGAAATGATTTCTAGCCAGCGGCCTGCTTTAAAATGCATTTTCAATTTTGTAAAAGCGGCTGGAAACGGTCCCTTTTTGGGGGTAAACTAATTTGCTGGCAAAATGGCAAACAAATGCCCATATTGAAAAAAGGAATTGAAGGGAGCGCTTTGAGGCCTCTTTGCATAACAAATACGCGTATGCAAACAATGTGCAAAATTCAGGAATGGAAGCCGGGCAAACAGCAGAGAAAAAAATTGGAAAAATGAAAAACAATTGCTCATTGTCTGAGCAATTATACACGCATTGCTGCGCCAACGAAAAACAACAAAAATTAAAAAAAAAAAACGTGAAAAACAAGAGACACAGACATTGCACACAAAGAAAAATAACCAGCCAGGACTTGCAAAGGATATTGCGCCACAGTTCCGGCAGTGTGAAGCCGCTTCCCTTTTGGCACATATGCGCCCCCAGCGATTGGTACTTCATATACGAAGTTTTTTTTTTGCTGATGAAAATGAGTTGAAAATAAGTAAAAAGGCCATGTCCTACAAAGCCCAAGGGTGTTAATTATTGGCCCAAGACGGGAATGGTGTTTGGCAATTGAAATGGAGTAGTGCCAGAGCTAGTGCTGCCTTTTAAAGTTTAAAAATCCAAACACTTTTTCACTAAACTGAACTATAAAGCTCTTCTTCAGTTGCGGTTTTATGTTCAGTGACTCTTGTTCAGAGGCTGCTGCTTAAACACTCTTGTTCAGTGACTCTGGCTCCAGTATCTCTTGGCAGTTGCTTTTGATCATTCACCTCTTATTCAGCAACTTTTGTTTGGTACTTTTGTACAGTTACACCTATTAGTTTAGTCACTCTTCTTCAGTTTCCTTTGTTTAGTAACTCTGGTTCGGTGATATATGTTTAATGAAGCCTGTTAAGTGACTCTTGATATCTGGTTTAGTTACTCTTGTGCAGTTACTCTTGTTCGATGACTCTTGCTCTGTGAACCTTGTTATGTGAGTATTGCTTGTTGACTTTACATTTGTCCTTGTTCTTGATTGGTGACTCTTGTTCAGTTACTTTTCTACAGTTATTGTATTTTGCAATTCAGTAACTCTTGTTCAGTGATTATAGTTCTGTGACTCCAGTTCTGTGACTTTTGTTCAGGGATTTATGTTCATTGGCTCGTGTTAAGCGACTTTTGTTTAGTTACTCTAATTCAGTTACTCTTGTTCAGAGCTTTAGTGACTCTTGTTATATAACTGATGTTTGGCGATTTACATTTGTCCCATGTTCAATGACTTCTGATTAGTGCCTCTTGCCCAGTTACTCTTGTTCAGTAACTCTTGTTCAGTGGCTTTTGTTCAGTGACTCATGATAAGTGAGTCTTATTCAATTAGTCTTGAATAGTGATTCATGAAAAGTTACTCTTGTTCAGTAATTTTTGTTCAGTGATTCTTATTTAGTGACTTTTGTTCAGTGATTTTTGTTCAGTTTCTCTTGTTAAGTGAGTCTTTTCAGTGGCTTTTGTTCAGTGACTCATGATAAGTGAGTCTTATTCAATAAGACTTGTATAGTGATTCATGAAAAGTGACTCTTGTGAAGTGCCTTTTGTTCAGTGACTCTTGTTCAGTGATTTTTGTTCAGTGATTCTTATTTAGCGACTTTTGTTCAGTGATTTATGTTCAGTTTCTCTAATTAAGTGAGACTTTTGCAATGAGTATTGCTTGGTAATTTGAGTATAGTGACTCTTGTTCAGTGACTTTTATTTAGAAACACCTAGCAGTTACTCTTGATCAGTCAGCTCTATTCAGTGACTTTTGTTGAGTTGCTTTTGTTCAGCAATTTTTGCTCAGTGACTTTAATTCACTTTCTCTCTCTCTCTTCTTAAGTGCCTCTTGTTCAGTTACTCATTTGTAGCAGCTCTCATGTCTCTAAGTGATTTTTGTTTAATGACTCTTTGTTCAGGGACTCTACTCATATGATGCTAGTCATTGGTCAAACAACAGCAATCACAAGCAAGAGATACGGAAACTCAGGTTAGAGACGCGTGTTTTACACAAACAATTGTGCAGCCAGGGCTTAAGCTGTGGTGTCTTTCAATCGATTGTCAGTCCTTGAGGTTTTACTCTGGCAATTTCCGACTAATTTCCCATACTTTTTCGCTTCTGTCTTCATGAGCACATCAGAGAAAGTCATCAATTTGGGAATTCCAATCCAAAGCCTACCGAAAATCCTCAATTAATGCTCAACAAAGATTGCATCTTCTCTAATCGGAATAGTTTTTTTTTGAACCTGGCTTGATGGATGCATGTGGGCCAAAGGGGAGAAAAATGTGAAGCAATCAAATGGTCGTAATGTCATCAACACCCAGCCATAAGTGGACAGGAGCTCACACACTGACACACACACACAAACACACACACATGAGTGGAACGAGTGGTCGAAGGAGCACGAGGATGATGAGTCGCTTTGGTCACGAAGCTATTTTTACGCTTGATTACACGATAAATGGAAATCAAACGTTTGATTGCTTAATGCGTTGGCCAAGGGTCACCATATCCAGCCAGTCCAGCAGCAGCAGCAGCAGGAGCAGCATTGCAGCAATTTTGCTAAAGTGCCAGTCTCAAGGGAGGGGGAGGATTAGATGGTTGAACATTTCAATTATTTATATGCTTGTTTGTCTCCTTCACTCTCTTGCTCTCTCCGGGCCAAAACTCGTGTGTGCACGTGTCTGATACGAGCCAGAGACCAGGACGAGGCTATAACACTTGACTGAACTTCCAGTTATCATTATTTTTTCTTGGACTTTGACTGATTTGTTGATAGTTGAGTGCGTTCGGGCTTAGTTATTGCTTAATTCCGACACCTCTGTGGGTTGGGAACTTTGATTGATTTGCTAAGCTCCTCCCGCAGAACATTGGAGTACAAATTAAAAGCTTCTTACTTTTTCAGGGGACGACTTAAACCGCTTATGTTAATTAAATTTTAGGGGTAAAGTTAACCGCTTTGCCTGCTACTGGCAATCAATCAATCGTCTTGTCTTGGGGCTTGTTGTTGTTGTTGTTGATGTTAAGTTTAAGTGGGAAATGTATTTGCATTTTTGGTCTACTTAAGTCATTTGTGGCAAAGGGAAAGGGTTGTCTAATCAATAACAAAACCATTTGACTAAGACAGATGCTGAGATGGTTCCTAAAACGCTTTCCCCTCCCTCGTGCCCTTAGTTCCACTTCAACACCCTCTTCAACGTGACATTGATAGCTTTTTGGCATGTCCCCTCAGCTATTGACACTCGATGAATGCTTCGTTGATTTCTGAAAATCTCTATATTCACACTCGACTGAGTTTCAAGTTCATCATAGTGGCAGCATACAAAATACAAGCGACCTTTGCAGTGTGCAGTTTTATTTGGATACAAAATGAATAGATAAAAATATTCAAACTTTGGTTAATCTACATATATTTGGCACTTTTTTGGTGTAAGACTTATCTCAGTGGCTTCCACTCATGGCCTGGCCAAACGACAGTTCTCCACATGGGCAAAATTTTCGGTATAAATCAAATCACAAATGGCAGCATTATTATCAAAGCTCATCTCGGCCACTTTGAACTCTGGATTGATGGCTATTTTGAGGATATAAGAGCCGGTCGGCATTTCTGTAATGTCCACCCATTGGCAGTCCAAGTTGAAGAGATAAACATCCGAGCAGTTGATTGAGATGCCTGCAAAAGGATGGAAAAAATAAATTCAAGCGGGTCCCAAATGAAACTAATACTTTTACTATCTTCCAATAGAGAAAATTCTTCAAAAATGACCGAATCACAGCATAAAAACAAGAAAGAAAGTCGGTCAAGCCCGACTATAACATACTCTGTACCAAGAAAATTCGTCTTTTGATCATAACTCGAAAACCGTTCATCCGATCTTCTTCATTTCTTTGGCGGATCGATAAGTTATCCTAATAACTAAATATGTCCAGAAGGAACAAGCCATCTATCTTCAAAACTGTGAGAGATATGACGTTTTTTCGAAATTGCGGGGGCGGGAGGGGGCGTGGCCAAAATTGAAAATAAACTTGATCTGCCTGCAGACATAAGAAGCATATGTCCCATACATGTCAAACCTCTATCTCTTACCATCTCTGAGATCTGTGCGTTCATACGGACAGACAGACGGACAGACGGACGGACGGACAGACGGACAGACGGACATGGCTATATCGACTCGGCTGTTGATGCTGATCAAGAATATATATACTTTATGGTGTCGGAGATGCTTCCTTCTGGATATTACATACTTTTGCACAAACTTATAATACTCTATGTACCTACGGTACAGAGTATAATTAGGATTTCCCCAGCTCCGAACCACAAAGAAGGGACTCAAATAGAAGCATTCAACCACTGTAGCTAAAGATAGCCTAGCCATAAGCAAGCTGAAGAATAACAAGTCCTTCAGACTGAGCTATTTTGGCAGGAAAGTAGGGCAGGAAGTAATGTCACCAAGTTCAAAACAATCTACCCATTATTAAGTGACCGTTTCAGACAAGAGATAAATGGTTTCAGGCTCAATCGATAGTTGATAGTTGACTACGTTACGTTATGACGTGTTTATACTCTGTAGAGTATTATAAGTTTGTGCAAAAGTATGTAACAGCCACAAGGAAGCATCTCCGACCCTATAAAGTATATATATTCTTGATCAGCATCAACAGCCGAGTCATGTCCGTCTGTCCGTCTGTCTGTCCGTATGAACGCACAGATCTCAGAGATGGTAAGAGATAGAGGTTTGACATGTATGGGACATATGCTTCTTATGTCTGCAGGCAGATTAAGTTTATTTCCAATTTTGGCCACGCCCTCTCCCGCCCCCGCAATTTAGAAAAAACGTCATATCTCCCACAGTTTTGAAGATAGATGGCTTGTTCCTTCTGAACATATTTAGTTATCAGGATAACTTATCGATCCGCCAAAGAAATGAAGAAGATCGGATGAACGGTTTTCGAGTTATGACTGTAAAAACTGTTTCTTGGTACAGAGTATGTTATAGTCGGGCCTGACTGACTTTCTTTCTTGTTTCCATAACTGCACTCTCCCGCAGGGTAGCATAAACACGATAAGTAGACGCCAGACTCACTTTGGAAATGAACAACCCACTGAAAACCCACCATTAGAACCCACTAGCTCTTGAACAGCAGGCTCACACACTACCCGTTGCACCACACCTGGCCACCAATTGAAATTGCTTATCTTTAACTTAAAATCTGCCTGGCTTTTGATCATAAAAGCCCCAAAGGGTCGAGCTTCTCTCAATATCTTGATAAGTTAGTTAAACTTTGCAATCGAACCTTACCCTGATCCCCAAAATTGGCACAATTGTATTTTTTGGCCACACCAGGCAGACAGGTGCTGTCCTCTAGACAAAACGAGGCTTTATGTCCTTGGGCCACCTTACGACCGCTAAGATCAAATATATCAAAGGTGGCAAAGACCTCCATGCTGTGATAGTGCCTAAAAAATTGATACAATTGATAAACTCAAGTAAAAAAGTGTAGTTAGAATCACTCACATATGACACATATGCCATTCCCATTGGCTTTTCTGCTTAAATGGTCTGAAATCTGCATTTCCTGCATTGATAGCTGCCGCCGTAAACTTGAGCAATCTTCTCGAATGATATCTCCAGTTGGATTGATCTCTTTGTATCTGATAAGCCTCATTCGATACGCAATTCTCCTCCATGGCGCATTGCATCAAAATCATGGGACGATCCTCCAGATGCGCTGTCTGTTCTATCTCATAGTAGTCAATAACCAAATCGGGTGAGAAATGGTCACAGATAAGGGCAGCCACATGTTGTCTAGTGCCATGACAATTGACTATACCCCTCAGATGATCATGATGCAGGCAGTCCGAGAGTTCCGTTTCATTGCCGTAGCATTCACTGCCACTCAGAATGGGGCGAGACACATTGGCACCACCAAAGTAATCCGTTTGGAAGGCCTCGTGTGCATAGCCCAGACCCAGTTGACGACACACCACATTTGCCTCGAGCAGCGACCAGCCATCCGCACAGATGCTACCCCAGTGTCCGCCATTTAATCTCACCTCTACACGTCCCTCATTTCTGGATCTACCGCCACGCAAACGTACATACAGACGAGAGCTGGGATGTATGGGATATTTGTTTAGATCCTCACTCAAAAGCGGGGCTGGAGAGGCTACCACAGCGCCCAAGGGTGCCAGGCATATGACACCAGCTGCCTCACCCGGTTCACAATCATTTTCGCCCCAACCCTCGAAGTGGCAATCGGTTAGCTCTTGCTCATGACCCTGACAAAATAGATTATCCATCCAGTAGCGACGTCGGGCGGGTCCAAAGTAACCGCTACGCGTAAATCGTAGCAGTCCGGGAAATCCCAGTTGACGGCAAACAATTTCACCTTCGGCTGCATCCCATTCATCGTCGCAAACTGCACCCCATTTCTGATTATGCAGCACCTCGATGTTGCCTGTTAAGTGTGGACAAGAAATGTCTAGAAGAATCAAACAGAAGAACTCTTCCTGGACAAACCTTCGAACTCCGTTTCACCGCCCACCAATCTAATGGCTCCCTCCTCCTTATTCAATGCCTTGATATATTTCTGTATCAATTGCTGACGCTCCTGCAAAACCACCGCCAAACCCAATCGACTGCCCAGCACAGTTAGCCACAAGATTCTTAAGTAGATCCACATTGTATTCCAGCGATCTTGGGTGCACACTTTTGCCCGCCTCGACGTACGCTCGAGAACTGAACCACAACACTAAAAAAATTGTCAGAAAAGTTCAAAATGGAAATCATTTAACTATGAACTTGTGCGCTCCGAGCATACAACAAAAAGGTGTCTGTTTCGACGATCTGTTGCGGTTCAGAAGCTTGCTCAACTGACGTCAGCCGAGCGAGCACTGCCGGATGATTCGCATGTTTTCCGAATCCAAATTAGATTTTGAGTCGATGCATGTCTCTGGGCAGATGGAGGCAATTCCGACAGCGACATGGCTGCACCTTGGTCTGGGCCAAGCTAAGTGAGTTGCTGAGCCAACTAATTTCTGTCATAGACCATATTAAAGGGAAGCAACAATAATACATTAAAAACTATTTCTCCCACACAGACATATATCATTGCATATGAAATATATGGAAAACCAAGCCATAACTTTGTGACTCGCCAAAACTGGGTAGTTTGCCACTGGCAAACTCATCAAGGGAAACCCATTAGTTGTGTTTGGCATGCAGCCATTTGAAACATTGCATGCAACATTGAAAATCTGAACTTGACACTGAACACGAAATGGAAAAACAGACAACGGAAAACGGAAAACAACAACAAAATCACACGTGGTAATCAAGTTTAGTCTGTTGATTTGAATGTGGGCTGGCCTCATTAGCACAATCGTAATTGGAAATCTAACTTGAACAGATCAGATCAGCGACAGACAATGCGAGAGCATGTGGGAGAAGTGGTAGTAGTAGTAATCCATTCAAGCGTTAACCCAAACAGCTGTTCTACACATTTCCAAGTCCAATCAAAAGAGTTCAGGCAAAGAAAATAGTGGTTATAAAATTTCAATTTAAATTGCAGCAAGGAATTATTTCGGGTCCAAAGGCTCTTCTCTGCATTCTTCAATGGGAAAAGCCATTTTTTCTTAGCCAGAAAATGAAAAATCGTTTTTGTAAAATTTCTAATATTTCCAAAACACCCAAAATATTCTAAGAAACTAAGATTTAGAATCATTTTCATCTTCAGAGATAACAAAATATGTAAAAACTACATGAAAACGTAGGTAGGTAGGTAAATCTAACTGTTCGCACTGCACTATTTACACAAGGGAGTGCGGTGAGGAGCATGAGGGCAGGAAGGGGCACGGGCGGGGGAACTCTTCTTTCTGAAAAGCCTACAAATTCTGGGGTCTGGGGTTCGAACTCACAACTCACTTGCCCTGTCTCTGCAATACTTAAATAAATGGCAGCATCTTAGCGCATACGACTATCAAGCACTCGCGTGGCATTGCCGTAAGTCATAGAAATAAGAAGCGAAAAGCGACGATGACGGACTCAATCATCAACACGTTTCGTGTAGATTTTCTATACTTAGCATTCAGCATTAGAAATCGTATACTTTAGAAAAACTACATCATCTACCAAAAAAAAGGTAAAACCATAAGAGCATACTACTTGCGATGTGAAAAGCGAACCTAGACCCACAATAGCAAGCAAAGCACTATAACCAGCTGTTCCTTGCTTAAGTTGGTGTGATCGTAATGCTCATCCGTCAGTGGAACAAGAAATTATCACATTTCCACTATGATGTTGAATGTTTGCCTATGATACATAACTCTAATAGTATGTATGTAGGTAGGTAGGAATGACTGCAGGCTAGACTTTTTTGATGTCTGTTTATTCTGTAATATTTTGGTATATGTTTAATTCAAGTTTATGCTTCAAGCATACCCATTCAGTGGTGTTCAATTTAAATGTAAAGTATGCTGCACTGAAAATTTGGAAAACTAGGGAGGCGATAGAAAAGGTGGCATCTCTCGAAATCGAAAGCCACTTTTTGGTCAACCTCTTAGAAACAGTCTGGCCGAGGGCCAGGCGGCGGTGTCATTGGCATGCTCTGCTGGTCCGAGACTTGCACTGAAGGTAATCCTTGAGTCTTTCGCCTGGGCAGGGCACAAACACCACCAGGGCAATCATCCATCTTGGGTGGCACCACAGACCCTAAGCCAGGCGGTGCATGAGGGAAGTTGTGAGACTGCATATCAACTGTTGAGGGTTAAGGTAAGAAAACAATAAATTCTACCTAAACTTTTAGTTGAAATAAAGTTGACAGTTTCACTCACCACAGTTATTGTTTTTCCACCTTCACCCAAATTTTGTTGTGTTTAGCTCGAAATGTTGAATGGGAATGAGCTAGAATGTTGTAGGAAATACGAATATCGATTTGACAACTGGCAAGGCCTGTTGGGTATGGAAAAAATTGTAAATTAAGGGAAACTCTTTGACACTACAAACGTTGACCGTCCAGGTTTCAGATAAATAATACTATTCCAAATTTCAAAAATTTTCTAAAGTAATTCATCGATATTTTAAGGTGAATTTTTCTGCAAGCCGAATCTGAGTTGCTCCTTTTCTATTCCGAAAGCAGGGAACTCCAACTTGAGAATTACAAGCGGTGTTTATTTATATTTCTCAATATTTTAGGGCGATTTTCCTTATTAATTATACTCTGTACAGTAGGTACAGTTTGTGCAAAAGTATGTAACAGCCAGAAGAAAGCATCTCCGACCCTATAAAGTATATATATTCTTGATCAGCATCAACAGCCGAGTCATGTCCGTCTGTCTGTCTGTATGAACGCACAGATCTCAGAGATGGTAAGAGATAGAGGTTTGACATGTATGGGACTTATGCTTCTTATGTCTGCAGGCAGATCAAGTTTATTTTCAATTTTGGCCACGCCCCCTCCCGCCCCCGCAATTTAGAAAAAACGGGATATCTCCCACAGTTTTTAAGATAGATGGCTTGTTCCTTCTGGACATATTTAGTTATCAGGATAACTTATCGATCAGCCAAAGGAATGGAGAAGATCGGATGAACGGTTTTCGAGTTATGATCAAAAGATTGTTAGCTTCTGCAGCGCAATAGCAGCGCTGCTACTGCAACATCAAAATTTATGCTGAGCGTTTAGTTTCGTTGGTACAGAGTATATTATAGTCGGGCTTGACCGACTTTCTTTCTTGTTTTTCTATATTTTAGGGGGAATTTCTAAAAAAAATTCAATTTTCGTGCTATGCTTTCTAAGAGCAAAACTTTTTCTTTAAATTAAGAAAATAAATGTAAATGTAAATGTTCTTGGTTCCATAACTTGCCTTAAATGTCTTCATAAGTCTTCACCCATTCACTATGTTACTTCTTTAAGTAGCCTGTTTTACGGCAGTCCTTAAAAACAAATATGAGTAAGTAGTTCTCCTCCCCCAATGCAATGAAGCTGTCTGTAGACATTTCTCGTCTCTTTGTGTTCAAAGATTAATGGTTGGACACAAAGTATGAGTCATATTGACCAGGGCTTTAAGTACTAGCTACCCACGAGACCATTAAAAACCAACTTGTGCCGAACCTATGCTGCGCCTGCGCTCTGGAGTAAGAACTTCAACTCGAACTGCAGGTCATTAGTATGCGCACACATAGCACTTGGCATATTAATTGTCCGCGTAATGCTCTGGGGAGTTGCTGACGACGATGCTGCTGCTGCGGCTGCCCAACGCAGATGCTGATGATGATGATGACGAACTAATGCCAACTGCCAGAGTGCCATTTGCATAATGCCATTCTAGACAAAAAGCCAAACAACATACACACATCCACGTATGCACATATCGCATGTGTGAGTGTATTTAAATGGGCCGAGACAGAGGTGGACCTGCACTTGGCGTCGCAATTATGCAAGGCCAGGCAACGTGACCACCAACAAAGTTTTTACCTGCAACTGATTGGGAGTTGTTGGCCGAACGAGTCGTGAGGGTAAAATATGTTAAAAGGTTTTGTAATATGCACATTAGGGGCTACTAACTGCCGAACAGTCATTAAAGCTAGTTTCCGTCCACTGCAATTAGTGGCGAGAGGCTGTTTAATATTTAGAAAAAATCAAGATTTTGTTATTTGGCTTTGGCGGAAAATTGTTATATTTTTGTGAACGTCTCAGTGGAAAACGAATGGCTGTGTCTATACTTAAGATTTCAGATATGTTTTGTTCTTGACAACAGGATTAATAAGTGATTGTCAGTGAAATATGCCATGTGAACCCTTGATTTTACATATGTGTGCTGTCTGTGTGCAAAGTGAGTACGGCACACGTACCGCTCAATCATGTAAAACCGAAGGTCCACTGCTAAATTATCCTTTGCCTTGTACTTGTATGGCTTTTACTCATCTTGTGGTTCTACTTCTTTGCAACAACTTAGTGAACGACAGTTAAAATTATTTAAATGAAAGCTAACTCTATTATCCTTTATTCAAGTACAAAAGATCTTGAATTGAGTACATAAAACGTGTCCTATACATAAACAAATCTGTCATTGTTAAATTTTCCAACTGGTTCTAACTAATTATACCCTTGCAAAGGGTATCAACATTTTGCCCAGAAGTTTGCAACGCATAGAAATATTTATTTCCGACCCCATAAACTATATATATTCTTGATCAAGGTGACGAGCTGAGTCGATTGAGCTTTGTCCGTCGCTCTATCCGTCTGTCTGCCCGTTTCTACGCTAACTAGTCCCTCAGTTTTGAAGCTATAAAGCTGAAATTTTGCACAGAGTCTTATTTTTGCTGTACACTACTAATATGTCGGAACCGACCGGTTCGGATGACTATATCTTATAGCTGCCATAGGAACGATCGGTCGGAAAACTAGTTTTAGTATGAAAAACTTTTTTCTTTTCAATGGAAACGTCTCCAAACTTTGTAATCGTAGGCTTTCTATGTTTTCTTATAACTCTACCAAGTTTTATTAAAATCGGACAACTATATAGTATAGCTGCCATACAAAAGATGGGTCTGAAAAACAGTCTTAGTTAGAAAAACTTTTTTGTTTTTAATGGTAGCATTCTGCAATTTTGTATTTGTTTGTTTCGCATGCTTTCACATAATTTTAGAAACTGTTGTCCAAATCTGATGACTATATCATATAGCTACCATACGAACGTTTGGTTGGAAAATGGGAAAAAGAGTATTTTTTGAAAATATTTATGCGAGGGTATAAAAACTTGGGCACAGACGAAGTTAGCTTAGCTTTCTAGTTTCTATTGAAGTGATGGTAGATTTTTGAGCTACAGTAATACCCACTTGGTCTTTAAATCTCTCGAGCCTTCTTTGATTTCAAGTCTTTGTCATATGAAGACTGAATGGGGTAAAGTTTTGGTATTTTATGAGCTTAAACAAAGCAAGCTTTGCTATTAGGTTGTTTTTTTGGATTGTATTGAGTCGGAACTTAGAATTTTTAAGACTGCAACCAAGAATATGTTGTGCATATTTTAAGAGTTAAATGAAATTGACTTAATATTACTTTATTTACTTAACATTACAACCTTAAGATATAAGATAATACTTAATATATGCCGGAACAGTCTTAAGCCAAGTGCTTGGGTATTAAAGGAGGCGTACTTGTTTTAAGAATTTGGTACTTGAATTAGGTATGTTTGTACCTACCATACTTTTGACACCGTTTCTACTTAAATCAAGAATAAAGTTCTTGAAATTCTCTTCGCTTAAGTCTAATTAAGTCAAATGAAGTCAGTAATCTCACATTCAAGCTTAAGAGCTTTCTGTCTACGCAAAGCTTTTTCATTTGAAGAGAGTAATGTTCGCCGAGCTTTACAAAGAAACAGAATAGTCAATGAATTAAACCCATTTTCTGTAAATTCTTATAGGTTTTTTCTGACCCTTAGCACGAGATTTCGTTGGGGTGGAACTTTTTTCGATACTCAAATATTAAATCAATGTTTCTTAAGCAGGGGACAAAATTGACACATCGATTCGAGTATCGGTGCAAATCTTTTTTACAACAACCAAGATTCATTAAACAAACTGTAAACTAGCTCCGCTGACTCAAACAACTGACTTAGCATAACTCAATCATCTCTCACGCCTTAATTAATAATTCAGAGATATGGAAATTTTTGCAGCTTCTTGGCCAAAATTGGCCAAGTCCATCAACACGTAAACAGTGTAAACGGTCGACACACAAAATCTTGATAAACAAATCAAAAGAAAGTAAAATTACGACCCGAAATTCATTTCAATAAAATCGAAAACTTTCGCTACTTCAGGGGCTATTCAGTTGGAGCTTTTTTGTCCGTATTGGGTGTGTGTGTGTGTGTGTGTGTGTGTGAAGTATCATGGTCAAGTGGCCGGCGGCACCCACGCATGCGCAGAATACGAAATGCAAAAACAAAAACAACAGCAGCAACAACAACATCTTGTGTGGATTGGCAAAGTGGACGTGCTGGTGGCCAGAACCACTTTTGTGGGAATTTGGGTGAAATGTTTGCTTTGAGCTTGGCTTTCAAATATTGTAAGTTGGCTATTCAGTTTGCCACGAGCCGCGGGAGTCGGTGGTGTGGTCGCCAGTTGTTAGAGAGAAAGCCAGTGAAATGTGTAGAAGAAATTGGATTTGTTTGCTGATCTGCCTGGTGCTGGGACTGGAACAGGTCGTTGCCAGCACAGAATCCCCCACAGAAGCGGCCGCCGCCTCGCCTTTGCTCAAACAATCGCAGAACACGTTCATCCAATGGGTATTATCGCTGCTGCCACAGCGTCCGGGACAGACAGACACAGAGGCCGCCACTTTGGCCACCTTAAGCAGTTCGTCGACAACAGTCACCACCCCGGCACCTGTCTCCAGCACAACCACCACCAGAAAAGCCACCACACCGGCCCCACCCACCCTAAGTCCGGCACGGAATTGCACTGATTGTGTTTGCGGCATAGCCAACATACAGAAGCGTATAGTGGGTGGCCAGGAGACGGAGGTGCATCAATATCCCTGGGTGGCCATGCTGCTGTATGGCGGACGCTTCTATTGTGCCGCCACCCTGCTTAACGACCAATTTCTGTTGACCGCCTCGCATTGTGTGTACGGTTTTCGCAAGGAGAGGATTTCAGTGCGCCTGCTGGAGCATGACCGAAAGATGTCGCATACCCAGAAGATTGATCGAAAGGTCTCGGAAGTCATAACACATCCGAAATATAATGCAAGGAATTATGACAACGATATAGCCATCATCCAGCTGGACGAGCCGGTGGAGTTCAATGCACTACTCCATCCGGTCTGTATGCCCACACCTGGCCGTAGTTTCAAGGGTGAAAGTGGCATAGTCACGGGCTGGGGTGCGCTCAAAGTGGGTGGTCCCACCTCGGATACACTGCAGGTGCGGACTGATCTCTGGAAATCCAACTAAAATTGTCTTTGCTAACACATTTTTTTTCCACCTTCACAACAAAAAGGAGGTGCTGGTGCCCATACTCTCGCAAGAGGAATGCCGCAAGAGTCGTTATGGTAACAAGATTACGGATAACATGCTGTGCGGTGGCTACGACGAGGGCGGCAAGGATTCCTGTCAAGGTGATAGCGGTGGTCCACTGCACATTGTGGCCAGTGGAACGCGGGAGCATCAAATTGCCGGCGTTGTCTCCTGGGGTGAGGGCTGTGCCAAGTCCGGTTATCCGGGTGTCTATGCGCGAGTCAATCGCTATGGCACCTGGATTAAGAATCTCACCAAACAGGCTTGCCTGTGCCAGCAGGAGACGAAGAAAATCAAATAATAGTCGCCGTTTGGAATACTCTGGCAGAGTGGGTAAAGTGGGAGAGCAAGCAGGTGGGATCTAAGGAAAGGAAGCTGCGGAAATGATTGGGTAAAAGTGACTAAGGAGAAAAGTTTTGGCTTGAATGAAGTGACATTTGGTGAACCTCAGCAGAAGATATGTTTGACAGAAGTGATAAAGTGCTTATATTTCTTCTAGATCCGCTACTGAACCTCTTAAATAACCGTGGACTATTCTCATTGTAAAACCGGAAATTCGTTACGCACCTTTGGGAAAAGTAACCATATATTTTAGGGACCATTTCCTTTAAAAAACTGACTGAAAATGAATCTGTAATCTTGCTTAAAATTGTCCAGATGTTTGATTCGCTAAGAAAACCTAAAGTAATTATATTCTTGATCAGCAAGACGAGCTGACTCGATTTAGCCATATTCACCGGATCGTCCATCTGTTTCTATGCCATGTTCTCCGTCAGTTCGAAAGCTATCTTCACCAAACTTTGCACGAAGTCTTTTAGTATGAATACGCTGCACATTTGTCGGAATGGACCAAATCGGATGACTATAACATATAGCTGTCATAGGAACGATCGGTCCAAAAACTAGTTTTAGTGAGAAAAACTTTTTGGTTTTCAATCGAAACTCCTTCAAACTTTGTATTTCTTAGTTTGCTATGGTTTCCCATGATTTTACTAAGTTTGGTCGAAATCGGACATCTATATAGTATACCTGTCATAGAAAAGTTGAGTCTGAAAACTAGTCTTAGTAAGAAAACTTTTTTATTTTTGAAGGAAATGTCTTTAAAATTGGCATTAATCTATTTTATCTGCTTTTAAACAATTATACAAAATTTTGTCAAAATCGGATGACTGTAGCATATAGCTGTCATAGGAACGATCGGTCGTAAAACTAGTTCTAGTGAGAAAAACTTTTTTGTTTTTAAAGGAAACTCCTTCAAACTTTGTCTTTCGTAGTTTGCTATGCTTTCCTATGATTTTGCCAAGTTTGGTCGAAATCGGACATCTATATAGAATAGCTCCCATACAAAAGTTGAGTCGGAAAAGTAGTCTTAGTGAGAAAAACTTTTTTGTTTATAATGGAAATGTCCTTAAAATTGGCATTAACTTATTTAATATGCTTTTACATAATTCTACAAAGTTTTGTCTAAATCGGCTGACTATAGCATATAGCTGTAGTACGAATAATCGATCGAAAAAGAAGTTCTATTGAGAAAAACTTTTTTGTTTCGAAAGGAATCGACTCCAAATTTTAAACATGTTCGTTTGTAAGGCTTTTCCATAATTTCACTAAGTTTGGTCGAAATCGGACATCTATATAGTATAGCTCCCATAGGAAAGTAAGGTCCGAAAAGTAGTCCTAGTTAGAAAAACATGCTGCAAGGGTATACAAACTTGGGAGGAGCCACTGTTACACACATAGTGATATGTAGGAGATGTGAAATCGGTCCTTAAATCTGGCGAGGGTGTTGCCAGATCGGATAACTTGGTGATATAACAAAAGCTGCATATTCAAAAAATCAAGAAATTTTCATCAGTGTTTTTTGTATTTGTCTTTATGCGACTCTTACTAAGGCATAAGCCTTGTAGGATCGAACTTACTGCCCAAATTTTGTAGTATTTCAGCCTTGTTTTCATCCTTGGTCACTTCTTTTCATTATCCGCCCATTATTAAGTGTAAGTAGGAGAGGTTTTTCAATTTCAGCTTGCTTTCCTTCCATTTTCAATTTTCTACAAAAGTAATTGACTTGCTTTAAGACTCTCAGCTTAAATGAAACCAAAGTTTTACTCACCTAAAGCTTATGGTTTTCAGCACTATAAACAAAACATAAATGCAAGATCCGTTTCGTATCGGTAAACGGTAATCTTTCTGGACATGTGTTCCCCCCCCCCCCCATCTGCCAGGGTACCTCCACTTCGGCTTTGCTGCCAGATCAAAATGTGCTTTACGTATTTATTGAATAAAAGAAAGAAGTTTGCCACAAAATCATCGCCTTTCCTGGGGTGGAGAGTAAAGCCATTAACCTTTTTGCCCAAGTGGAGCCGGTCTAGCCAGTTCTGTGTCCATGGTTCTGGTTTTTCTAAATGCAGACAGTCTACTTGGAGCTGGCGCATCCTTAGTTCCTCAGTTGCCAATTGTCGGTTGGCCAGAAAAGTTCTAGCACAAAAATGAGAAACCTTGGTGTCGCCTGTTGTTGTCTATGGTTGCTGGTGATGGACACTGGGCTGGCCAAGCCCTCCGAGCCGGCCAAAATATTGGAATCACTAAGCACGCTGCGTCAGAATAGTTTTCTTGACTGGATTGTTACCATACTGGGACCGCAGTATGCCGATACCAGTGCCGCACCCACCAAGAGGGAGTGCACGGCCTGTTCCTGCGGCAACATCAATACCCGTCACCGCATTGTGGGCGGGCAAGAGACCGAGGTACATGAGTATCCCTGGATGGCCATGTTGATGTGGTTCGGCAGCTTCTATTGCGGCGCCTCGCTGGTCAACGATCAGTACGCCTTGACGGCGGCCCATTGCGTGAATGGTTTCTACCATCGCCTGATCACAGTGCGTCTGCTGGAGCACAATCGTCAGGACAGCAATGTGAAGATTGTGGACAGGCGCGTGGGTCGTGTAATGGTGCATCCCAATTACAGTACACGCACATTCGATAGCGATATAGCGCTGATACGCTTCACTGAGCCAGTGCGTCTGGGCATAGATATGCATCCGGTGTGTTTGCCGCCGCCCCAGGAGCAGTTCGCCGGTCAAACGGCCGTGGTCACCGGTTGGGGGGCACTCAGTGAGGGTGGACCCATTTCGGACACACTGCAGGAGGTGGAAGTGCCCATATTGTCGCAGCAGGAGTGCAGGAGCAGCAATTATGGTGCTGGTAAGATAACGGACAACATGATCTGTGCCGGTTATGTGGAACAGGGTGGCAAGGATTCGTGCCAAGGTGATAGCGGTGGACCCATGCATGTTTTGGATGGTCAACAGACGTATCAGCTGGCGGGCATAGTCTCCTGGGGTGAGGGTTGTGCCAAGCCCAATAATCCGGGCGTGTACACGCGAGTGGGTAACTTTAATGAGTGGATTGCGGCGAATACCCAGGATGCTTGTCCCTGTAAGCAGGCAGAGCAGTCAGCAACTGTGGGTTCTACCACGGAACAGCAGGCGGAGACCACCAGCCAGAATGAAGAAGCAGCTGGTTCTACGCCCGAGGTGGAGGAAGCCAATAAGTTGATATGAAATGTCACCTTTTTTTTTTTTGCATTTTCAAATAAAGTCCGTTGGACCCCCAAACTTTTACATTTCAGTGTCACCTTATTAAACCGCCAAGTAATCCCTTCAGCAGGCATTGTCCAGCACTGCCGGTGTGTCACCTTATTGTACGGCTAAGTAATCCTTTCCAACACTGCGAGCTGTCACTTTCGTTTTGACTCTCTTGCAAAGTGTTTCGCCAGCTCAACGCATCGTCATGAGTGCCACCTCCAAAGTGATAATAAATATGCATAAATATGCGCAGTATTTCAAATATAGGGACCAGCAGGATGCAATTCCACCCTGTCCCGTAATGCCCACTGTCATTGGGCACTTCAGCGTCACCAAGGAGCGCTTCTATCGTTCCGATGAAAGCCAGCTGAGGTACATGATAGCACCCCGGCCCGAGCATTTTCCCCTGAATCTACAAATCTGCAAGGAGACATCCAATCTGCCACCATTGGACTCCTTCGGTTACGAGGAAGAATTGGACAATATGTTGAATTTCATAAGCCAAAACCCTGAAATGCTGCTCGAGGCCTCGGATGGGTTTGAGGTGAAGGCAGATTTGGTATGTCAACGAGAATTGCTGCAGACTTTGATGTGCACGCCATATAATGTGAAGACCAACTGGAAGATGTTGGCCACCAACTATCGCAATACCATTTACATGTGCATGGCCCGTACGGCCAACTGGATGTCCGCGGAGGAGACGGAGAGGCAACAGCAACACAAATTGATGGAAGCCAAGCTAAGGGACTATGCATACTCAGGTAAATGAGTTGGGCAGACAGCAAAGACAGTGAGAGAGTGAGAGAGAGAGTTACAATTTGTTTGCAGATGACCCCAGTCGGCGACGCGTAACGCCACATCATCCAAAGGCAGAATTCAATTGTGTTTATCGTTGTTTGATAGGAAATGTATTGGTGGTCTATTCCTCACCCATGGGTGGCGTTTTGTAAGTACAATATTTGTAGAATTATTACGATAAGACAAACTTTTTACGATATTCAAACCATTCTATGACAGCAAGAGCGTAAAGCAGAGTAAGAAAACACGTGCTTGTGTTGGAGAGCACAAGCAGCTGCTGTCGTTTTAGTTGCCTTTCTTTGCTCACCGTTTCTGACTGTCAGCTGTTCGCTCTCTGAGTTCTTTTCTGACAATGTCCGTCTCCCTCTAACCACAGTAGCTTCAAGTCAAGCAGCTCTTAACATAGAGTGGCGTTTCAAATTGTGCTTCTATGTTAAACTTTCTTTGCAAGTCCTGTCCATGTTAACAGCATGGTTCGATAACTCAAAGCTGTTATTGAAATTGTATATCGAACTGTCATGTGGCGCTTAACTTCTATCGAAAGCTGTCAGCACTGGCTATTGCTGCGAATGCAGCTATCAGGTACTATTTCGCGAATTAAAGATTCATCAGTCACGGTCTTTTTTTTTGGTTTTAAGTATTTGACCTACCATAAAATCAGTTGCACTTCAATTTCAATAGATTTTTCAGTAATTATACTCTGTACCATAGGTACATAGAGTATTATAAGTTTGTGCAAAAGTATGTAACAGCCAGAAGGAAGCATCTCCGACCCCATAAAGTATATATATTCTTGATCAGCATCAACAGCCGAGTCATGTCCGTATGTCTGTCCGTATGAACGCACAGATCTCAGAGATGTTAAGAGATAGAGGTTTGACATGTATGGGACATATGCTTCTTATGTCTGCAGGCAGATCAAGTTTATTTTCAATTTTGGCCACGCCCCCTCCTGCCCCCGCAATTTAGAAAAATATATCATATCTCCCACAGTTTTGAAGATAGATGGCTTGTTCCTTCTGGACATATTTAGTTATCAGGATAACTTATCGATCCGCCATGGAATGGAGTAGATTGGATGAACGGTTTTCAAGTTATGATCAAAAGACTGTTCGCTGCTGTAGCGCAGTAGCAGCGCTGCTTTCAGCTGCTTCTGCCGCATCAAAATTTATGCTGAGCGTATAATTTTCTTGATACAGAGTATGTTATAGTCGGGCTTGACCGACTTTCTTTCTTGTTTTTGTTGTTTTTATTTAATTTTCTTCCATTTAATGATTCGTCAGAAATACCTGAAATCAAAGCTTTTAATCATTAAGTACTTATAAATTTTGCATCTTCTACAATCTAGATGGCTAAACTCACAATTTACTTTGTTATTAATATATAAATAGTGTTGTACAGACGAAGCGAAATCGGTTCAGTTTTACTTCAATTCGTATACCTTTTCTTTAGAAACCTTCAGAGTCAGTTGAATGGTCAACGCAAGTTTTCTGAATGCAAATTAGGCATACCGAATGGTTCTACAGATCCTCGCGGCATTCCCGTTAACTATGAACCAGAACAGGCTCTCCAATGGTGGTCAGAATGCAGTCTGATGGATGTGCAGAGTTTATATATGGCCTGTGCCCAACCCACTGGTCATGTGGAATCTTTAAGACCTTATAATATGAACATGTTGAGCCAAGAAAATGTAAGCAATGAATGAACCATCGTTATGCGAACTGAGTAATTAGTAACTGTGCCATCTCCCTAGGCTGAACACTGGACCCCGAAGCTGTGTGAGAGCTTCCTGCTCGATATATTGGGGGCCATTCAGAATTCGATGGCAAACGTCAACAATGCCTGGACCATTTACGAGTTCGATTATGTGGCAGAGAGTGGATTGCTGTGTCTCAACAGGACGGGTGGCGAATCTCGACCAAGTTTCGTCTCCAGTTGGTATCGTCACAATATGGAGGATAAAGACTGATGACCCTTGCATGAAGATCTTACCCAATATCCGCTCGTAATCTGCTTGTTTTGAAGTTAAGCCCCTCGGGGCTGGCAACAATTTTTCTGCACCAAATTGCCACTAAATCAAAAAACACCACAGCAGACAACTCCTACACACTCTCGAGGGGCCGCATTGATAAATAACTAAATAATAGAATAACCAGCAGACAAAAGGTGCTAAAACTTTAAAGGCGGCTGCGAGGGCTAAGCGAATAATAATAAAAAAACTCGTACACAAATTATACCTCATCCTGGAGGGCAGTTTGCTGGATTTTCTTGTTGTTGTTGTTGTTTTTCTCTCTCTCTCTCTCCTTACAGCGAAATTGGCTTTTGTGGTAAAAAATATTTTTATTTTCGTTGCTCGTTTTGCGGCTGGCGCAAATTTGCTGCAATTGGGCGCAGTTTGCTTTTGCCAGCCTCAGGTTAGAAAAGTTTATTGGGGCGTTAAATTGTTTGATTGAATATTAGTGCCGGTGTCGGTGCCTTTTTTAAACGTTCGCTTTCGTTTCGTATCGTTTTTGGGTGCCTTGTTAAAAAGAGGCACGGCCAAAGTCGTTAAAGTAAAATATTTTACAATGGTGTGGGAGAATTGGAGGAGGAAGGAGCAAAGGTGCAAAGAAATGCAGGGCAACTTATGAATAACACACCAAAAAATAAAAAAGAAGAGGCTGGAGTTGATGCCTTACAGTTTTAGGAGCATTGCGGTGCGG
Source organism: Lordiphosa fenestrarum (assembly GCA_035044985.1). NCBI lineage: Eukaryota > Metazoa > Arthropoda > Insecta > Diptera > Drosophilidae > Lordiphosa > Lordiphosa fenestrarum. The sequence continues at coordinate 92,637 of JAWNNO010006292.1, read as the reverse complement.
TCCTACAGAGCTGTAAACTATTTACAATTACCATTACCATTACTTTTACACTTTTTAAGATAATTCCTCATCGTAATTGTTACTTTAAATCACGAATGTTAGTGATTATTCAGTGATTACTACAAAATGTAATTACTTGTATAATTACTTGTATAATTGTACCTTTTAAAGGGGATAATTGAGTAATAACTTGAATAATTGTAGCTTTTAAAAGGGGATTATTGAGTAATTACTTGAATAATTTTAGCTTTTAAAGGGTATTATTGAGTAATTACTTAAATAATTGTAGCTTTTAAAATGGGATTATTGAGTAATTACTTGAATAATTTAAGCTTTTAAAGGGTATTATTGAGTAATTACTTGAATAACTGTAGCTTTTAAAATGGGATTATTGAGTAATTACTTGAATAATTGTATCTCTTAAAGGTGATAATTGAGTAATTACTTGAATAATTGTACCTTTTAAAGAAGATTATTGAGTAATTGTGCTTGAAATTATGAATTATTATGCAAATTTCGCTGGTTTCTGTACACAAATGTGCCGGATTGACTTAATTAACTAAAAAATATAAGAAAAAAATGTATATTTTGCAAATTCTCGACTGAATACCTTTCACCCACAAAAGTATAACAGAGAACCCAAAAGATTTTCCCAAGCTTTCAGTTCGAAATCCGTTTACTGCAGTTGAAGTCGTTTCTTTTTTTGGTTAACCAACATTCAATTTATAGCCCGAAATATATGTGAAGTAACTCCTTAGGACAGACCAGTCACATGCATGGCATGACCCACCGTATTGATCAGGCCCACTGTGCACAAAAGGGCACCCACCAACACTTTCTCGGTCATAATTAATACCACATTGGCTATGTTGGCTGCTGGCTAATTGGAAATATGATTTTAGTATTCATTATTAACAAAACGCATTCCGAAATATTTACCCCCAGAAATGTTATGGTCATGCTTAAGGTTTTTTGGGCCAGAATCACACTTAGGGACACACAAGTGATGAGGCCCATGAGTGTGATCAGGGCCAGGGCCTCCACCAGGCGTACAGCAACGGGCATTTCCAATGTAAAAGATTTTAAAATTCAATTTTAACTAAAATTTTGATTTCAAATGAAGCAAACTCTGATGACAGCAAAATCGTGGCATAGTTTTTATATCATTCAACATTTTCCAATTATGCCATGCAAATGCAATTTGTCTGGTTTGTCCCGGTGCCCACCACAGAGATGCATTTGTGTGCATGGAGATTGCTTTGAATTATGGCACTAAATGGCTAGACATGTTACATAATTCATTTGGTCTGCACGCGGACCAATTCCCAGATATGAGTATCATTAGGATTTATACACATATTTTTTTTCAATTACAACAAATTAATTGATTTTGCAGGCAACAAAAGTGCCTTGCTAAAGCAAATATTTGCCCATGTCTGCTGGCGCCAGACAGCGAGCAAGCCAAATAAGCGGAAAGTTTTCGTCGCAAATCCTGGCCAACCAACATCAGGAGTCAAGAAGACGGAATTAAAATGAAAATTGTTAAAGAAATATTTGCCAACATTGAAATTGTGTGGCCATTGGTGCAAAAGCCGGAAATGCCACCTGATATTTGTATAACAATATCTCAGTGTATTCGTTTATGGAGATATTGGCTGAATGCTGCCTGCCCGTCTGTCAGGAAGTTCATCCGCATTTAAACGCTTCAATAAATCAGTTTTACAACGCCGAGACTGGTGACGACAGAGAACTGAATTTAAGAATGTTTGCATAACAATTTTTGGCTAGAGATCTGCTGATAGTGGGTACTTTAAGGGAGTGACTAATCCCTAACACAACAACAAATACATACTCCATAAGGGTCTTAGCCCCATCTAAAGTCTTCAGAACGTGAAGTGCAAATGCGTACCAGCTGAGCTGTCTTGTTCCAAGCTCCTTCCGTCCATGTTTCTATGCTATCTTCTCCGCCAGTTTGAAAGCTTTCTTCACCAAACTTTGTACGAAGTTTTCAGATACAAATACGTTGCACATTTGTCGGAACCGGCCGTATCGGATGACTATTGCATATAGCTGTTATAGGAACAATCGGTTGAAAAACTAGTTTTAGTATGAAAAACTTTTTTGTTTTCAATGGAAACGCTTCCAAACTTTGTATTTCTTAGTTTGCTACGCTTTCCCATGATTTCACCAAGATTGGTCGATATCGGACATTTATATAGTATAGCTGTCATAGGAACGATCGGCCGAAAAACTAGTTTTAGTGAGAAAAACTTTTTTGTTTTCAATGAAAACGCCACCAAACCTTGTATTTCTTAGTGTGCTATGCTTTTCCATTATACCACTAAGTTTGGTCGATATCGGACATCTATATAGCATAGCTGTCATAGAAAAGTAGGGGCTGAAAAGTAGTCTTAGTGTGAAAAACTTTTTTGTTATCAATGGAAACGCCTCCAAACTTGGTATTTCTTAGTTTGCTATGCTTTTCCATGATTTTACCAAGTTAAGTCGATATCGGACATCTATATAGTATAGCTGTCATAGAAAAGTAGAGTCCGAAAAGTAGTTCTAGTGAGAAAAACTTTTTTGTTTTCAATGGAAACGCCTCCAGTTTCTATATTTCTTAGTTTGCTATAGTTTACAATGATTCCACTAAGTTTGGTCGAGATCGCACATCTATATAGTATAGCTGCCATAGAAAAGTGGAGTCTGAAAACTAGTCTTAGTGAGAAAAACTTTTTTGTTTTCAAAGGAAACGTCCTTAAAACTGGCAATTATTTATTTAATATGCTTCTACACAATTCTACAAAGTTTTGTCAAAATCGGCTGACTATAGCATATGGCTGCAGTACGAATGATCGTTAGAAAATGAAGTTCTATTGAGAAAAACTTTTTTGTTTTAAATGAAATCGACTCGAAATTGACTACAGGCTAGTTTGTAAGGCTTTTGCATGATTCCACCAAGTTTGGTCGAAATCGGACATCTATATAGTATAGCTGCCATAGAAAAGTAAGGTCCGAAAAGTGACCTAGTGAGAAAAACGTGCTGCAAGGGTATACAATCTTCAGCCGAGCCTCTATTTTTTGTACTCTGTACCAGGTGTACACAGAGTATATTAAGCTTGTGCAACAGTATGTAACAGCCATAAATGGTTCGTACCCTCTGAACATATTTAGTAATCAGGATTATTTATCGATCCGCCAAAGAAACGATGAGGATCAGATGAAGGGTTGTCGAGCTATGATTAAAAGACTGTTTGCTGCCAGAGCGCAGTAGCAGCGCAGCTTTCAGCTGCTATTGAACCATGAAAATTTATGCTGAGCGTATAACTTCGTGGCTACGGAGTATGATATAGTCGGGTTTGACCGACATTCCTTCTTATTTCAAACTAAGAACAAAGAGACGTGTTTATTCTGTAATATCTGGTTTATGTTCCATTCAGGTTTATGCTTCTAGTGTATCCATTCTGTGGTGTTCAATGGAGGTGTACTGAAAATTTGGATAACTGGGATGGCGATAGAAAGGGTGTCATCTGTCGAAATCGAGCCACTTTTAGGCCAGCCTCTTAGGAACAGTCTGGTCGAGGGCCAGGCGGCGGTGTCATTGGCATGCTCTGCTGGTCCGAGACTTGCACTGAAGGTAATCCTTGAGTCTTTCGCCTGGGCAGGGAACATACACCACCAGGGCAATCATCCGTCTTGGGTGGCACAGCAGACTCTAAGCCAGGCGGTGCATGAGGAAAGTTGTGAGACTGCATATCAACTGTTAAGGGTTAAAGAAAGAAAACAGAAGATTCTCCTTAAAATTTGACTTAAATTAAAAAAATTATATATAGCTTTACTTACCACAGTTTCTTTTGTTCCAACTACTCGCAAATTTTGTGGTGTTCAGTTCAAAATGTTGAAAGGGAATGAGCTAGAAAGTTGTAGGAAATACAAACATCGTTTTGACAAATGGAAGCAGGTAAAGCAAGGCCTGCTGGTTAAGAAAAAATATCCAAATAAATCAAATATTTAGTAGAAATGGTTGACTTAACAGGAAACCATCAACTTTGTAATGCTGCTGAGCTCCTGTTGGCGTCTGGTGGGCTACTTCAGGCAAACCAAAAAACACAGTTTTATAAATATTGTCTTGCCAAAAGAAAAAGAATCACCTCTTAGTTCAAGCAAAAAGCCACTCTATCCCCATGAATGTTCTATCCCCTTGTTAGGCCCCTTCCCCCACGAACAGATCATAAATACTGGAAAAGAGAAATTAATTGCCAAAACGTTTTATGATATTGTGAATTATGATTGGATAGAGTTCAATGCCGAGCAACTTTGACCAGCAGAAATTCCCACACAATTCAAATGGCCAATTTTATGAGTGCGTAAATTCCGTTGCCTGCTAAGGACAAGGCAAGTCCTGGCGCAGCGTCATGCACAAAGGTAATAAAATTCGATAGAAAATCATGTAATAAAATCATTACAGGAGCCAGGTCCCTAGTCCAATGCCAAAGGCGACGAGCGTAAAACGTGCAGGCGGCCCAGGATAACCAGGACTCTGCTCTGCTCTCAATGCTAAAGCTCAAGACATAAAAAGAACAACGTGTGCCGTTGGCTAACCCAACCAGCCGGCCAAGAGCAGAAAAGGAGCTGCCGTAAAATATTGAAAATGAAGAAAGAAAAAAACAAGGAAATAATTTGTGTGGGTGTGGCCACCTTAAGGGGTTATAGAGTTAAAATGCTTAAAGACTATTGAAAGGTGGCAAACTGTTTGATTGCCTAAGTGAGCCAGAGATGATTAGGGCCTGGGGAAGCCCATTAAATGCTCAACTAGACATCTCATTCACATTCGCCGGAACATTAATAAAACGGCAAGCCGCTGACAGCATAAATGTCACCAAAATGCTATTAAAACTAAATTATAGCCGACATAACCATGATTCATGGGCCAGGCGGAGGCCCAACCAAAAAAAAAATATCATAAAAAATAAAAAATGCCAAATTTGTAGCTGGCTTACAAAAAAAAAACGAAGCAGATTATTAATTCCTAATAAGAAGACAGCCAGAAGAATACATAAAAAAAGGCATTGCCTTGAAAATGTGCCAAAAAAATTGCCCCTTTTTTATGCGAATCATAAAAATTAAAATGCGCCCAAAAGCTTTGAGCTCAGTCACTTGGACACACAAAAGTACCAAGCGATAAAAACAATAACGAAATCAAAAGAATGGAGGGAGAAAAAAGAGCAGAACAAAGAGAGAACCAGAATGGGAAAATAGCACAAGGGCGCTGGGGTTTCGCTGGGAATTATAATGAGAACATATAAAATTTTAATTGTTAAAGTCGGAAAAAGCACGAAATTAGACCTTAAGTTGATTAGTCTGGCAAGCTTAGCGTTTGTTCATTTTTTATTTGATAAACGAGCTGAATACTTAAGGTGGAACTGGCTGACAATCGATGCTTAAATTTGAACATCTTTAAGTTGGGAAAGTATCAAGCCACACACTTCCAAACCACGCAACAAATTTCCAATTTAAAGCTTAAATCAAGGGCTGCAAACCCAAAAAATTTCGTGGATCTCCGGCTCACAGGTTCGAACCAAAATTTAACAATGGTTCAGGTTCAGAATTTGGAGGTTCAAGGTTTTTGGGCAAAGGTTTAGGTTCGAACCTTGGTTCAGCCCATGCTTAATACATGTTTATATAGTAATCGACCTAAAAACGAAATAAACTGTAAGGAAATTGAGTCGATTTACGTACCAAAAGTGTAATGTTAAGCACTTATTTTGTGAATAATACAATAAGCTTTGGAGAAAAGGATCTTAAGAAACAGAGGCTAGGGATTCTATTGGTAATTCTGACCATTTTTATGGATGCTTACATTAAACTATCCTGCCGATTGTAAGACTCAGTCTTTCAGAACCATCAGGATAAGAGAAGAAGTTGCTAGGAAATAGGTATACTTGTATTATGTTTTTAATTTTTGTTGAACCGAACCGAAATTATGGGTTCGGAACAGGTTCAGGTTCAGCTTTAGTAACTTAAGAGGTTCGGTTCGAGGTTCGGTTCACAGTAATCTGAAAGTCGGAATTCCGGGTTCGAACCGGTTCGGTTCAAAACCGGTTTGCAGCCCTGGCTTAAATAACTTCCGCGGGATATGCCTTTGAAGCAGTTTTGAACCAATTCGAACCCGGTTCTGAACCAGTTTAATATTCAACTCCATATTGGTCACCTTTAAGGCAAATTTTAAGTTCATTTCCTTAAATGACTACTGATGCATGTCTCTGAACCACTTTTGCACCGTTTTTAAACGCTTTCGAACCGGTTCACAGATTAGACACATAGCCTACGACTCTTTACTTGGAGAGATGAACAATTGGGTACTGGAAAAATTTCGTAAGTTTTGGTTTAGCGCTTAAGAATCTTATAGGGAACAAGCAAACATACCAACATATTATGCAAACATGCAAATATGCAATCAGACAAACATACAAACGTTCAATCATTTAAGAACCTTACAAGGAACAAGCAAACATACAAACATATTATGCAAACATGCAAATATGCAATCCGATAAACATACAAACGTTCAAACAGACAATCAAACAAACACGCAAACATACAAACATGCAAGTATACAAATATGCAAATATGCAAAGAGACAAACATACAAACTTTCAATCATTTAAGAAGCTTACAAGGAACAAGCAAACATACAAACATATTATGCAAACATGCAAATATGCAATCCGATGAACATACAAACGTTCAAACAGACAATCAAACAAACTAACAGACAAACACGCAAACATGCAAGTATACAAATATGCAAATATACAAACATTCAAACATTCAAACATGCAAACATGCAAATATACAAACATTCAAACATGCTAACATCCTAACATTCAAACTCACAAACATACAAGCACAGAAACATATACAAATCATGCCAACAAGCAAACATGCAAACATACAAACATGCAAACAAGCAAACTCACCAACAAACATACCCAAATGTTTAGATTCGAGTTAATCTGAACAGAATTGTAATTGACAAACAAACAAACATACAAACGTGCAAATATGCAAACATACAAACCTGCTAACATGCAAACATGCAAAAATATAAACAAACAAGCCCACAAACATATACAAAACTGCAAAGAAGCAAACATGCAAACAAGCAAACTCACCAACAAACATACCCAAATGTATAGATTCAAGTTAATCTGAACAGAATTGTAATTGACAAACAAACAGACAAACAAACAAACATACAAACATGCAAATATGCAAACATACAAACCTGCTAACATCCCAACATGCAAAAATATAAACAAACAAGCACAGAAACATATACAAAACTGCAAACAAGCAAACATGCAAACAGGCAAACTCACCAACAAACATACCCAAAATGTATAGATTCGAGTTAATCTGAACAGAATTGTAATTGACAAACAAACAGACAAACAAACAAACATACAAACTTGCAAATATGCAAACATACAAACCTGCTAACATCCCAACATGCAAAAATATAAACAAACAAGCACAGAAACATATACAAAACTGCAAACAAGCAAACATGCAAACAGGCAAACTCACCAACAAACATACCCAAAATGTATAGATTCGAGTTAATCTAAACAGAATTGTAATTGACAAAGAAACAGACAAACAAACAAACATACAAACATGCAAATATGCAAACATACAAACCTGCTAACATCCCAACATGCAAAAATGTAAACAAACAAGCACAGAAACATGTACAAAACTGCAAACAAGCAAACATGCAAACAGGCAAACTCACCAACAAACATACCCAAAATGTATAGATTGGCGTAAATCTGAACTGAACTGAAAAAAACTTATTAACACTCTCAAAAAAGTGTTGAAAACCGCAGACAGGATTTTTAATTTCTTCTTCAGCCTTGAAATGCCTGCAAAAAAACCAACAATTAAAAACGTGTTGGTGTTGCCAGCGACCCTGTAGTGCTCCCTCTTTTTTTTTCGGCCAGGACATGCCGCGCGGCACATGTAAATGAAATTTTCACAGACAATTTCGAGCGTGTAAAAGTTTCACTTTTGATTTATGCGTCCGCCTCCCCCTCCCCCTCCCCCGAACCCCCCGCAACCAGCCGAAATAAATGGAAAAATATTAGGGATGCGCTAACAGCAATTGAAGAGAATGGGGCGATATGGCAACATATTTGCATAGACAACCTTTTATGGCCAAGAGTACCAGCGATTACACTCTCTGAATAGATTATGCTTCGTTCGTGCTTTTTTTTCTGCGTCTAACGCTCGCTGCTGCAAAGTAAATCGTAAAATTTTATGTGCCAAGTTAATTAAACGGGCAGTTAGCCAGCCAGGGGAAGCTGCTGACTTTTGTTCATTTGCAGTGCAAAATTTAATTAGTTATTCCATTTGCTCTTTTCATACAAATTGGAGGTTAAACTAGAAAACAGAATGATAACGAATCATTTACACCTGACTCACGCAAGTCTGGCCCAGGGACTCGGGTAACTACTTCAACAAGCTTTTGCTGGTGATGATAAAAAAACTAAAAAAAAGTAAACCCTAAGAACAGCATGCAAAAGTTTCAAGTTGCCAAGAAAACTTGTAGCCAGCACGCAAACGTCGATTATGACTTGTACTTCTACGAGTTGTTCGACGAAAAAACACAAAAAACTAGCAACAAAATGGCAAATAATAATGTAAGTGATTTTTTGAGCATGTTGGCAATAATTTGCATGCAACTTTAGACGTGGCATGCAATGAAACCGTCTCACGCAAGATTTTGTAATGGATTAATTACAGGGTAATGTAACACTGGAAATCGATGGGCAACCACTGGCAACTTTCGTACAATAGCCAGTGCGAAATTGTGGGCTCATCTCTAGGTGTATCCAAATGTCTATTCATCGATAAAATGTTGAGAGATATGGTAAGACGCAAAGACATGTGTGCTGTTTAAATTTGGCACACAGACAGCACACAAATCCAAAATCGTGGGTCCACAATGTAAATTTGTGCTCAAATGTGATTCACTTATTTGGCCATTTCTTATCTTGTTGAGCTCTGGAGTGTTTGGACCAGCCATAAAAACAGCCCTACAGTAAATTATCTCTGGTAAAAAGCTTAATCTTCTTAAGTTATAGCTTACATATGTTGTAGTACATCGTTTTTAGTATTCCTGTAACTGATTTTCTCTCCATTTCCATACAAAATGTGCAGTGTGCCCAGAAAAAGTAAGGAAAGTAGGGTCATACTAATTGATTTTAAGAAAATCTGCTTCGAAACTTATTTCAATTTGAAGAGTGACCATTTTCTTCAAGCTAAAGTTTTAAAAAAATATTAGGAAAATCAATTTTAAACTATTCTTTTTATTGAAGAGCATTTTTAACTGCTGCTTAAATCATTTTGAATATAACTGCATTTCAATTTCATAATCAAATCATTCAAAAAAGAGTTAACAGTTGCAGACTTGTGTTGTTTCACATACCACTGTACCAAAGCGATGCTTACTTTGCAGCGCTACCTTGACCATATCGATAGCAAGCCTGCATGCCTGCTCTTTGTATGTTGAATGCACTGCTTAGACTTTGTCATTCCTGCTTTGACTTTCATTTGGTGTACATCTCCTGGCGACCATGGAAAACGGTATCTATATTTTTGTTACCCAATTGTATTTTATTGCGCCAGTATTATCCATACGCATTATCTCTGCCGCTTTAAAGCTGTTATACCGGAACCTTCACGAAGAAAGTTTAATGGCATCAAATTGATTTAATATTCAGTTTGATTTTTTCATATTTCGCTTTTATGATGATTTAGCTATTGCTGCGGGGCTACAGGGGGTGGAAATGCCACTTGATGCGCCCATTCATAATGCATTCCCGTAACTGTGTCAGTTGGCAGACATTAATTTTTAAAGCCCATAAAAATTAAATTAATATTATTCAACAATTTTCCCCCGTGCATCATTCACAGACGTATGCGGCATGCCATCAAAGACTCTGCGCATATTTTTTGCTGTTGTTTCTGACAAATTTGTGCGTTGCCTATAATTTCATTTGCTTTACTTCCGCCAGCAATAAAATTAACTGCAGATTTAATTAATTGCGGTTGCACTTTTCGCCTCTTTTTCGTTTCTCTTTCAGTTTTTATATCAACGGGTTGGGGGTGGGGGAGGTTTGTTTCATTGCTTTTATTTCATTTCATTTGGCCATTCCATAGGAAATCTGGTTTTTAATGAAATTTGCACAGCGCAAAATCGAATCAATTATTTAAAATAGAATTACAAGGGAAATGCACACGCAGACACACACACACACATTTTCTGCTGTTCAATTTTGTTATCCATAAAATGATTTGTAAAAAGTTAAAGGATTTGCTGGAGGAAAACTTGAATTATTCAAGAACATTAAAGATCCCGGCTTATATTCCAACGCTTTTAAAATTCTGAAATAAACATCAAAAATGGACAAATTATGCCACAAACAGCTGACACTAACAAAATAACCAAAAATAACAAAATAATAGAATTAGTTTAAAAACTAACGAAAAATGCCTGACTGTCCCCAAACAAATACAGAAAATATGAATAATTATTGCCCTCCCCCTCACCATTCACGCTCTGTCGATCAGTCTATCGAATTATGTCCCAAAACCTAATTTTCAATTCCATCTGGTCCATTTATTCCATCCTTTTGTCCGTTCCTACGTCTGTCCGTCTGTTTCTACGTCAGTTTTGAAGCCATCGAGTAGAAATTTTGCACATAGTTTTCTTTTCACTGCACTCTGGTAATATGTTGGAGCTACATTGGATAAAATGACTATTTCTTGTAGTGCAAACCATCGGTTTCGGCCCAGACGAAGTCAGTTTTGCTCTTGTTGAGGGTATTATAAAATTATCCGAATATTTGTAAAGCAGAGAAGGAAGCATCTCCGAGTACATAAAGTATATATATATTCTTGATCAGCACAACGACCTTAGTTGATATAGCCATGTCCATCTGTCCGTCCCTTCTCTTTCTCTGCTATTTTCTCCTTCAATTTGAAAGCTATCTTCACTAAACTATGTACGAAGTACTTAAGAACCGGAACTGGAATCGGGCGGATCGGATGACTATAGCATATAGCTGTCATAGTAAAGATCGGTCATAAAACTAGTTTTAGTGAGAAAAACTTTATGGTTTTTAATGGAAACGCCTCCAAACTTTGTATTTCTTAGTTTGCTACGCTTTTCCATAATGTTACTAAGTTTGGTAGAAATCGTACAACTATATAGTATTGCTCCCATAGAAAAGTAGGGTCTGAAAAGTAGTCTTAGTGAGAAAAACTTTTTTGTTTTCGGTGGAAATGTCTTTAAAATTTGCAATTAGTTATTTGATATGCTTTCCCACAATTCTACAAAGTTTTGTCAAAATCGGATGACTATAGCATATAGCTGCAGTACGAATGATCGGTCGAAAAATAAGTTCTATTGAGAAAAACTTTTTTGTTTTAAATGGTATCGAATCCAAATTGATTACAGGCTATTTTGTAAGGCTTTTGCATGATGCCACTAATTAGTGGTTGAAATCGGACATCTATATAGTATAGCTCCCATAGAAAAGTAAAATCAGAAAAGTAGTCTTTGTTGGAAAAACGTGCTGCAATGGTATTCAAACTTCGGTCGAGCCTAATTTTCTATTTTTATACCCTTGCAACGCATAGAAATATTAATTTCCGACCCCATAAACTATATATATTCTTGATCAGGGTCGATTGAGCTTTGTCCGTCCCTTTGTCTGTCTGTTTCTACTTGAACTAGTCTCTCAGTTTTAAAGCTATCGAGCTGAAACTTTGCACAGAGTCTTCTTTTTGCTGCATACTACTAATATGTCGGAACCGACCGGATAGGAAGACTTTGTCTCATAGCTCCCATAGGAACAATCGGTCAGAAAACTAGTTTTAGTGAGAAAAACTTTTTTCTTTTCAATGAAAACCTGTCCAAACTTTGTAATCGTAGGTTCTCTATGTTTTTTGATAATTCTACCAAGTTTTATGAAAATCGGACAACTATATAGTATAGCTGCCATACAAAAGATAGGTCTGAAAAACAGTCTTAGTTAGAAAAACTTTTTTGTTTTTAATGCTAGCATTCCGCAATTTTGTGTTTGCTTGTTTTACATGCTTTCACTTTATTCTACAAATTTTTGTCCAAATCGGATGACTATATCATATAGCTCCCATACAAACGATTGGTCAGAAAATGGGAAAAAGAGTATTTTTTGAAAATATTTAAGCGAGCACTTGCAAGGGTATAAAAACTTCGGTACAGACAAAGTTAGCTTAGCTTTCCTGTTTCTCCCTTAAACCGCTTGTAGAATTATAGAACATTTCCATTGTTCATTTGAATAAAAAAAACTCTCTTTCAATAAAATGACTAATTTTCGAGCATAAAAAAGACATTTCCGACAACCATAAAACAAACTTTTAACTAATCACACCAAAATTTCCCCAGCAGCAGCATCATCGATGCCTGATGAGGCATTTTACTATTTCATTTTGCCCACCAACTCTTCAAACCACAACAAATTTTTATTACTTGTTTTCGTTTGCCCAATAACAGGTCAGTTGGCTGTCTTCTTTACGAGCCAGCATTTCCATGGAATTAATGAGTCTTTATGGGGCATAAAATATCAAACCGTATCGAATCGTTGGAAATGGAACAGGTCACCTGTCGCCAGCATGGAAATTGATTTAGATTTAGATTTTTATGCAAACACAATGTTACCCATTTCTCTTGGCCCGGACGGACAAGCGGCTCAAAGTGGTTAAACGTGTAATCTTTTTTTGCATGGCTAATTGCGGTTTTGTACGATGTCGGTTTTATGGCAAACATATCATTAAAGATCACATCACACAGCCTTTTTAGCAGCTGATTGCATTCCACTTAATTTGTATTAAAAATTCATTCAATTTTCGCACGACTCCATCGACATTTGTGTGTGTGTGTGTGCGCAATCTAATGACATTTGGCACAATTAAGCAGTCAAGCGAGTGTTTTCCGGTACCATGTACATTTTCTTCATCAATGATTAATTGTTTGGACAACCAACCGACGCGACGCGTTCATGTCTGGTGAAATTTTGCCCCAACGAAAATGCACATAAAACATGCAAAACTCCAGCCGCAATTCCCACCGATCCTGCTGCTGCTGCTGCTGCTGCTCCTCCCATTCTGTGTCAGTTCTGTGGCATTTCGCTGACGAATGTCCCTAAATTGATGTATGATTTTGGCAGACAAACCTGAATGCATTTTTCTGCGAGGGGAAGCGGGTAATGTCAGTTAGACAAACAACAGGCCGAGTCTGTCAGATATGGGGAAGATTTATTTGTTAGGCAGTTGAATGCCAGTTTTGGTGAAATTTGTGGGAGAAGCTGAAAAGACCGCAAATTCAGGGAAAGTTCTGAAATGGGTTGGCCTTAAATACTTTTTGTATATCCTTCAACGGCCAAATCTCTAATTAAAGCGTTCCCTTTGATTTCCTTTTGCGCAAATTGGTTCAATTTCCATTCTTTCCCTTTCTATGTATGTCCAACTTGAGTTGATTACATTGACAGTGGCCACCCTTTCCCCTCCTTTCACACTTTCCTGCCCATCAGTTGCAGCATTTAAGTTTCACACTTCTTTTTTCCTATTTGCAGGTGAATAACTTTCACTAGATAAATCTACAATTTTGGTCCTGCCACTGTCTCGTCCACTTACAACCAATTTCCTCTCGCCTTTTTGCCAAACAAATTAAACTTAAAATAAATAAACTGAAAAGGAAAAACAACAACAGCAACAACAGCAAACAAAGATTTAGTAAAACTTTCGCTTGACCCTTGTCATCCGCCAACGCCCAGCGGGGGGGTGGCTGTAATCAACAGAAAATCGCCACCAGCTCCCCCCCAATTCCGTTTTGCGGGTATCTGTGTCGATGGCACTTCACTTCCTCCACTGTTTTGATGACCAACTGACTTACTTGGAGGGTTGTTTGCTTGCTTGCTTGGACTGCTGCTGCTGCTGCTGATAAGTCTCTTTCGGGTAGTTCAATAAATCGTTGCTCTCATAGTTAGTGCATAGTTTTAGGCATTACGACTAATTTTGCTCTGCCATTATCGTTGAAACGTGGCCTCTATTAGACAATCCAAACATATGACCCCATGTAATGGCTGGACCCCATTTATTTTATCATCTTGCTCCATAAATTAAGAGCTTTGACAGAGAAGTGTGCGAACCTTTCGCATTTAAGGCAAGAAATGGCACTGGAACTGCGGCAAGTGCATTCTAGTGTGCAATTTTGCACGTGCTTTGCGTTTCAATTAAAACTATGAGTACAGTAATGCTAATTAAGTGCAAGTGCATGGCGTTTGAAGTCATTCGACAAATATTGGCTATTTACATACAAGGCAAGGCTTACCACCACCGGAGTGGTCTGTGCTGGCCATGCACTGGGAGAAAGAGAAGCTTCATTACATTTAAAGGCAACACAGCCAGTGAGGATAAGCAAAATCCAGCAAAATTAACCTGAAACTAAGAAATTGTTATCTAAAAACGAATACTTTTGGGTTATTCTCTCTAAGTTTCTAAGAAAAAATGTCTAAAAAGTCTTTAAATTACGGAAAAACAATCATTTTGGGGCGAATTTCTTAAAAATTATATAATACACTGTTATTTTCTGGCTTGTGTGTGAAGAATAGCTCTATATAGAAGATGTGAAATCAGCCCTAAGCGTATTAATATCGGTCATTCGACTCAAGCGTACTGAAAACGATCCGTTTTTGAAAGGAAAATTAACTTGGGTTGATAAATTGATCGCCCATACATACGTAGAGGAAGAGCGTGCCCAAAAAGTGAGAGTTTATTGGTGTGCGACGCCTTAAACTAGCTCTGACCTGCCCTCAGCGACCACTGGCCTGCGACTGAAAGCCAAAAGAGCGTTGCCTGCTGTCTTCAACCAAGCCTTCGCATTACGCTCGTCTGGAGTCTGTGTGAATTCCGAAGTTTGTGAGGCCCCTGGAGGCCAGGTATGACCATCGTTTCAGTAAACAGCCACCCTATATTGTTTCTCTTTAAATTTCAAATTCACTTCCTTCTGTTTGGTATTTCTCCTTCAGTTTAAGGGCTATCATGATCAAATAAATACTCATTTCTCGTATCGGATGACTGAAGCATAGGAACAATCGTTCGTAAAACTAGTTTTAGTGAATAAAACTGTTTTGTTTTCCATGGAATTGTCTCCAGGTTTCGTTTTTTCTGAGTAATCTATGCCTTTCCATAGTTCCATCAAACTCGAAAGACCGCAGCATATACCTGCTATAGAAATGATCTTCCCTTTCTTTCTTTTCTAAGGAAACTTTCTCAAACTATGTATTTGTGAGTGTTCTATGCTTTTTAAGGATTCCACTAAGATTTATCAGGATTGGAATACCTTAAAGAATAGCTGGCTTAGAATATTTTGTTGTAAAAAGTACTTTTTGTAACAGAAACCTAATTTTTGTCAATGGCAACTTCTACAAATTTGGCATACATTTCTTGTAGATGCTCTCTCACAATTCTGCAAAGTTTGACCATAGCAAATATCGGTCGAAAAACTAGTTTTAGTGAGAAAAACATTTTTGTTAACAAAAGCAACGTCTCGAAGCTTTCTTTGCTTTGTTATAGCGATACCAAGTTTGATCCAAATCGGACAACTATATGGTAAAGCTATATAGTGCATAGTGGGTGTGGTGCAGTGGGTAGTGTGTATGCCTACGTTGCATGAGGTCGTAGAGAAAAGGTTTATTGCTTGTAAGTGGTTTTTCTGTGACCTTTATACTGAGTAAACCTGCAGTTTTTAGCCGGCTCGAGGTCATGTAATGCTTTATTTTTTAAAAACTTACACACCCAATCACCTTCACTAGCTATTGGCGCCAGCTTTGAAGCAACTGGCCAAGAAGAAACAGCTCAAACATTGCCATTTGGATGAGGCTTTAAGCTGTAGGTCCCTTTCTCTTCTGCAAATATTAGAAACACACAAACCAAGAGATTGAGAGGAGCTCGGCTTATTCCCAGTAGGAATATGGTGCAGCTGCCTTAGAAAAGATGGCTCTCGAAAGTAGATTTTGTTGTACTTCAAATGCCTTCAAATCTAATTTCATATTGTCACCAGCAACTTAGTTTCTTTCCGTGTACCCGAGTGAGTAAATTAAGTAGCCATGCAAATGCATTACATGTCCTAAGTGATATTAGTTATGGCTGCCTGGCCGCCAGGTGTGACAGCACATCTGCTGGCCGAGAATGGCAATTGGAAGCTGGAACAGTTTACGTGTATGGCTGGGGATGTGCGGCCTTAAATTTTCAATTTATTTAAGCAAAGGATTCTTTCCTTCACTTAAGCTCACTTCACCAGCCACTGCCCCTGGGGTGTCCTGTCAATATGTGCCACTGGGGTGGCCTGTCCTGGTGCTGGTCCTGTTAACCCACTTTGCTACCACTACCTCCTGCTTAAACACATTGTATTACATTTTTGGCTGACCATTGACCGGGTTTTTTGGTGGCGTTTTGTTGCGACACACACAATTTTAGCAAACGATGCAAAAATTTGGACCAGTCATGCATTACGCTTCCTATTTACATTTATCTCTCGCCTTTTTTTCTGTGCCAGGAATGCATTTTAATGGAAAATGATTGGGCTCAGGGTTGTTGCCCCCGTGTGTGTGTGTGTGGCCGTTTTAGGCGTCGCTTCGGCGGCGGCAACCCTGGCGCCAACTAAAAGTACTCTCCGCATTGCGTCCCCGTTTTTATATGATTCTTAATTTATTTGTATTTATTTTTATTCCGGGGCTGACCAAATGGTGCCAACTAGACTCAGAGCCAACAAAAAAGAATAAAGCGAAGCATCAGTTAACGTTTGCCAACTGCCATGTGAACTGCATGCCGCGGACGACTGTGCGTATGCGTGATTTTCTACTTGGAACATTGTTGGATTGCATTTTAAAGCCATGCCGCGTAACCATAAATCATTCAGCTTAAATCCCTGTAACAAATTTCGGATGCATGCGAATCAATTGTTCAATTGTTCAATTGTTTTCTATTGAAGCCAAAGCCAATACAATAAAATATAGTCGGGGATCAGCAGGGTCTGAGGCGGCAGCAGGGACAACAAACAAGTTGGCGGCCATAAATAAATATCGCATAAGCCCAGGCCAGCTGAAAAAAAATGGCAAACTCTACCTCCTCGGCGTGTGTAACACAATAAACTTAATTTGCAAATTCAATTTAAATAAAAAGAAAGAAACAAACTCAATTGTCTGGCTTTAGTTAAGTGCCCAGCTGTTTGGCTGTGTTTTTTACTGGGTCTCTTCGGTGTTGTGAGGGGGGGGTTAAGTCTGTATTTTAGCCATAAATGGGTTAAAAAATTGAGTTGCGATTGCAGTTGGTCTGCGGTGGCCCCTGCGGGAGGCTAAAATTAAATTGAATTTACTGCATGAATTATTTTAATTTCCTTTGGACATGAAGCGAGTCCAGCAGCGACTAATAAACGACAAACGACACGTACGCACCTCCGACGAGGGAGACGAGGGAGATGACGATGACGAAGAGGATTCCATTCTGATGCTGCAGCACATGTGTTGCAATCTTGTTGCAAATTGAAGTGACAGTTGGCGGGCGGGTGAGGGGAAACACGGAAATTACAAACACGGAGAGAGCGTGAGAGGAAAACCCTTTTTTAGTTTGATATTTTAATACTTTTCTTTAAATGAATTGAATACTCTTGGTACGCGTCACACGGATTCATTGTTGTTTAAATATTTATATTTGGAGTGTTTCAAAACATTTTGGAAACGGTTATCTGTTAGTTCTGAACCAGTTTGACTGTTATTGGTTCTGGTTTAAATAGATTTTTCGTATGAAAAACGATCTAGCTTAAGATCAGTGGAAGATATAATTTATTTTAATTTTATGTCTTACTTGGAAGCCCCACAACTAAATGACATTTTGGTCCTTCGAGCCGGATACAATAATTTTAAGGTACTGAAATAAAGTGAGTCGCTTATAAAGTTGTGTGATATAACTAATTTTTCAAATCAAACAAGAAAGAAAGCCGGTCAAGCCCGACTATAACATACTCTGTACCAAGAAATTTTGTCTTTTAATCATAACTCGAAAACCGTTCATCCGATCTTCTTCATTTCTTTGGCGGATCGATAAGTTATCCTAATAACTAAATATGTCCAGAAGGAACAAGCCATCTATCTTCAAAACTGTGGGAGATATGAGGTTTTTTCTAAATTGCGGGGGCGGGAGGGGGCGTGGCGAAAATTTAAAATAAACTTGATCTGCCTGCAGACATAAGAAGCATATGTCCCATACATGTCAAACCTCTATCTCTTACCATCTCTGAGATCTGTGCGTTCATACGGACAGACTGACGGACAGACGGACGGACGGACAGACGGACAGACGGACATGGCTATATCGACTCGGCTGTTGATGCTGATCAAGAATATATATACTTTATGGGGTCGGAGATGCTTCCTTCTGGATGTTACATACTTTTGCACAAACTTATAATACTCTATGTACCTTCGGTACAGAGTATAAAAAGGCGGAAATAATACAGATGTATATAAATAAAGATATTTTTACTCTAGGAAATCATTATAAGGCTATATGTCGAATATATAATAGTTTTTTTTTTGGTATGCCCTTGCAGAGTGTATTATAACATTGTGTGGATGCTTGTAACGCATAGAAGGAAGTATTTCCGACCAAATAAAGTATATATATTCTTGATCAGCCCGATGAACTGAGTTGATTTAGCCATGTCCGACTGTCTGTCCGTCCATCTGTCGGTTTCTATGCTATTTCCTCAATCAGTTTGAAAGCTATCTTCACCAAACTTTGCACAAAGTCTTTTCCTACAAATACGCGGCACAATTGTTGGAACCGGCCCGATTGGATGACTATTACATATAGCTGTCATAGGAACGATCGGTCGAAAACTAGTTTTAGTGAGAAAAACTTTTTTGTTCTCAATGGAAACGCCTCCAAACTTTGTATCTCCTAATTTGCTATGCTTTCCCATGATTCCACTAAGTTTGGTCGAAATCGGACATCTATATAGTATAGGTCCCATACAAAAGTAAGGTCCGAAAAGTAGTCTTAGTGAGAAAAACTTTTTTGTTTTCAATGGAAAAGCCACCAAACTTTGTATTTCTTAGTTTGCTAAGCTTTTCCATGATTTAACCATGTTTGGTTGAAATCGGACAACTATATAGTTTAGCTCCAATACAAAAGTAAAGTTTAAAAAGTAGTCTTAGTGAGGAAAACTTTTTTGTTTTCAATGGAAACGCCACCAAACTTTGTATTTCTTAGTTTGCTATGCTTTTTCATAATTCTACTTAGTTTGTTCGAAATTGGATAGCTATAGCATATAGCTGCAGTACGAATAAATTGTAAAATTCAAAGTCTGATATAAGGTTTTTTAAAGTCAAACAAAACATTCTGGTCCTTGGAGGCGAATTACAATTTTTGACTACAATAACAATATAATTTTTATTATTAGTTGCTAATTTCCAAACTATACTTATTTGTTTGTCATTTCTCCTGCAGGAAATACAGCCTAGCTCCTAACCCAGTCAGCCATATGTGAAGCGTTTCATTACTATAAGAATCAGGTAAGCGAAATCCCATAAAGGGCTATTGGGGTTATAATTTCCAACAATCTTAAGAGCTTCTTAGTAGGAAATCATTCATTTGAGAAGTCAATTGGGCTTTCTTGTTTCTTGTACATGAAGAAGTTATTTTCAAAGGTCTAAATGTGTCTGTGGGATTCCTTTTCGGAGCAACCCTTAGAGACGCAAATGGAATATGTGGTAACTAGTAGGCAACTATCTATTGATTTCACTCCTTGGACGCCTTTGGGGGCAATTTCTCAACTACTCTGTCACATAAACTTACAAATAACGGAGTGAAATCTAAGATTATGCCAGTATTATGATTCTACTTACCATGGTTTTCCAATATAATACCATTTCCGGGCCTTAATAGGCCAAACCTTACATAAAAAACAAGGGGGAAAAAGGATACCATAAAATATCCATTGGACCATTGGACTATTTCGTTTTGAATGGATATTTTGTAATATTCTTTTTTGGATATTCAAAAACTCCATTTAAATGGAGCCAACGGAGCTGAAAATCATCTATGGAATATGAAAGAATCCATTCCGAATTGATCTTGCAGATGAGAAACTCCATTTAGTTTAATTTTTTGAACATTTAACATAAGCACACAATCTTGAAGGGATACCTCTGACTATTTGTCTCATCAATACTCGCTGGACTTGTACAGACGCGAAAGTCTGGCGAATTTATTTGCTCCACCCCTGGGAGCCAGTGGCATATAGTTGGTCGAGTCTTGCATCTTATCTCCAAGCCCCAATTTGCCCTGCGCCTGGCCCGTATCCATATGGCCATTTTGAGGCAGCAACATGGGCGAATAGATGACAAAGCTGATCTTCAGGTTAGCATCAATTGTCATGGTGGCCCCGGCATTATCGAATACCCCACAATAATTGGGCGCCGAGAATATGGTGACCAACTGTCGCTTGGCAAAGAACTCGTAACCATCCTCCACCACCTGATGGGCTCGGCACACCAAATCAAAGTCATTGCGCTTCAGGAAGCGTTCGACCACATCTCGCCCAAAGGCCACACTCACACCGCGATTGTTTTTATGCCAGCCATAGGCAGTGCGATGCGGATCCGACCAGACCAGGTCGCAGAGCAGCCCCTCGTCCGGTATATCGGTGGGGCGGACCAGCTTATTGATCTGATCGATGCTGCTCAGGTGGGGACTCAGTCCGCCGTGGCAGCAGAAGATGCGACTCGAGATAATGGCCGCCACCGGCATACAGTTGTAGCAGTCCACAAAGATCTTCCACAGCTTGATGGTGTAGCGGCGCTTGCACTCGTCGAAGAAGCCGTACATCCTGTTCAAGGACTGACTCTCATGATTCCCGCGCAGCATGTACACATTGGCGGGATACTTGAGCTTGTAGCAGAGCAGCAGCATGATGGTCTCCACCGAGTTGCGCCCACGGTCCACATAGTCGCCCAGGAAGAGATAGCGCTGAGCGGGCGGAGTGCCACTGTTCCGTAGAATGCGCAGCAGGTCGTCGTACTGGCCATGCAGATCACCCACCACGCACAGCGGCGCCTCCACCAGCAGGCACATGTCCTGCAGCATGAACTGATCGCGCGCCAGGAGGCACACCGCCGAAATATCCTCCCTGCTCAGATTCACCGCCCGATCCTGGCGCCGTTTGGACTCCAGGCAGCGTATTATCTCCTCCAAGTTGGGCTTATGTGTTGGTTGGGCTTTCATTTTGTCAGAGAGTTAAAACACACTGGCTACACTGTTGTCTGTCTGGGTGGATTATAAGTACAATTTTATTTGGGACTCTTAAAACAGGGCCAGCTCGGCCGATAGCTTCTCCACCGCGGGCTTCGGCTTGGGCTCGTTGCTCCGCTGGCGCGGCTTCATCACCACCAGCGTGATGTTCAGGTTGTCATCCACACACATCATGGCGCCCGCATTGTCGTACTCCCCGCAGTAGTTGACGGCCGAGAACAGGGTGATCAGCTGGCGCTTGGCAAAGAACTCGTATCCATCCTCCACCACCTGGTGGGCGCGACAGATCAAGTCGAATTTGAAGCGTGCCAGGAACTGAATCACGATGTCAGTGCCAAAAGTGAAGCTCACTCCCCGCGAGTTCCTGTCCCAGCCCGTGACGGCGGCGTCGGGGTCGGACCACAGCAGGTCGCACAGCAGACCGGTGCTTTTCACCTCGGCCGGCCGAGAGATTTTGTTTATGTCGGACAGATGGTAGAGCACGGGACTCAGCCCGCCGTGGCAGCAAAAGATTTTGGAGTCGATGATGGCCGCCACCGGCAGGCAGTTGTACGTGTCCACGAAATGCTTCCACAGCCGCACCGTAAAGCGGCGCTTGCACTCGTCGTAGAAGCCATAGAACTGGTTGATGGTGGACGACTCGTGGTTGCCCCGCAGCAGGTACATGGAGTTCGGATACTTCAACTTCAAGGCCAAGAGCAACGTGAGGGTCTCCACCGAATACTTGCCACGATCCACATAGTCGCCCAGCATCAGATAGCTCTTCTCCGGCGGATACCCTGCCGTCTCGAAGTACCTTAACAGATCACTGAACTGGCCGTGTATATCGCCCAGTACATTGATCGGCGCATGGACAGCGAGGAGCATGGGCTCCGCCAGTAAAACGGAACGCGTATCGTTGAGCAGGGCATAGATGTCTGGCTCCGGCACGGTCATTTTCTTCTCCGTCCTCCAGTTGAGCAGGGATTCGATCATCTCGTCCAATTGTTTCGGTAGCATTTGGGTGTCCGAGAACTGAAACTGAACGAAAAAGTGTGTCAATGTGAAGCGTAAAAAAACGACTGGCTGAAGTTGGATGACAACTAATGCAACTCAGGGGCATGTATACAGAAGGAGGAGGGTGTGCAAATTAGGAGACAGAGAAATCACAATTTCCCTTTACAGTTTGGGAAATAAATGTTCAAAAGGCATTTTACCTAGGCCTCAACTTTACAGAAATCCTTGGCCTTTTTAAAGATACAAAAATCAATGCAAATGTCATATATAAAGTGAAGTGAAGTAAGTGAAGTGAATACACTGAGGAAAAACATCTAACTAAAATCCAGTTTGTTAATCTCTTTTCCAAGAAGTTTGACATGTGGAAAAACATGTTTGAAATAACTTCATTTTCCAACTCATCAATCCTTTTACAGTTTTCTGCGTGCATACTTCGGAAAATTGAGAAAAAGTAGCTTGAAGTTTGATAAATAGTTGTTAAATCTTTGTAGATTCTGTTTAAGGAGAATTTGGCGAAAAATTTAAATTTTGGGATATGAATGCATTTTCTACTATAATTTTGGGCGCACCGTCACGCGAGTGGTCGATGGTACTGTGAGTTAAGTGGCCATGCCATCCGTGTTCATACTCTGAGTTTCTGAGTTCGAGTCCTTAAAGAGAGGAAAAGGTAGAACTTCAAACTTTGCAAAAAGTCTTTCAGTACAAATACGTAGCACATTTGTTGGAACCGGTCGAAACGGATGACTATAGCATATAGCTGATCGGTCGAAAAACTAGTTTTAGAGAGAAAAACTTTTTTGTTTTCAATGGAAACGCCACCAAACTTTGTATTTCTTAGTTTGCTAAGCTTTTTCATGATTTAACTAAGTTTGGTCGAAATCGTACAACTATATAGTATAGCTCCCATACAAAAGTAGAGTCTGAAAAGTAGCCTTAGTGAGAAAAACTGTTTTGTTTTCAATGGCAACGCCTTTAAACTAAGTATTTCTTAGTTTGCTATGCTTTTCCATGATTTTACCAAGTTTGGTTGAAATCGTACAACTATATAATATAGCTCCCATAGAAAAGTAGGGTCTGAAAAGAAGTCTTAGTGAGAAAAACTTTTTTGTTTTCAATGGAAACGCCACCAAACTTTGTATTTCTTAGTTCAATATGCTTTTCCATGATTTTACCAAGTTTGGTTGAAATCGTACAACTATATAATATAGCTCCCATAGAAAAGTAGGGTCTGAAAAGTAGTCTTAGTGAGAAAAACTTTTTTGTTTTCTATGGAAAAGCCACCAAACTTTGTATTTCTTAGTTTGCTATGCTTTTTCATGATTTCACCAAGTTTGGTCGAAATCGTACAACTATATAGTATAGCTCCCATACAAAAGTAAAGTTTAAAAAGTAGTCTTAGTGAGAAAAACTGTTTTGTTTTCAATGGCAAAGCCTCCAAACTTTGTATTTCTTAGTTTGCTTTGCTTTTCCACGATTTTACCAAGTTTGGTCGAAATCGTACAACTATATAGTATAGCTCCCATACAAATTAGAGTTTAAAAAGTAGTCTTAGTGAGAAAAACTTTTTTGTTTTCAATGGAAACGCCACCAAACTTTGTATTTCTTAGTTTGCTATGCTTTTCCATGATTTTACCAAGTTTGGTTTAAATCGGACAACTATATAGTATAGCTCCCATAGAAAAGTAAGGTCCGAAATGTAGTCTTAGTCAGAAAAACGTGTTGCAAGGTTATACAAACTTTAGAGAATTTAGCTTTCCTCCATTTTTGAATTTTAGACAATTTTTACCAATTTTAGTTCATGTTTTCCTCTCAGTGTACAATACGAATGCTAACAAAGAGTGCTAGCTCAGGCATCTGAGTTTCTAAGGGGAAAACCCAGCCAACCAAAGGGAGACTCTTTTCTGCCAGTGGTGCAACGGTCTCCCGCCTTCGCTCCCGCCTCTCTAGCAAACTTGGATCGTATGGGACACAACCGGATTGGCCCTCTCTTCCGCCCACAACTAGTGCATTCTGTCAGTTCCTGCTCGGCGTGTTACATTTCCTTAGTCTGTCATTGCAAAGTAGAAAGCGGCACAACACTGCTCATTCATTCGGTCATACACAGTTACACACACCGTTACACACATACACACAGACGCGTACACGCTACACGCTACACCCCTCACATGTCAACATGCCTCAAACCCATGATGAACGCCAACTTTTGGGTCAAGGGCAAGTATAAAATGGCCCCCGCAAGTGACAACATCAAATCGAACGTCCTCAGCTCCGTGGATGAAACGGTGAGTGAGAACCTAAGCGGCAGTGGTTCGCCCCAAATTGCCCGTGTCAACCTGAACGAACTGATTAACAAACTGAAGAGCTTCGGACGCTCCAAGCAGCAGCGTCTGCCCATGCTGGAGGAGGACATCGGCAAGCTGTGTGCTGTGGCGCGCACGATTTTCCTGGAGCAGCCGATGCTGCTGGAGGTGCAGGCACCTGTCCGTGTGGTGGGCGACATACACGGCCAGTTCCACGATCTGCTCCGTATACTCGAGCACTGTGGCTACCCGCCGCAGACGAGCTACCTGTTCCTGGGCGACTATGTGGACCGGGGCAAGAACTCGGTGGAGACCATCACGCTGCTGCTGGCGCTGAAGGTGCGCCATCCCAAGCACGTGCATCTGCTGCGCGGCAACCACGAGTCGCAGGCGGTGAATCGGGTCTACGGCTTCTTCGACGAGTGCAAGCGTCGGTACACGGTGAAGCTGTGGAAGACCTTCGTGGACTGCTACAACTGCATGCCGGTGGCGGCCGTCATATCGCGCCGGATCTTCTGCTGTCACGGCGGACTGAGTCCGCAGCTGAAGGACCTGAGTGACATACGCACCATTCCGCGTCCAACCGAAGTCCCCGAGGCGGGCCTACTCTGCGACATTTTGTGGAGTGACCCGGATCGCTATGGCTTCGGCTGGACGCCGAGTGATCGTGGCGTGAGCTACCTCTACGGGCGCGATGTGCTGGAGAAGTTCCTGCAGAAGTACGACTTTGACCTGGTGTGCCGGGCCCACCAGGTGGTGGAGGATGGCTACGAGTTCTTCGCCAAGCGGCAGCTGGTGACCGTCTTCTCGGCGCCCAACTACTGCGGCATGTACGACAACGCGGGCGCCTCCATGGGCGTGGACAAGGAGCTGGTCATCACCTTCGACGTGCTGCGGCCCGTGGATCTGCGCAAGGTTCAGAAGCGAGAGACCACCTCGGCCCCAGCCGACTCCACAAAGTGAACCTGGGTTACCCGGCGCGCGTCTGTCACTGTGAGTTGCCTAGCCCGTTTCATTTGTTTCGAACTGCCCAACTGTATGCTGCTCCGTGCCTTCTTAAAATTGCTTTGTAAGCCACACAAATGGCCCGGGAAATGTCGCAGCGCATATCGAGCGTGGCGGACGTGAGCAACATCGACCAGATCATTCTGCGCATCATCGAGGTGCGCCGCCTCAAGCAGCTGAACCTGTCCGAGGCGGACATCCGCGCCCTGTGCATGCGCTCGCGCGAGGTGTTCCTGTCGCAGCCCATGCTGCTGGAGCTGTCGGCGCCGGTGAAGATCTGCGGCGACATACACGGCCAGTTCCTGGACCTGCTGCGGCTCTTTGACTACGGCGGCTATCCGCCGTCATCCAACTATCTGTTCCTGGGCGACTACGTGGACCGGGGCAAGCAGTCGATTGAGACGCTGTGCCTGCTGCTGGCCTACAAGATCAAGTTCCCGGAGAACTTCTTCCTGCTGCGCGGCAACCACGAGAGCGCGGGCATCAACCGCATCTACGGCTTCTACGACGAGTGCAAGCGGCGCTACACGATCAAGGTGTGGCGCACCTTCGTCGACTGCTACAACTGTATGCCGGTGGCGGCCGTTGTGGACGAGAAGATCTTCTGCTGCCACGGCGGGCTGAGCCCGGACCTGCTGAACATGTCGCAGATCATGCAGCTGGGCCGACCCTGCGATGTGCCCGACAAGGGTCTGCTGTGCGACCTACTGTGGTCCGATCCCGATCCCAAAATCATGGGCTGGAGCGACAATGATCGGGGCGTGAGCGTCACCTTTGGCGCGGACATTGTGGGCAAGTTTGTGCACCGTCACAAGTTCGATTTGATCTGTCGCGCCCACCAGGTGGTGGAGGATGGCTACGAGTTCTTCGCCAAGCGCCAGCTGATCACCATATTCTCGGCGCCCAACTACTGCGGGGAGTTTGACAATGCCGGCGCCATGATGTCCGTGGATGAGACGCTCATGTGCTCGTTCTATGTGCTCAAGCCGTCCAAGAAGGCTGGCCTGCGCAAGGTCCACACCAAGGCCTAGGAAGGAACAGTGTTTGGGAGGATGGTTGTCATGTGAAGGTGTTTGTGTGAGCTACATGTCATAAAAATTATGCGTTTTCTACAATTTGGGCGACATTGCACAGTGGGGTGGAGTGGAGTTTGACTCCAAGTGTGTGGTTTGATTAAAGAAATTTGATTTTAAAAGTGTGGGGTTCTTTTTTGTTATCCAAGGCAAGAACCTGTGCTGCAGGGGAGGGAGGGAGGGCATATTTGAAGATAACCAAGTTGTTTCAGGCAGAGGTGGGAAATGCTGATTACAAATTGAATTCATTCTATTGTTTCACCTAGCTAAAAACCCAAGCATTAATCAATTGTTTGATTTAAATTTGTATATAACTAATTCAATTACCATTTAATCCCATTGAAATCTGTTTACAATTCACAACTATTTGTATACCCTTTCAGAGGGTATATTGAAATGGTCCAGATGTTTGTAGCGCATAGAAGGAAGCATTTCCGACCACATAAAGTACATATATTCTTGATCAGCAAGACGAGTTGAGTCGATATAGCCATGTCCGTCTGTCAGTCCGTCTGTCCTTCTGTTTCTATGCTATCTCCTCCGTCAGTTTTAAAGCTATCGCCACCGAACTTTGCACGAAGTCTTCTGGTCCAAATACGCTGCACATTTGTCGGAAGCGGCCGAAACGGATGACTATAACATATAGCTGCCATTGGAACGATCGGTCGAAAAACTAGTTCTAGTGAGAAAAACTTTTTTGTTTTTAAAGGAAACTTCGCCAAGCTTTGTATTTCTTAGTTTGCTATGCTTTTCCATGATTCCACTAAGTTTGGTCGAAATCGGACATCTATATAGTATAGCTGCCATAGAAAAGTAAGGTTAGAAAAATAGTCTTAGTAGGAAAAACTTTTTTGTTTTCAATGTAAACCTCTTTAAAATTGGCATATATTTATTTTATAAGCTTTTACACAATTCTTTAAAGTTTTGTCAAAATCGGATGACTATAGCTAATAGCTGCCATACGAATGATCGGTCGAGAAAGTAGTTTTAGTGAGAACAACTTTTTTGTTTTCAAAGAAAACGCCTCCAAACTTTGTATTTCTTCATTTGCTATGCTTTTCCATGATTCCACTAAGTTTGGTCGAAATCGGACATCTATATAGTATGGCTGTCATAGAAAAGTAGGGTCTGAAAAGTAGTATTATGGAGAAAAACTTGTTTGTTTTCAGTGGAAATGTCCTTAAAATTAGTTGAAAAACGTGCTGCAAGGGTAAACATAACTTTCCTCTATTTATACCCGTTACTCGTAGAGTCAAAAGGGTATACTAAAGTCGTGCAAATGTATGTAGAAGGCAGAAGGAAGCATCTCCGACCCTATAAAGTATATATATTCTCGATTAGCATCAACAGCCGAGGCGATATAGCCATGTCCGTCTGTCTGTCCGTCCGTATGAATGCCCAAATCTCAGAGATGATAAGAGATAGAGGTTTGAGGTGTATGGAACAAAAACTTCTTATACTTGCAGGCAGATAAAGTTAATTTTCAATTTTGGCCACGCCCCCTCCCGCCCCCGCAATTTAGAAAAAACGTCTTAACTCCCACAGTTTTAAAGATAGATGGCTTGTACCTTTTGGACATATTTAGTTATCAGAATAACTTACCGATCCGCCAAGGGAATGGTAAAGATCGGATAAGCGGTTGTCGAGCTATGATCAAAAGACTGTTCGCTGCTGCAGCGCAATAGCAGCGCTGCTTTCAGCTGCTACTGCAGCATCAAAATTTATGCTGAGCATTTAGTTTCGTTGCTACAGAGTATGTTATAGTCGGGCTTGACCGACTTTCTTGCTTGTTTTATTAGAAAAATTCAATTAAAACACAATTGACTAGAAAAAAACTGTCAACCAATTTCAACAGGACTTAAAGGTAATTGAAAAGTTCAACTATTTCAATCAATTAAGTGTTTCTAGCTTGAAAAACTGCATTACTTAATTACTTCAAGTGAAACCGTTTCACTTCAACTTGGCAAGTGCCGACATGTATTTCGATACCAAACAGATTGGCCCGCCCTCGTTGGTCCGCATCATTGCAATTAATTTCCCATTCTCCGGCACTCAAACATTTTAATCAAATGACAAAACCGAAAATAATTTATTTGTTGCACATAAATTTACAGCGAACGAACCGTTTGTCAGTTGCCGTTGGTTGCCGGCTGCAGGCTGCAGGCTCTTTATTAAATTTGTTTGCTCGCTCTCTCTCTTTTGGGGGCGCAGACACGCCGAGACGGGCGTATGAGCCCAGTTAACAGTCGGCAGTTCCACAGTTGGTCAACTAATAGATTTTAAATGTGGCTGTCGCTGTCAGCAAACAGCAAACAGGGCGGTGGACGCGGCTAAATAAATTGGTCAACTGCAGTTCGGTTTACATGGGCAGGTTTGTTGTGACAGCTGGGCCTGAATGAAGATATCAACTGGCTATATCGACTCGGCTGTTGATGCTGATGAAGAATATATATACTTTATGATATCGGAGATGCGTCCTTCTGCCTGTTACATACATTTGCACGACTTTAGTATACCCTTTTTACTCTACGAGTAACGGGTATAATGACACATCTTAACCTGGTTGCATTAAAGTAGCCAACAATATCTTTTTTGTTACGCAACCAAATCCCATTCAGCATTAGTCATCATTTTGGGATTTTCCTAGCCAACAATTTGCCATCAAATCGTTGTCCATTTAATTGGCTTCCATAAATCTAAAACGCCATTTCTTATCGCAATTAAAAGCAAATCAAATGGTTCTTTTGTTGACCACAGCAAATTGTCCAGCTTGGTTCTAATCTTGATGGCCATGTCGACGATTAGGCGACGGCGGCTGCTTGTGTCTTCCCCCTCCCTCCCGCCACTTTAAAGCAATTTCAATTTGTTTTCGAGCCTTGCATTTGCATTTTATTTCCAATGGCTGCGTTTTGCAATTTCTTGCAAACTTTTCGGAGCAGGCAGGCAATTTCACTTTTCAACTTTGTTCGAGCGCAAAATTGGTGGGTTATGTGTCTGCCTGATTTTTGGGCACCCCCCCTGGGGGCCAAAGGCTAGACAGACGATTAAGCAAGCAAACAGGAAGAACAGGCACACAGGTTGGTTTGTACAGGGTTTCGTTTTTCGTTTATTTACACGCACGCACAGCAGACGCTGTGGTATCCTAGATAAGTCTACTTAATAACAAGCTAAATCTCTACACTCGCAGCTGACTAACCGCCCAGGCCAATAGCAGGGTCAGGGCCAGGCCTATGCCGGAGGCCAGTTGTCCGGCTGCACCGGTTAGCAGCGCCGTGTTGCAACCATCTGTGGCACAGGTCTGGCAATGATCCTCATTGTCAATCTCACACTCAATCTCGCTGGCACAGCCACGTTGTAGATAACCATTCTTGTCCAAGGAGGCCACACAATGATCAGCGGCCGCATACACAGGACATACGGCCAAGGCATTGGGATTCTTGGCACACTCCGAATCGCTGCTAGAGTTACAGATGTGACACTTGCGACGATCGTTGGGGAAGATTTGGGTGTTACACTTGGAGCCGGCACAGGACGAGCAGGTGCCGTTGGCCACACAAGCGTTGCCCTCGGCACTAGACAGCTCGCTGAGGCAGCCTCTGATGGTGTGTCCATTCTCCAGGCGGGTAACACAATCCGACCGCGGAGCATGACAGTTGATGGTGGTGGTCACACTCTCCGGTTGCTGAGCACAAGCCAGATTCTTGCTGGAGTCACAGGCAATGCACTCATCATCTTTGGGCAAACGATCCCAAGCATTGCATTCGGCTCCTGTGCACTCATACAGTTTATTCTCATCCCTCCACGATTCCAGATCGCTAGTGTTCTGACCGCTGGCACAGCCCAGGAGTTCCAGAGCGCCGTCCTGGTACTTGGCAAAGCAAAAGTCCTTGTCACTGTAGTTGCGACAGTATTGGGCCTCGCTGCTCGAGCACTTGTCTCCCGTACAGACATGGCACTTCAAACGATCTGCCGGATAGTTGAAGGTGTTGCAGTCACCCTTCTCACAGCTGGCACAAACGGCACCGCTCTCATCACTGCTGCAGTCGGTGCGATCAAAGGTCTCCTTGTCATCCAGGCAAGAACGTATTAGATGATGCTCCACCAGAGCCACCAAACACTGACCCTTGCAGTGACGTCGGTGCTGTATATCCTGCGGGCTAATCACACAGCCTTCATCCGTTTCCGAATTGCAATAGGCACAGCTGATGTACTCCTCGGTCTGCCAGGCATCATTGCAGCTGTTGGACTTGCAAGTGAAGCAGAGCTCCTCATGGTCTCTGCAATAGCGATCCTCATAGTCATCCACATCGTCCGCACAACCGCGTCGCCGCACTGTCACCCCGTCGGCCTCAAACACCGTCTTACAATCCTGTTCCTTGTTGCGACTGCACTCTACCTCGGGTCCCAGCGAGCTGTGACAGTGTTCACCCGCACAGGTATGACACTTCAGCGGCAACTCCTGGAACAGACCATGCTGACCATCGTCCTTGCGATTGACCAAGTCAATGGCATTGCACTCACTGCCCACACAGCTGCGACAATTGCGATAGTCATCGAGATCGCAGTCCAAGTAGCTGCTGCAGCCACGCGTGGTCACATTGTGGGAGAGCGAAGTCTTGCAGGTTTCCCACTCACTGACCCAGGGACAGGCCAGCTTATGACTGGGATTCGACTCACAGTAGCTATCATCTGCGGAGCTGCAAGTGTAGCACTGCTGACGATCAGCCGGAAAGATCTGGGGAAGAGGGTGGGTTAGTTGAGTAGCCCGTCTAAGCTTAATTTGCTCCGACTTACCTCTCGATTACAGCCATCCTCACCGCACACCTGACAATTGGCATCCTTTCCTAAGAGACAGGCGGCAAAGACCGTTTGTGGTAGATCAAACAGGCAGCCGCGTGTGGTGGAACCATCTGTAAAAAACAGAAAGAGGTCAGTTTCCATTGCCATCTCTGGAGTTCCCCTCACTCACCCTGCTCCAAACGTGTCACACACTCCGGATGCGGCATTTGTCGGCAGGTCTCAAAGCTGCTCACAGCCAAAGCATTGGTGGCACAGGCCGGATCCACCTTGGAGTCACACTGGGCACACTTAACCGGCACCTTAAGCTCTGGCTTATTACAGTTTACACCCTCGCACACCGAAATACGTTTCGTCTTGATCACACTTTCCAAATCCTGATTACGGAAAGAGCTCAGACAGCCCAGCTCCTGTATATCATTGTTCTCACCCACCCACACGAAGCAGCTGTCCTGCGGTTTGTAAACGGGACAAGGCTGAGATGTGGGATCCTCGCAGGTGGCTCCCTCACAGGTGAAGCAGCTCAGACGATCTTCGGGTAGTATCTGCACATTACAAGCTTCCCCGGAGCAGGCCGAGCAAGTGGAATCCTTGCCATCCTGGCAGGTCGTACGATCCTTGGCCTCCTTGTCGTTGAGGCAAGTGCGTATGAGATCGAGTCCATTCTCAGAGCTGCCGTAGAGAGCCGTCATACAGCCTCCTTGACATTGACGGGACTTGTGGGCTTCACTGAGCGGTGCACCCAGACAGGTGGCATCCTTATGGGAATCGCAGTAGATGCAGCTGGCGTATTCACTCAACTGTGTGGCACTGTTGCAGTCATTGGACTTGCAAGAGGGACAGCTGGCAGGATTGGCACCACAATGGGCCGAAACGGACTCAACCAGCTCCAGTTCATCTTCACAACCACGTCGGATAACCACACCCTCTGCATTGAAGACGGTCAGACAATCCTGTTCGTTGTTATTCTTGCACTTCTGACTGGGTATGTTCTCGCCCTGACAGGCTTCTCCCTCACAGCTGAGACAGCTCAAGGGCAGGTCCTGCCATTTGCCATGATTATCATCGGACCTGCTGGACAAATCCACCAGATTGCAGCCATCTTCCTCGCAGAAAACGCACGTCTTGGAATTGGCCTCGCAGCTGATGGAAGAAGCGCAGCCGCGATGGGTCACACCATTGCGCAGATTGGTCACACACTGATCATCTGGGGCATAGATGGGACACACCGACAGACTGTTGGGTGAGGACTCACAGTTGGCATTGCTATCGGAGTTGCAAATGTGGCAGGAACGGCGTTCGCTGGGATACTTCTTGTTGTTGCAACTATCACCCAGACAGGAGTCACAGCTGCTGGAGGTGCCATTGTAGCAGGTGAGGAATTCATCATCCTGCAGACTGGACAGGCAACCACGTTCGGTGGCACCATCGCTTAGGATTCTCGAATAACACTCGGGTATGCCGGCCAAGTCACAGCTGCTGGAGCTGGTCACACTGCCAGGATTCATGGCACAAGTGGCGTCCGTGCGGGAACTGCACAACACACAAGTCTGTGGCTTTGGCAGCAGCTCCAAGTCATTGCAGTTCTCCTCCTCGCAGACCACCAATTGCTTGGCCTTCTTCAGCACATGAATATCCTCGAGACTAAACTCACTTGCACAACCCAAGGACACCAGCGAACGTTTCTCGTCGAACTGATAGTAGCACTGGTCGTTCTCTCTGTAGTTCGGACAGGGGGCAGTCTTGGCTTCTTGGCACTCATCTCCCTGGCAGTTGAAACAGCTGTGGCGGCTGGCCACCAAATCTTCGGTGTTACACTTGTCCTTCTCGCAGCTGGCGCAGAACTGTTTGCTACCAGCCGAGCAGCTCTCACGATCCTCCTTCTCCAGATCATCAATGCAATTGCGTATCAGAGCATGGCTGGCATCGCTCTCCTCACCGAAGCGTGGCAAGAAGGCCGACATACAGCCCTGCTGGCAACGACGCGTCGTGGTGATCTTAGAGGGGTCTGAGACGCAAACCCCATTCTTACTCGAATCACAGACCAAGCACTCCACGTAGGAGTCCAGGCTGTTGGCGGTGTTGCAACCATTGGAGTTGCAGCGAGGACACTGATCGGGTTGCTCTTCACAGTAGGACGACCCTTGGATCACTGGATCGCTGCAACCACGCTGGTTGACCACACCAGAAGCATCGAACACCGTCACACAATTGTCATAGCTTTCACAGGTCTCTAGCTCTCCGCCGCTGGCGGCGCATTGCTCGCTGTCCGAGCAGGTGAGACATTTGATGGGCACCTCTTGCCAGGCACCGGGCGAACCATCTGCATTGATCCTCTCCAGATCGACCACATTGCAATCATCCTTACTGCTGCAGATGCGGCAGGTGCGCGAGTCAGTGGGATCCAGGCAAGACAAGCTGGAACCGCAGCCGCGATGCGTTACCCCATTCACTTGGGTGGTCACGCACGAGTCGTTCTCCACAAAGATGGGACACACTGCACTGCTAGCGGGTGCGGAGGCGCAATCTGCATTCGTCTGAGAATCACATTGATGGCAGCGGCGACGATCCGCCGGGAAGACGCTCACCGCATTGCAACGATCTCCCTGACAGGTCTCACATTGCTTGCCATCACCAGTCAGGCACTCGTAGAAGTCATCGCCACCTAAGCTGGACACGCAGCCCCTGTTCGTGATGCCCTGGTCATCCACGCGGGTAACACAATGTGTGTAGGGCAGCTGTGAGCAGATGTCTGTGGTCATCAACTGATTGGGATTCGTGGCACAGCGAGTATCGTTCAGCGAACTGCACTGTAGGCAGTTGTTGGGAGTGGGCATTATGTTGGCGCTGTTACAGTTGTTGCCTTCGCACAGCAAGAAACGCTGTTGGGCCACCAGCTCCTGTAACACCTGGGTTTCGAAATCACTGGCACAGCCCATGCCCACCACACTCGCAGAGTCAAAGGCCAGATAACACCCATCCTTGGGCCTGTAGGCCAGACACTTGATGGAGCTGAAGTCTTCACATAACTCATCATCGCAGGCAAAGCACTCTTGGGGATTCTCGATGACGGCTTCCTTGTTGCACAAGGCACCCGTACAGGCGGAGCAGCTACCGTGAGTTCCGGCAGCGCACAGAGTACGATCCTCCTCGTTGAGATCGTCCAGACAACCGCGGGTGGGCAGCAAAGCCGAGTCCGGGGACGAGCTACGTGGGTACAGTCCCGACATGCACTGACCCTGACACTTTCTCTGCTGCTTCGGCGTCTCCCAGGCACAGCTGGCCTCCTCGTCCGCATCACAGAAGTAACAGTCCACATAAGCGTCCAGGCTGGCCGCATTGTTGCACACATTGGATTTGCATTGCAGGCAATGCTCCGCATTCTCATCGCAGTATGCCCAATGAGCTGTGCGCACCGCGTCACTGCAACCACGCGCCACCACCTGGCCATCTGCATTGAATACGGTGGAGCAGGTCTGCTTGTTGTTACCCTCACAGGTCTGTGTCTGCGCACTGGCCGCCGCACAATTGTCAGCACCTTCGCATACCAAACAGCTCAGGGGTAAATCTTGCCACTTGCCCGGCTCACCAACGTAGTGAAGCATCAGATTCACCGAATTGCAATTCTCCTCCTCGCACACACGACAATTTCCCAGCTGGTTGACATCGCAGTAGATTTCCGAGCTGCAGCCGCGACGCGTACGCTTCTTCTCTAGGCTAGTAACGCAGGCATCTCCCGTCTCGTAGACAGGACAGTAGCTGGCATATTCGGCAGGATTCTGTTCGCAATCGGCATCAAGCTGGGAGTCACAGCGCAGACAGCTCTTCCAGTCGGAAGGATAAATGCCTGTATTGCAGGCATTGGTGTCGCAGACCTCACAGCTGGAACTTTCGCCACTGGAGCATTCGTCAAAGAGGTCGTCACTGGTATCCATGAGGCAACCACGGTTGAGCACACCATCTAGGGGGGGAAAAAGTGAGTAAGCATCAACTTTTAGACAATGTTTCAGGCAAGGCGGAAAATGCTAGTGCTTGAAGTGATCTAAAATCTTTCTTAAAGTGAACCAGAATACAAAACAGAGTTTCGATATGCCAGTTTCTGGATCATGCTAACATAGTCACCAGAACAGATAGGTAATATAATACTGAAGCAATAACAAACATAAGAAAACGAACCTTTTGCCGTGTTGCTTTGTTTGTGGCTGTTTGAGGCAAACTAAATCATTCGACGCACAACAACAAAAGCTACATATACACAAACTCATAAGAACTTGTAGTTGTGTTCAATTCTGCAAGAGGCATACAAAACATACAGAAAAGAGAGACACATACGAAGTTCTTGTTGCAATTTTGCTATTCGCAAGCCGCTTAACGCATTGGATGCGTATGAACTGCGGGCACCTTGCAATTTATTGAATGTTTTCATGGACTTAAACAAAGTTTATGCTTAGTTCAAGTGCAAACTTATAGACTTTTGTTTTCTGAGTGATCTAGGAAGTTGAGCTAAGAAGAGTTTTCGAAGGGTTTCGCACAAAAACTCATAATAGGTTTCCTTTCTTTTAGACTTTTGCTCTATTTTTCTGGTTCTGGTTTCTATGTGGTTGCTTATTCAAAGTAAATGCCAAGCAAACTTGTTCTAACTGAGTTGGGGTCTAAGGACAATAGTCCCAATAAAGTCTGTGTTGACATGGTATTGATTCCCAGTCAACATTTTAAGATATTTTCGATCGCCTTTGTGCCCTTTTCGAGTATAAGTGCTTAGATGACCCTGTACTTACCCTCATTTAGATAGGTGTAACACTCCGGATGAAGATAATGTTGACACTCAGCTGCCTTCACTCCCGTGCCTGCCACACAACGCGCATCAGCTGTGGAATTGCAAATGGCACATGCAACGCCCTCCTTTAGATTATCCTTGGTATTACAGTCCTTCCCCGAGCACACATACAAGTCCCGACGATTTTTCACCAAGAAATCCGACGTCAGATCTGAGGCACAGCCCATGCTTTCGATTTTCAGATCGCCCACATGTATATAACACTGATCCGACTCCCGATACGCCACACACACTTGAGACTCAATCTCAGAGCATTCCTTATCCTTACAAAAGTTGCAGCTAAGTCGTTCCTCGGGCACACCGGCCACATTGCAACTGGCACCCGTGCAGGCCACGCAATGTTCCATATTGCCAGCCGAGCAGGCCTCGCGATCATCATACTCCAGGTCGTCCAGACAACCACGTGCCAAGTGCTTCGAGGGATTGCTCTCGGTTTTGTTCTGCTTGTAGAGTCCGGTAAAGCAGGAGCCCTGACAGGAGACAGTTCTGGTCACCCCGCTGACATCGCGCACACACTGGGCCTGCTCGCTGCCATCACAAATCACACAATCCTGATAGCTGCTCAGGGACGGCGCATTATTGCAGCCCGTAGACTTGCAGAACTTGCAGTTCTCCGGCTTTTCATCGCAATACTGCAGAAGGTCTTCATCCGCATACAAATGGTCGGAGCAGGAGCGCAGCTGGACCGCACCGTCGGCGCCAAAGACCGTGGCACAATTCTGTGCCTCATTGTTGATGCACTTGCGCAGGCTACCCAATTGGGAGTCCGCGCACTCGGATCCCTCGCAGGTATAACAGTTGATGGGAGGCGTAACCCATTTGCCGGGATAGCCTATGATGGTGTTTTCCAAGTTAACCGCATTGCAGCTGTCGGTGGAGTTGCAGATACGGCAATACTGCTTGTCCGAGTCATCGCAGGAGAAGTCCTTCTGACAGCCACGATAGGTGGCGCCGTCCACCACCTTGCTGCTGCAGCCCTGGCCCTCCAGATAGTAGGGGCACACGCTGCTGGCGTGGGGTGAGTCCGTGCAGGTGGGATCCTGCAGCGAGTTACAGCGGTGGCAGCGGCGACGATCCTCGGGGTATATTTCCTTATTGCACAAGCTACCCTCGCACACCTCACAGTTGCCCTCGCCCCGCAGACAGGCCTTCAGCTGAGCCTTGGCCAGACTGCTAACACAGCCACGTTGAGTGGTGCCAGCGGCCAGGACACGGGTCATGCAGCCCGTGTGTGGTAAGGCCGAGCAGACATCTACCTGCGAAATCTTGGAGGCATCCACGGCACAGTTTTCATCATCGCCCGAATCACACACCAGGCAGCTCTGTTCCTTGGGTATATTGTTGTAGCCATTGCATTCGGCCTCATGGCAGAACCACAACGAGGCAAACTCATCGTCCACATAGTCCGCTTCCAGATCAGATGCACAACCCATAACATCCACACTGCCCTCCTCATCGAAGTGCATGAAACAACGATCATTCGGTTGATAGTTGGGGCATGCCTTCACTTCCGCCTCCTCGCACTCATCGGTGTTCGCGCACCTGAAGCAAGTGAAAGGATTCTCTGGCAACTTGTCCACATTGCAAGCGGCTCCACTGCAGGCGGAGCATTCCACTGCATCACCACTGAGGCAAATCTCTTGATCGGCCACATCTTTGTCATCCAGACAGGAGCGTATGGTGACATAGATGTCACTCTCATTGGAACGGGGACGTAGGGCCGTCATGCAGTGACCATTACACAGACGTCTGTTGGACACCGCCGTGGGATTCAGGGCACAATCCTCGCTCTGGCCATCACAATAGATGCAGGAGGTATACGCCTCCTGGGAGGCAGCTGTGTTGCAACCATTGGAGTTGCAGTTGTGGCAGTTTCCAATCTGAGTGTCGCAATAGGAACTCCAGGTGGTCTCCACCAAGCTGCTGCAGCCGCGTGCTTCGACAGCGCCTTCCGTGTTGAAGACCGTCATGCAGTAGTCCAGCTTGGAGGAGCACTTCTTCTGCCCCACATCCGAGGAGGAGCACTCCTCCGTGTCCTTGCAGGTGTGACAGGAAAGTGGTAGAGTCTGCTGCCAAAGGCCAGGCTGACCATCAGCACGTCGCTTCAAGTTGTCCGTATTACAATTTGATCCCGAGCAGCGCTGACAGCTCTGTGGATTGCTGGAGGAACATTCCAATGAGGCACTGCAGCCACGCCGGGTTTGACCCTCCAGATCAATGGTGGTCACACACTGCTGATCCCTAAAGTACAGCAGGCAAAGCGAGGGGGCGTCCGGTAAACTCTCACACTTGTCATCGCCACTGGAGCTACAAATGTGGCAGGTCAGACGCTCGTCCGGATGAAGCTGGAGTAAATAAAGGGAAATTGAGACCTTTTCCAAGTCAGGGCTTAGCAATGCTCACCTTATTATTGCAGCCTTCTCCCGAGCAGGCCAAGCATTTGGTAGAGTTGCCCTCCCTCAGGCACTCCAGATAATCCTCGCCCTCCAGCGTGGTCAGACAGCCACGTTCCGTATGCCCATCGTCCAGCAGTCGCATATAACAATCCGTGTTGACTGCATTCTGGCACTCCGTTGCCGAGTCTACCTTTTGGGGATCCAAGGCACAATCCACATCTGTGCGAGAGCTACACAGCTTGCAGGTATGCGGATTGGGCAGAGCCGAGGCCACATTACAATTGTCAGCACCCGAGCAAGACCACAGACGTTTGTTCGATTCCAGCAGGGTGGCTTCGCTCACATTGAACCTGCTCAGGCAACCCATTTCAAAGATCGCGCCCGCCTCATCCACTTGTATGTAACAATGCTCTGTTTCGGCGGCCACCGCACGACAAGTGTGGGGCTGAGAATTGGCACAATTGCCAGCCGTACAGTGGTTACAACTGCCGCGTGCACCCAACTCCACCGTATTGCAACCGCTTGCACCACAGGCCACACAGTTATCCATGGTTCCCTCCGCACACGCCGCACGCTCATCGTACTCCAAGTCGTCCAAGCAACTTCTAACCAATTCCCAGGGCGAATTGGTCACCTTCTCTCTGGGATACAAGGCTGTGATGCAGTGCTGATGGCAGCTACGCTTGTCCTTAACCAATTCAATGTCAAACACGCAATTCTCACCAGTCTGCGAATCACAATGCAC
Organism: Lordiphosa fenestrarum; assembly: GCA_035044985.1. Lineage (NCBI taxonomy): Eukaryota > Metazoa > Arthropoda > Insecta > Diptera > Drosophilidae > Lordiphosa > Lordiphosa fenestrarum. The sequence continues at coordinate 53,065 of JAWNNO010006292.1, read as the reverse complement.
ACAGTCGATCAGCTCCTTGTTGTCCTTTAGTGTATTACAGCCGTGAGAGCGACACTCGTAGCAGTGTTCGGCAGAGTCGGAGCAGATCTCCTGCAGATTATCGCTGCAACCACGTTGCACCACCGAACCATTGTTGGCGAACACAGCCACACAATTTTGGCCCTCATTATCCAGACACTTTCGCAGGATACCCGAACCGGCTGAGCATTCTAGGTAATCATCGCAGGTGTAACAATTGATGGGTCCTGAGTGCCAGCTATGTCCCCAAGCATCTGTTGATAAGAAGTTTAAGTATTGAAAAGGCCTGATAACGAAATTCATAAACGATTTATGGAAGCCAATTAATTATCACAGCTGTAAGTATTTCTGTTTCACTTTTTCCATTCTATTTATAAGTGAATTTCCTTGAATCTTGATGTGGAGCCACACACTTGTGCGTTTTTTCAAGGCACTCAGGGCTCAAAGTCTACACCCAATTTCTAATCTTGGCATTATTAAACCATAATCCATATAAATCAATATCAATTCACTCGAAGGTCCACTTCACCTTCATCGATTACATATTTCTATTGGTTTCCATGCTCTTCTGTGAATGTGAACATTCACATTTGTGGAGATTCAAAGGTGAAGTAGAGGCAGTTGATTGGGGGAAGTGAGGTAGCTAGTAGAATGGCCTAATTAGCCTGAAATATGCAGGGTCACACTGATTTCTGACTCTAAAGAAAGAAAGGCTAGCCAATCGAATGACGTTTTCTATTTGTGAGCACACAGAAAAAATAAATGATCCCAAAAGATACATTTGGAATGGATAGTTTCTAATATCCTTTTTATACCCTTGCGGCGGGGTATATTAGATTTGTCCAAATGTTTGTAAGGCATAGAAGAAAGCAACTCCGACCACATAAAGTATATAGTCTTAGCATGACGAGCTGAGTTGATTTCGCCTTGTATATCGGTATGTCCGTCTGTCTGTCCGTCGTTCGTTCGTGTGTTTCTCCCTCTGTCCGTCTGTCTGTCCGTTCGTCAGTCCCTCCGTCCGTTTCTATATAATCTCCTCCGACAGTTTTAAAGCTATCTTTACCAAACTTTGCACGAAGTCTTCTGTTACATATACGCTGCACATTTGTCGGAACCGGCCGGATAGGATGACTATAACATATAGCTGCCATAGGAATGATCGGTCGAAAAACTAGTTCTAGTGAGAAAAACTTTTTTGTTTTCAAAGGAAACGCCTCCAAACTTTGTATTTCTTAGTTTGCTATGCTTTCTCATGATTTTACTAAGTTTGGTCGAAATCGGACATCTATATAGTATAGCAGTCATACAGAAGTAGAGACTGAAAAGTAGTTTTAGTGAGAAAACTTTTTTGTTTTCAATGGAAATGCCTCCAAACTTTGTATTTCTTAGTTTGCAATGCTTTCACATGATTTCACTAAGTTTGGTCGAAATCGGTAGTAGAAAAGTACAGTCTGAAAAGTAGTTTTAGTGAGAAAAACTTTTTTGTTTTCAATGGAAACGCCTCCAAACTTTTTATTTCTTAGTTTGCTATACTTTCACATGATTTCACTAAGTTTGGTCGAAATCGGACATCTATATAGTATAGCTGTCATAGAAAAGTACAGTCTGAAAAGTAGTTTTAGTGAGAAAAACTTTTTTGTTTTCAATGGAAATGCCTCCAAACTTTGAATTTCCTAGTTTTGCTATGCTTTCTCATGATTTTACCAAGTTTGGTCGATGTCGGACATCTATATAGTATAGCTGTCATACAGAAGTAGAGACCGAAAAGTAGTTTTAATGAGAAAACTTTTTTGTTTTCAAAGGAAACGCCTCCAAACTTTGTATTTCTTAGTTTGCTATGCTTTCACATGATTTTACCAAGTTTGGTCGAAATCGGACATCTATAGGTTAAAGCTGTCATAGAAAAGTAGAGTCTGAAAAGTAGTTTTAGTGAGAAAACTTTTTTGTTTTCAATGAAAATGTCCTTAAAATTGGCATTTATTAATTTTATGTACTTTCACACAATTCTACAGTTTTGTCAAAATCGGTTGACTATAGCATATAGCTGCAGTACGAGTGATCGGTCGAAAAAGAAGTTCCATTGAGTAAAACTTTTTGGTTTTTAATGGAATCGACTCAAAATTTTGCACGTGATTCCACTAAGTTTGGTTGAAATCGGCTTTGGATTTTTCTGGTAAGCTGTTCCACTTTATTTTGAGAAAGTCGAACTAGACTGGAGTACAATTTGTTGAGTTGTGGTCAACATGTAAGATTTCTGGTCCACAAGTAAGTACAACAAAAAAAAAACACTCTTACTTTCTTTTCCCAGTGAAATTTTTGATCGGAATTTGTGTTTTTAACATTAGGGTAAAAGAGTGTACAAGTTTCGGTACAGTATTATCGATGTCTCTACAGGAACATTGTACAAGCACTTGAATCACTGTCCTTATCAGCCAGCAACATTTTTACTTAATCACGATAAAAGTTATTGGCCATAATTGTGCCAGCTCGTGGGACTTGCATTTCCGTTTTAATTATAAGTTTCCATCTTAATGGGAATATTTTGTGATTAGATAATTATTTTTCGTTTTTATTTCAAGTTTCCAGTTCTTTAGCTTTGTTTCATTTCATTTTTCACACTTCACATCAGGTTGATCCTTTGACCTACCACTTGGATTGAGGACACCGAGCACCAGAAGTAGTCCAGCTACTCCCACGATCGTTAATTTCATGTTCACTCACTGACTTCGACGATTTATTTATTGATACTTGTCCCGAACGCGTATTACCAACGAAAACCAAATCGGCCAACTAATTTTTCAGCCTCGATCGCTACAGCTTTTATAGATTTCGATTTGGCCAGCGGCCAGTCGGGACCCTCGATAGGGAACTATCAGCCGTTGTTGGTCGTACAAAACAGTTATTGCTTTATATGATTGGCATCGACGATTACTGTGTAGCAACATGTCCGATAAAGCGAATTCGATGTTATTTATAACCCGCTCCGGCTCCCTCCATATAGCGCGGGGTGAATTAACATATAAAAAAACCGAGATAACCCCCGCTGCCATAATCGCACATAAAATGGAGTCTAAAACACGTTTACGCGAGCGGCTATTAGGAGATAAGAACTGACGAGGCTGATTAGATGAGTGAAGTACAAGTGTTTCAGTTCGGCAACTGCATACAGATTTCCCGAAATGCAATTGAGCTGCTGTCAGTCTTTGGGAATGGCAACATTATCGCATATCTTTGATTTGGTTGTCAAGACCAAATTGTATAATACTAGAGGGGGATTTCCTAACAACTCTGACAATCTAACATAATCTAACCTAATCCTTGATAAGATTACTAAAAGGTGGTTACCTCGAAGTAAATCTAGGAAATCTTTGGTGATTTTTCTATATTGTTATTTGTGGCCCAACTGGAAAACCCACAATTCCCAAAGTTTTTGTATAATTTAAAGCTTTTACAAGACATTTACTAAATAAATAAATTACATTTAGATTAGCTGGACAAGAAATTGCTGTTTCTGACTATAATACCAATAAGACCCTTTGAAGTCATACTAATACAAGCAAAGACAAAATAGAGAATGTTTAGAGCCAAAATTCAAGCAAATTCTTGATCCAAGAGCGAATTTCTTGCTGCAAGTATTAATTATTGGTCTCCTAGAAATTTAATACTTGAACCAAGTAAGAAAGGATCTTAAATCATGCAGAAACATTTTTGAAACTAGTAAATCATAATCGTACTCAAATCCAAGACTGCTTCTTCTTGAATCAAGAGCACAGTTCATTGCCAATAAACAAGAATATTCGTACTTGTATCAAGAGCTTATCAGGTTCAAGAGCTCTACCGATTCAAAAGTAAGTGGCCAATGTTTGTATACGCTTGCAGCATGTTTCTCTAACTAAGTCTACTTTTTGGAACTTACTTTTCTATGGGAGCTATGCTATATAGTTGTCCGATTTCGACCAAACTTAGTGGAATCATGCAAAAGCCTAACAAACGAACATGTAAGAAATTTGAAATCGATTCCATTTAAAACAAAAAAGTTTTTCTTATTAGAATTTCTTTTTCGACCAATCATTCGTACTGCAGCTATATGCTATGGTCAACCGATTTTGACAAATCTTTGTAGAATTGTGTGAAGGCATATCAAATAAATAAATGCCAATTTTAAGGACAATTGCATTGAAAACAAAACAGTTTTTCTCACCAAGACTACTTTTCAGACTCTATTTTGCTATGGGAGCTATACTATATAGATGTCCGATTTCGACCAAACTTAGTAATATTATGAAAAAGCATAGCAAACTAAGAAGTACCCAGTTTGGAGGCGTTTCCATTGAAAACAACAGTGTCAGTTCAACAGCTGTCTTTCCATGCCATTAATGACATAACTGCTTGGGAATTTCAAGGCAACAGTAGTGCAAAAATCGAAGGAGCTCTCCGCTTGATAGTTTCTCCACACACCTTTCTTAAGAAACATAAGAGTAAGAGCGGTTTCAAAGCTCTTCTCGCTCTACTCTCTCGGTTTGTTTAACCTTACATATTTCGACAAAAAACATCTTAATGAGAATGAATTTAGCGACATTTTTGAATATGCAAGAACGAATAGTTTAAAACCTAATGTATCTAATCTTGCAAAAGAGTTTGTTCAAAAAATTATTAAGGGCCGTTTTCACATCTTCAACATAGCAGCTATGTGTCAGATAAACATACATTCTGCTCCGTTAATTGTAGGTTTATGTGACAGATAGCTTTTGTGTGCAGGATTAAAAATTGGCCCTTAGTCTGCCTAAGGTTTGCCAAGGTCTACTGAACTGAGGTTGCTTTAAAATATTACTTTAGGACTTAAAGATTTGAAAACAGATGATTCGGGCAGAGGATTGGCAGGTAATGAACTCGGCTCGACTAAGATTTTGGGTAGATTTTCATGTTTTAAAACGAAATAATCACGTAGTCGATGATTTTTACTTTATATATTGTACCATAGTGGGCTGCTTTCTACTCTTAGAGTTCAAAATAAAGCTGTCTGTATATACTTGACTTTCGCAGTAGCCAGTAGCACTGCAGTTCCTGGATTTTTGGACAGCTCACTTAATGTAAACATCTGTCCGTCCGTCTGAATCGAATGTAATCTTTTAGAAATCGTTGTAAAGCTTTAAAGCGCAATTTAATGCTGATAAGCAGAAATATAAAAGAAATGCCACAATGCAACTATTTGAACCATAAAAGTGTCGAATTAGTGGGTCATCCATGGCTACAGCCATGACTTATCATCTAGTAATTTCTTTTCATGGCAGCTAATTAAAAAAAATTATATTGCCTGGCAAGCGATTATAAAAGAAGCAGGCTAAGCGGTTCGCTTCAAAAGATGACAAATTATTATTAAATATTTTGACTAAAGATTAAGAAAGTTTGATATTATTATAGAACAAACATGATTGATGCCTAGTTTCGGTAGCGCAGATCCTATTTCAGTACCGGTTCTGTCTTGCTGTCTTTGCTAACAGATCACCCACTTTATATTCTTTTCGATTCAGCTAACCAAGTCCAAGTGTTTTATACCCCTTTTCGTATCGCTTCGGTTTCTTTAAATTCGGACGTCATAAATATACGCACAACTCTATAAATTTTTAGTGTATTGGCCATAACTAATACTGATTAGGGTTCGATAAGCTTTAAGATAGCCCAAAATTACTGAACAATAACCAATCTAGAGAGTTTTCTGTAGAAATTGAACAACAACAAAAAAAGCACTAATATAAAATTATCAATAAAACAACTGTTAACACATCAAAGATAATTAAACAAATGTGACTCATGCCGAAAATCACACAAATACAATTCTTAGCCCACTTTTCCACAGCCCGATAAGATTTAACCGAGTTGGCCACTTCAGAAAATATCTCGAGTGTTGCATTGTAATTGTTATCTGGAGAATGTTGACAGAAATAATGCTGGGAATATGGTCTCAAGTGTGAACAATTGCAGGTTTTTCGTGTTTTTTAATTGCAACAAATTGGGTTTTCAATTTAGTTAGCTCCGAGAAGCCAAAGGAAAATGTTGCGATTTGTGTTAGTGGTTCTAGTTTCTCTTCAACTGGCCCATGCCAGCCAACTGAGGCAATGCTACAGCTGTGAGGGCATTCAATGTCAACGCACCACCAGGCAAAATGTGACCATCACTTGCACCGATCTGATGGATATCTGTGTGACCGTCTATGAGGGTTGTAAGTTGAAAGAGGAAACGGTAGGCTGTGGGTTGGTTACTTACTTAAACTAAATCTGTTTAGTTGCGGTCAGCGAAAAGGGTTGCCTGTCGGAACTCTCCCTGGCCGGTCAGGGCAAGTGCCAGAGTCGGGATCAGCAATGCCAGAAATGCAGCGGAGATTTGTGCAATAATCAAGGAAGAGGCGACTTCAGATGCATTCAATGCGATGGCTCTAAAGTGAGTTTTCCATTCTTGTACAAATTCCTTATTAAAACACCGAGTTCCTTAGTCCGACAACTGTAATACCGATGGTCCTGCCTTGGCGGCCCATCAATGTGGCCTGCCCACCTCACCCAATTCCTATTGCTATGTCAAGTTTGTGGGCGAGAATATTATACAACGTGGCTGCGCCTTGAGTGTCAAGGATCAAAATGATTGCTTGAAGGATACAAACTGCAACTTGTGTCTGCCCGAAAACACAGACGGAGCCAGTGCCTGTAATAGTTTTGGCAAATCAGGAGGAGCTGTACACTTGCTTAGTCTAAGCTTGGGCCTGTTGGCATTTGTTGTTCTACGTTTGGCTTAATAAAAGAGTTGTTGTTGCACGTGATCAAGGCTGCAATTACCCCTAATATCTGTCATTAGGCTATCATGTGATTACTTGTATACCCAGAACACACAAACAATAACAAGACAAACACATAGTAAAAATGTGTTTCAAGTGCTTCTCAACTGGCTTAAACATAAGTACAGTGCGAGTCATACAACTAGCAGGAATTACAGGTAAACAGAAAACTTACCCATCATGGTAAAGACCTTAAGCCAGAAGGTGGTTGGTAAGGGGTCACCCTGAACTTTCGTTGTACATAAGAGTCATTTCAGTCGTCATTGAAGGGTTTACAAAGGTTAATTCTCTAAAGAGTTGAAAATAAACCATTGAATTTTGCAGCAGACTACTTGGGGGGACTTAATATGGCTTAAATTTCGGCTTTTAGATTAAAGGGAAGTACATTATTATGCATTTAAGCTACTTGGCCTTGAGCTGTCGGTTCTAAGTCTCTCAACTTAAGTCATTTAATCTAGTAGCCTAAGATTTTATAACTGGGATTTTAACGATTATTAATATACATTGAACAAGAAAAAAAGTCGGTCAAGCCCGACTATAACATACTCTGTACCAAGAAATTTTGTCTTTTGATCATAACTCGAAAACCGTTCATCCGATCTTCTTCATTCCTTTGGCGGATCGATTAGTTATTCTAATAACTAAATATGTCTAGAAGGAACGAAACATTTATCTTCAAAACTGTGGGAGATATGACGTGTTTTCTGAATTGCGGGGGCGGGAGGGGGCGTGGCCAAAATTGAAAATAAACTTGATCTGCCTGCAGACATAAGAAGCATATGTCCCATACATGTCAAACCTCTATCTCTTAACATCTCTGAGATCTGTGCGTTCATACGGACAGACAGACAGACGGACAGACGGACATGGCTATATCGACTCGGCTGTTGATGCTGATCAAGAATATATATACTTTATGGGGTCGGAGATGCTTCCTTCTGGATGTTACATACTTTTGCACAAACTTATAATACTCTATGTACCTACGGTACAGAGTATAAAAATTCCTATTCAAGTATTATTTATTGATTTTTCCATGTTCTCTAAGTTGTATCTTAAACTTCGATTCTTATATAACATGTTTCGGTTTATACCCGGGACTACCACTTATGTTCAACTGTATACCGAACCGTGAACCAAGGAGTATTGCCTTGCAAAGGGTATTATAATTTTTTCCAGAAGTTTGCAACGCATAGAAATATTCATTTCCTACCCCATAAACTATATATATTCTTGATCAGGGTGACGAGCTGCGTCGATTGAGCTTTGTCCGTCCGTCTGTTCGTTCGTCTGTCTGTTTCTAAGCGAACTAGTCCCTCAGTTTAAAAGCTATCGAGCTGAAACTAGGCACAGAGTCTTCTTTTTGCTGCACACTACTAATATGTCGGAACCGACCGGATCGGATGACTATATCTCATAGCTCCCATAGGAACAATCGGTCGGAAAACTAGTTTTAGTATGAAAAACTTTTTTCTTTTCAATGGAAACGTCTCCAAACTTTGTATTCATATGTCTTCTATGCTTTTTTATAATTCTGATAAGTTTGATGAAAATCGGACAACTATATGGTATAGCTGCCATACAAAAGATAGGTCTGAAAAACAGTCTTAGTTAGAAAAACCTTTTTTGTTTGAAATGGTAGCATCCTGCAATTTTATGTTTGCTTGTTTTACATGCTTTCGCATAATTCTACAAATTTTTGTTCAAATCGGATGACTATATAGAATAGCTGTCATAGAAAAGAAGACTCTGAAAAGTAGTCCTAGTGAGAAAAAACTTTTTTGTTTTTAATGCAAACGTCTCCAAACTCCGTAGTAACTAGTTGTCTATGCTTTTTCATGATTCTGCCAAGTTTGGTCGATATCGGACATCTATATAGTATAGCTCTCATAGAAAAGTAGAGTCTGAAAAGTAGTCCTTGTGAGAAAAACTTTTTTGTTTTCAATGGAAACGCCCCCAAACTTTGTATTTTTTAGTTTGCTATGCTTTCCCTTAATTTTACTAAGTTTGGTTGAAATCGGACTTCTATAAAGTATAGCTGTCATAGAAAAGTAGAGTCTGAAAAGTAGTCTTGGCGAGAAAATCATTTTTGTTTTCAATGCAAATCACCTGAAAATCGGCATTTATATATTTAAAATGCTTTTACACAATTCTACAAAGTTTTGTCAAAATCGGTTGCCTATAGCATATAGCTGCAGTACGAATGGTCGGTAAAAAAAAGGTTCTATTGAGAAAAACCTTTTTTGTTTTAAATTGTATTGACTCCAAATTTCGAAAATGTTCGTTTGTTAGGCTTTTGCATGATTCCACTAAGTTTGGTGGAAATCGGACATCTATATAGTATCGCTCCCATAGATAAGTAAGTTTCGAAAAGTGGTATTGGTTAGAAAATCGTGCTGCATAATGCTAGCTTAACTTGTAAGCTCCTAAAGGTGAAATTTTCTCTTAGCTTTTCGAAAGAGTTGTTATAGCTCGTTGCTTTTTGAAAGATACTAGTGAGTGTTTCCATTAGGCTGTAAGTTACCATTCTAGCTTAGTCTATATATAGTCTGGTCACATTGATTATTGTCAATTTATTTGCAAAAGCATTTAAGTGGAATAAGTCTATTCGTAGCAAATGGATGGCTTGATTGAATGACCTCACTTAAGTTGTCGATAACAAGCACGACTGTGCACCTGTAGTTTTTAAGAATTGTACACTTACGGAAGTTGCAATGCACCTTCAAAGGGTGACTACTTTGAAGGGTACTTAAAAAACTATATGAATGTTATCAGTTAATCTTTATGATGAAAATGTTTGATATACGACTATTGGGGACTATTTTCAAAGTTTTCTCTGAGCTAGTCAAGCAAAGCTACTTTTTGGAGAGCTTTTCGAACCAATAATTTGATCCCATTTTTCAAATCTTTTGTATGATATTCATTTTCATATTAATATAAAAACTGAAACCATCAACCGATTGAGGTCAACGTTCAGTGCTTTAAATGGAAATCGGTCAATTAGTTGGTTATATATCCAACTAATCACTATTCTTGGTATTGCGATAATGAGCCGTAAGAGTGCAATAATATATTAAAACAGTTATCTTCAATCAATACAATAGTCATTATAGTTTTATGATGGAACCTGCACCTGCACTCGATATCACTTCCCATAGTCCAATATCTCCTGCACTTATCTCGATCCACTTTTATGAAGATATAAACAAGGGTTTTTATTAACTTAAAATATCTGGCAATTTATCTCGCATTCACATTGATTCGTGGCACGTGGTTACCCCTGCACCTATTCTGCTGGCCTTTGCTGTACACACGAGCACATTCAAGTGCCCTACCCACTTTGAGTACCCTTCAGCTGACCATTTCAAGTGTTGAGCGGTATAAAAGCTGAACGCAATGTTCAATCGGTTGATAGTCGCTGCCCAAAAATGAAAGTCCAAACAATTTGCGGCATATTGGTTGCCTTTTTGGCCGCGGAGTTCTCAGCCGGCAATACCATCACGAGCTGTTACAGTTGCTCCGGCATTAATTGCCAGCGCACTTCGTTGCAGTCGGAAACCAAATGCATGGACCTGCTGGACTATTGTGTGACCATCTACGATGGACGTGAGTGAAGTGTGGCAGCCTCAATAAGGTTGCCTACATTAATTAAGTTTTCATGCCCACACACAGCCAAGGTTCTGTACAAAGGTTGTTCCCTGGAGATACCCTACGAGCTGCGTCAGCGTTGTGAGTCCCCGAAGCATATGGACTCTTGCCACAAGTGCAACACAGATCGCTGCAATAGTGTGGGCTCTGCGGCATATGCCTGTTTGCAGTGCGATTCTAAAAAGGTGCAATTTACTTATAACTCAGATAGAACAACTCTTGTGTTAACCATTTTTTGACTGCAAATAGGACTCCAAATGCGCCGATGCTGCTGAATCTTTGGAAGCGGCCCGTTGTGCGGTACCCACGGCTCCCAATTCCTATTGCTTTGCCAAAACATCCAGCAGCTCGATCCAGCGTGGCTGTGCCACCACCGAGGCTGAACAGCAGAGTTGCCTAGCCGATGATCAGTGTGTGCTCTGCTCCCCGGGAGACATCAAGAAGTGCAATGCCCTCAATATTTCTTCCAAATCCATCATAGGCAATCGGTTCCTACGATTTCTGAGTTAGTGTCTAACTAAACTTATTTGTTGATTGTGTGAAGAAATGCCAAAGAAAATATAAAAAAACCAACTAAATTTAAGATATGAGTCAGCAAAGAACTCGAACAACTGTAGTATTATTCTCAAAATGTTTGCTTATACCCTTGCAAAGAGTATTATAATTTAGATAGAATAGAATAATAGAAATATTCATTTCCGAGCCCATAAACTTTATATATATTCCTGATCAGGGTGACGAGCTGAGTCGATTGAGCTTTGTCCGTCCGTCTGTCTGTCTGTTTCTAAGCTATCTAGTCCCTCAGTTTCAAAGCTATTAAGCTGAAATTTTGCACAGAGTCTGTTTTTTGCTGCACACTACTAATATGTCGGAACCGGCCGGATCGGATGACTATATCTCATAGCTCCCATAGGAACAATCGGTAGGAAAACTAGTTTTAGTATGAAAAACTTTTTTGTTCTTAATGGAAACGTGTCCAAACTTTGTACCCATAGGTTTTCTAAGTTTTTTTATAATTCTGCCAAGTTTGATGAAAATCGGACAACTACATGGTATAGCTGCCATACAAAAGATAGGTCTGAAAAACAGTCTTAGTTAAAAGAACTATTTTGTTTTTAAAGGTAGCATCCTGCAATTTTGTATTTGCTTGTCTCATATGCTTTTACCTAATTCTACATATTTTTGGCCAAATCGAATGACTATATCATATAGCTCCCATACGAACGATCTGTCGGAAAATGGGAAAAAGAGTATTTTTGAAAACATTTAAGCGAGCGTATTTTGTTAAGTACTAAAATCCAAATCAATTTAGTTTGTAAACAAGAAAACAAACTTAACATTGAATGGAGTGGCAACCCTGTGGTTTCTTCTCACATCCTTACAACAAAGTTAACTTTCAGTTATACAAATAGTGCAGCATCTTTGAGTTTTCATTTAGTAAGTGTAAATGTTTAAGTAAAAGCGTTTCTTAAAGTCTATAAAACTAACTTTAACCTAACTCACTTATGAGAAACTGAAACCCAAGTGCTGTTAGATACTAGAATCTTTTCAGATTTCGAACAAAACCACTTAAACAAATGGTTTTTCTCAGTTAGGATAAGATTCGAACGTCGTATATCAACAAAGAACAATGCCAAGCGGTTATTCTTAATGATTTTCCGTAAGTATTATACCGGTAGGGGCTCTTCCACTTTTGAAATATAAATGTCATTCCTTTTTTTATAAGATTCGTCCTATGCTAGGTGGAAAATGTGTTAAGCTTTAAGGTTCTTAGACTGTTAATGGAAGTTTTTTATGCTTATAACTGTACTATGCATCAAATTTTTCTTATACCCGATACTCGAAGAGTAAGAGGGGGTATACTAAAATCGTGCAAATGTATGTAACATTCAGAAGGAAGCATCTCCGACCCCATGGCATATATATATATTCTTCGTCAGTATCAATAGTCAAGTCGATATAGCCATGTCCGTCTGATCAGCTGTCTGTCCCTATGAAAGCACAGATCTCAGAGATGGTAAGAGATAGAGGTTTGACATGTATGCGACATATGCTTCTTATGTCTGCAGGCAGATTAAGTTTATTTTTAAATTTGGCCACGCCCCCTACCGCCCCCGCAGTTTAGAAGAAACGTCATATCTCCCACAGTTTTAAAGATAGATGGTTCGTTCCTTTGGGACATATTTAGTAATGAGGATTACTTATCGATTCGCCGAAGGAATGGTGAAGATCGGATGAGTGATAGTCATGTTATAGGGAAGACAAGCATTTATGCTGGGCAGCACCGGCTGTAACAGCGATGGGCAGCACTTTAACAGTTTGTAAGGTAAATACATACATTGGAAGGTACAAAAACTTGGCTAGCAAAGAAGGCCTGTTAATTTCAAGGTAAAACGGGTAGGCAAGTACTTAATTACTTTCTGACTAGGAATCATGTTTTCATAGGTTTCAAAACAATGGTTTTATCTAGGATCGATTTCAATTCTTCTAGAACGCTGCTATGTGTAAGGTAAACTGACAATTTTCGCTGTTATCTGTTAGTTTATGTGACTCTACATAGAAGGTGTGAAATTGGCTTTGAAAACTCTAAGAGCAGTTTTAAGAACTTAAAAAGATGGCAAGAGTTATTAGGTTAAGTTAAGTTAAGGAGATAGGGTTGCTAGGAAAGTTGTAAACTCAGCAGGGGGCACAATAGACCAGGATTGGTCGCAGTGCGTTATCTCCCCAACACATAATAATAATAATAAATAAGGTTAAGTTAAGTTTTCTTTAAATTTTGCTGTATAAATTTGTTTTTTTGACCGATAATGGTTTCGCAAAATTTTGTATATTATTCGAGTGCGCACTGTAAAACCTATTGTGAAAATTGTTTAAAACTAAACCAAAAAATATTCCATTTCAACTCTTCACTTGTTTATTTACCCATGACTAAGGAAAGCTTTTGCTAATACCCATTTGGTCTAACTGTAGTCGTGTTTTGTGTATTCAACTCAAGAGGAATGCAAACAGACTATCTCTGCGGTGTCCTAAACATGACTTTACTTCACTATCAACTAACACGCCCTCTTCTAATCATGATCAACACTTGGCCGGTTTTGGATGAGACACTTCAGTGTTTCATATTGCCGACACAAACTCACTCTTTACTCTTCAAGTATGCAGAGTTTATATAAAGTCATGTCCCCTAATCAGACTTGATGTTAATGCCAATTTAGCCTTCCTCAATGTCAAGACACAAGTGCATCATTTTTGCAATTTTATTGCACACCAGCTTGGTCCTGGCCGCCACCAAGTGTAACTATTGCAGCGGCATAAATTGTCAAAGGAGCAGCTACCAGGCGGAGCAACAATGTGCCGATCAGCTGGATGCCTGTGTGAGTGTCTTTCGTCAGGGAGTGATGCTGGCGCAGGGCTGTTTGGAACAGCTGCAGGAGAACTGTGACGATGCTCGCTTGGAGTGCGAGGTGTGTGTGTCGAACAAATGTAATAATCAGGGCTCCAGACAGGCAGCCTGTATCCAATGCACGGATGACGAAGTGAGAAGTGAAATTTAGTTTCAGTTTTCTGTGGAAAACACTAACAAATTTGTATGTTCTCAGGATGAGATATGTAGAACAGCACCTGAAAGTCTGGCAACCAAAACTTGTGGAGTTGCCAGCTCGGGCAAAAGTTTCTGCTATGCCACCAGAGTGGGTCAACGTGTGGAACGAGGCTGTCTACTTAGTCTGAGGGAACAACTTGATTGTCTAGCCATTGAGCAATGCCAACTGTGTGATCCCTTGGAGCAGGCTGGCTGCAATAATATACTCATAGATACAAACACACAGACCACGGAGCAGCCAGATTCAACCACTACAGAGGCAACGCCAGCTACTAGCTCCTCAACTACCAGGACAACGCCATCCACCAGTTCTTCGACTACTAGGACAACGCCATCTACTAGTTCCTCTACCACAACGGAGCTACCTAGTTCTCCAACTGCAACCACTACAGAAACTACTCCTACTACGTCCAAGCCCAACCAGGCCAACAGTTTTCGCATTTCCATCTTCTTGGTCTTGGCCCCCCTGGCATTTGCTTATGCCGGTCTAATCAATTTGTGGTAAATAACACAGAAATGGTTAATTCTATTAGCTGGCATGCGTCAGCATTTAGTTTAAGCTTATCTAGAAATCGTTCAACTAATTTTTATGAACTGCAATAAATATTGTTTGCAAAGTTCAAGGTGGGTTTTGCCCACCTTTTGGGGCGGATTACCTAATTATTGTGACGAAATTGAGAGTTTTGCAAGAGGCTGAAACTAAGGCAGGGACAATCTGTTGCTTGCAACTTGCAGGACCACCCAAAAGCGTTGTCCTTGCCGTAAAATAAAGTCCCCATTTTGGGTTTTAACGATTTCAGTTCTTGCCCTTACCCTGCCCATCCCTCCCACACACACACCCCCACACACTTTTTATCCCCAACTCATCTGCTTTGCATATTTCTTTGTTATGTTTGTTTATTTTTTATTTTTACCCACAATTTTTTTGCAGTTCCTTCCTTCTTCTGCAATTGTGTAACGTAATCTCCTCGTGCTTTCTGGGTGTTGTAAACGAAAATCTGTTTGTAAATATATGCAAATAAGTACAGTTGTGCTTTAATTTGCCCAACTTGCATAATTTTTGAGTGTGACCTTTGGTTTAAAGTTTTTGGTGAAATATTTATGGTAGCCGGAAATGGAATTTGTTAAAGGTTAGTGGAGAGAATCAATAAGTTTTGTTTACTTTTACTGAATTCTTTTCAAAATGGGATGATTTCCCGTATCATTTTTGGACTGGACATGTCTTGAATATCCTTTTAATCATCCAAAGGGTATGCCATACTATCAACATTTGTATAATTATACTCTGTACCGTAGGTACACAGAGTATTATAAGTTTGTGCAAAAGTACTAATGTAACAGGCAGAAGGAAGCATCTCCGACCCCATAAAGTATATATATTCTTGATCAGCATCAACAGCCGAGACGATATAGCCATGTCCGTCTGTCCGTCTGTCCGTCCGTCCGTCCGTCCGTCCGTCCGTCCGTCCGTCTGTTCGTCTGTCTGTCCGTATGAACGCACAGATCTCAGAGATGGTACGAGATAGAGGTTTGACGTGTATGGGACATATGCTTCTTATGTCTGCAGGCAGATCAAGTTTATTTTCAATTTTGGCCACGCCCCTTCCCGCCCCCGCAATTTCAGATGAACGGTTTTCGAGTTATGATCAAAAGACAAATTTTCTTGGTACAGAGTATGTTATATTCGGGCTTGACCGACTGTATTTCTTGTTTTTAGCTCCGTTGGAGGATTAAATGGATATTAGAGACATATTCAGTCCAATTGCATCATCTTTACCCTTGCAAAGGGTATTATAATTTTGTCTAGAAGTTTGCAACGCATAGAAAAATTCATTTCCGACCAAATAAACTATATATATTCTTGAGCTGGGTCGAATGAGCTTTGTCCGTACGTCTGTCTGCTTCTACGCCAACTAGTCCCTCAGTTTTGAAGCTATCGAGCTGAAATTTTGCACAGAGTCATCTTTTAGCAGCACACTACTAATATGTCGGAACTGACTAGATCGGATGACTATATCTCATAGCTCCAATAGGAACCATCGGTCGGAAAACTAGTTTTAGTATGAAAAACTTTTTTCTTTTCCATACAAACCTCTTCAAACTTTGTATTCATTGGTTTTCTATGTTTTTTTTATAATTCTACCAAGTTTGATGAAAATCGGACAACTATATGGTATAGCTGCCATACAAAAGATAGGTCTGAAAAACAGTCTTGGTTAGAAAAACTTTTTTGTTTTTAATGGTAGCATCCTGCAATTTTGGTTATGCTAGTTATACATGCTTGCACATAATTTAACAAATTTTTGGCCAAATCGGATGACTATATCATATAGCTACCATACAAACAATCGGTCGGAAAATGGGAAAAAAGAGTATTTTTGGAAAATATATAAGCGAGCACTTGCAAGGGTATAAAAACTTCAACACAGACCAAGTTAGCTTAGCTTACTCCTCTTTTTCAAAAGCTATGTACAATAAATATATATGGGAAATTATGTTAGACCTATGGTTTCTTAGGGAAAATTTCCTAGAATTTACTGTAGATTATGTTTCTGCTATACGCTTTGTTAATTTGTTCTCTTTCTAACAATTTAAACCGTGCTACTATAAATACTTCTTGAAGTCGGTCTTGGTTCATTGTGCTTCCTTCTCGCTGGTTCGCAGGTTATAAAAATAAAATGATTAATCGATCAAGCAAAGAATTGACAAAGATTGGAAAGACATTGGTAATGTTTTGAGCAAAAGAGCATACACTTTGGCTGGTATAGTGCATTTAACAGTCAGTTCTACTTCTTGTTTCATGTATTGAATTTCATTCAAATTTCCCCTTATCTTTACAATATTCCATAATAATTTCTGACTTCTATTCACCCGGCAGCTGGTATCGTCTTTTTCTTCTTTCAAAGCAGATTCTCAGGGTAAAAGTTCATTGCTTTGCGCCATGAAATTGCTTTAGAGACCTTGACAATTAACAAGCAAGCCAGTTTTTACTGCAAAAACAATCAACTTGAAACACTTAATCCCAAAATCGTATGAATTTTGATTCTTCATTTTCATTTTCAATATATTTGCCAGTTATTTTGTGCGTTGATAAAAACAATTTGCCAACATTTATGTTAAAAGATACACATTTGTTATGCATTGAAAGTGCGTGTATCTGTTGGATACAAAAGTTGACGACAAACCAATTGCCAGAGCTGTCACACACACACACACGCACACACACAGGTCTGCCTGTCTGTCTGTCTGTCATAGTTTTTGGGGCAAATAATTTAATGCTGATTGCATATTTGGCAATGGTTTAGGCCACCTCGCCCACTTAGCCCACACGCCACTTATCAAAAATGCTGTTTCTCACAATTGACTTCAATCAGGTTGGCAATATGTGCTATGTATTGATTGATTGATGATGTTTGCCTACATAATTTTGGGTACCAATTGTCGAATCCTTCGACTGGGCATTCAATTTCCTTTTGCCCACCGTTTTGGGGGGTTTTGCGGTCGCGCATCTCTATCCACACATTGCTATCTGTCTCTGTCCAACTGCCATGTTACGCGGTTGTAATTGCGTTTATTGTGCGTTTGAGATTTGCGTGTCGTTGTTGTGGTTGTTGTTGTTGTCATTGGGGGGGTGGCGCCGCAGTGTTGATTGAAAATGGCTTAAGTAATCGGCAGTTGATTGGTTGATTTGATTGTTGGTGTTGAACACTCACATACATGCTTATACACACCCAGGCACACTCACACACACAAGCGACTATGTACAGTCATACCAAAGCTGGCGGCGTCGAATTATGATTGTGTTTTGAAACTGAAAGCCCTTGGGCGGTTTTTAGGTTGGATTGAAAATAAGAGAGCCGAAAATGCTGATAAAACTGTTTGAAATTTAACATAGACTTAACTTGAGTGATCTAGTTTCATGATATTGAGTAGTTCTTCCACCTTAACCATGTCAGAAGTCTGAACATTTTGTCTAAAACTGGTTAAAGTTCTAATTTGCATCTACTTAGAGTAACGTTTACTTGAGCAAAGTAAAGAAAGCGATTCTTCAGCTTTTAGGCTGACGCTGCCCTAGAAAGGTAACTTAAAGCTTTTGCCTAAGCTTTCCTTAAAGAGAGCCTAAGCTTTTAGGCTGACGCTGCCCTAGAAAGGTAGCTTAAAGCTTTTGCCTAAGCTTTCCATATATAGAAATAGAAAAAAACCTTAAAGAGAGTCGAAGCTTTTAGGCTGACGCTGCCCTAGAAAGGTAGCTTAAAGCTTTCGCCTAGACTTTTCCTATAAACAAATAGACAAAAAGCTGAAAGCAAGTCATTTTGTTTAAGCTAACTATAAATAAATATAAAATAAATAAATAACCATAAAAAGTTTTCTAAACTCAAAAACCCTACAAGCAGAAATGAAATCATCAAATGATCCACTTCATTTTCCAACTAACCTTACCCTTTTCCAACTTCCTCCACTCTGCCATGTCACAATCTTTCTTACAGCTGAACCCTGACCTACTACTCTCCTTGTACCACTCCTTCCACATCCTTCACCAGCAGCAACAACAACAGCTAACGAAAATAAGCTGGCTGGGCGGCTCTGACATCTACAAACACTTTTGCGCCTGGACGCAGCCACGAGCACCACTTTGTTTCGAGCGGTTTAAGTGAAAGGACGGTCGGTGGCGGCGGCAAGCGCTGGCCGTGGAGGGGGAGGGGGGAGGGTATGAGCTGAGTTTGGTTTTTCCATTTCTTTTTCTTTTTTGTTTTTTGTGTGTGTGAAGCAAAACGTAAATAAAAAGCCAAGGCAAACCAAGGCAAAATGCCGCAAAATGGCGCAAAAGAAAATCCACTTTTACTGTAAAAAGTTCTTCACGTTCCTCATGTTTACCTTTACCGAAATGCAACCATTAGTTGACCTGAAAATGTCGGGAGCCCCAGCTGAAGTGGCGCTCTCTCTTAGTGGCTTCCATATGTACTTCAATATTTAACATAAACAAATATAAACAAACTACTTAAAGTGTAGAAAGAACCATTCAGGTGTGTGTTTTGTGTGCCATTAAGTGTCGGTGCGAGATTGTCAGGTAGACAACACAAAACCAAAAAAAAAAGGAGAGAAAGAATGGAAAAGGTCGCCCCAGTGAAGGGTTTTGTGTTCTAAACGTTTTTCGAACTTGCTGCTTTGACCTGTAGCCACTTGAGGAACTCAGATTCTGCTGCTTGTTCTCACGCTGCATTGGAAAACTTGTAGGGCAATCGTTGCCTGATCTACCCTTTAACTTTTAGACAAAACTCTACGTTCTTCTTCAAAGATTTATTATAATAAACTTTAAGCGGGTCCTCAGAAACGCTTTTAGAGCTGAACTAGTTCATTTAAAAGCTTTTTTTGACCGGAACTAGCTCCTTAAAATGAATATTGAATGAAAAACTTTCAGGGAAATCGTTGCCAGATCTAATCTTAAACTTTTAGACAAAATTCTTTATTCTGCGGGTTCTTAAAGAAGCTTTTACATCTGAACTAGTTCATTTTAAAGCTTTTTTTCGGCCAAACAAGTACCCTGGGTTGAATATTGAATGGAAAACTTACAGGAAAATTGTAGCCAGATCTACCCTTACAGTTTTGGACACAACTTTTCCTTCTGCGGGTTCTTAAAGAAGCTTTTACATGTGAGCTAGTTCATTTCAAAGCTTATTTTTACCCAAACTAGAACTGTATTGCACCATGAAATGAATATTAAATGAAAAAATTGCTGGAATATCGTTGCCAGATCTATCCTTACGCTTTTAGACCAAATCTCTTAATTCTGTGGGTCCTAATAATTGCTGTTACATCGGAATTAGTTCATTCTAAAGCCTTTTTTTACCCGAAGTAGAATTCTGTTGCAAATTAATGGAAAATATATGATCGATTTATCTCCATCTCCATCTCTCTATATCTATATCTATATCTATATCTATATCTATATCTATATCTATATCTATATCTATATCTATATCTATATCTATATCTATATCTATATCTATATCTATATCTATATCTATATCTATATCTATATCTATATCTATATCTATATCTATATCTATATCTATATCTATATCTATATCTATATCTATATCTATATCTATATCTATATCTATATCTATATCTATATCTATATCTATATCTATATCTATATCTATATCTATATCTATATCTATATCTATATCTATATCTATATCTATATCTATATCTATATCTATATCTATATCTATATCTATATCTATATCTATATCTATATCTATATCTATATCTATATCTATATCTATATCTATATCTATATCTATATCTATATCTATATCTATATCTATATCTATATCTATATCTATATCTATATCTATATCTATATCTATATCTATATCTATATCTATATCTATATCCTATATCTATATCTATATCTATATCTATATCTATATCTATATCTATATCTATATCTATATCTATATCTATATCTATATCTATATCTATATCTATATCTATATCTATATCTATATCTATATCTATATCTATATCTATATCTATATCTATATCTATATCTATATCTATATCTATATCTATATCTATATCTATATCTATATCTATATCTATATCTATATATATATCTATATCTATATCTATATCTATATCTATATCTATATCTATATCTATATCTATATCTATATCTATATCTATATCTATATCTATATCTATATCTATATCTATATCTATATCTATATCTATATCTATATCTATATCTATATCTATATCTATATCTATATCTATATCTATATCTATATCTATATCTATATCTATATCTATATCTATATCTATATCTATATCTATATCTATATCTATATCTATATCTATATCTGTATCTATATCTATATCTATATCTATATCTATATCTATATCTATATCTATATCTATATCTATATCTATATCTATATCTATATCTATATCTATATCTATATCTATATCTATATCTATATCTATATCTATATCTATATCTATATCTATATCTATATCTATATCTATATCTATATCTATATCTATATCTATATCTATATCTTTTACTTAACCCAAGAACACCAACAACTGGTCCCCCCTTTCCTTCAGTTTCAATTCCAATTCGCAACTCGTTTTCGTTCATCTCCCAACAACTTCAACCGTAAATTCCAAAAAAAAAACCGAACTAGTTCCAACCACTTGGCCAAGTCAACTGTCAACTGACTGCTCCGCGGCGATGAACAACTTGCTTAAGCGACTTTTCTAGTCAGTCCAAAAACCCTTGGGTGGCCAATTTCAAAGCAGAACACTGTCATGATTAATGTCAACACAATTGACATAAACCATTCGCCGGTGGCCATGACCATCACGGAAAGGAATGCCGGGCAAGCTGGAAAAACTGGATGCAATTATTGATGGATTATTTACTGTCAGCACTGTCCGTTATGACAATGAGATATGGCCGTGGGGCGGTATGTCTGGAAAATGTCTGCGGAGCGCCGAGCACAGCCAATGACATTGACTAGACGACATGTTGGAGTTTGCCCCAAAGGGCCAAGTCATTGCCAAGTTTTCCCGGGCATCGTCATTAGTATTCAATATTCACGTACATTGCATTGGTGCATTAATTGCGCGTAATCACCCGCCGCTCATAAGTATATAAATATCAAATAATAGAGGAAGCCAGCGACGCCTGCTCATTTGCATATTTCGTGTGATTATGCGTGGAAATTACAACGGGAGGGGTCGAGAGGGGGATCGAGGGTATCCACATCCATCGCATAACTTCTTGTCATAGCCCTGAGACTTTTGCCTGATGCCAGTCGCAGACATTTGCCGTTAATTATGTTGACAGCGTTTGACAGGAACGGAATGGGTCGCGGCTGCCTCTGGGACCACCAACAATGTCAATCGATAAACGTTTTAATGTCATGGAATTGATAAAAACCAAAACTGTACACTGTCATTATGGCCATCTAATGGATAATTTGTGTTTGGGGGGAATTCGAACTTTTTGATTTTTGGCCGCCAAATGAAATTTAATATGCAAAACGTCAAATCGGTCAACGGAAATTAAGCTCATTGGGCGGGGAGGGAGAAATGGAGAAAGAACATTTGGCTACTTGAATTTTAAATGCATTTGCATAATGTCTATTTGAGTTTACACTCAGCTTTATCTTAGCCAACAATGTACCAAACAGCATCTTCCAGCCAAGTAACAGCGCCCAGCGGACCATAAACTGCACAATTCATGGCCCCGCTTCGACGGCCAACACGGGACACGACGAACAACCAACCAAAACAACTTTGTTCTCACCTTGATCCCAATCAACCTTTGGTGACATTGGCGACGGCGGCATCCTCATGCTCCCGTCTTAACATGGCCGGCACATAGCGCAGAAAATTGTCTCTTTCCCTTGGCCAATTAATTAGGTGGCGGCCGGTTCAAGTCGTCCGCGGACAGCAGGGACAGCATGCTGCTGCAGCGACAAATTTGCTAGAAAATTGCTCATGTGGTGCTCACATTCTAATTCTATTAGCCAGCACACAGCGGCGGCTGGCTGCCACCGCCGGGCAATTATGAGAGGCTGTGCGAGTGCCTTTAATTTCCGCACTCGGCCAGCCCAGGCCAGGCCAGGCCAAAAGACTGAGGCTGGTCAGTGTGGAGCAGGCAACTGTCCGTTTATATATTATATTTTTTTGTAATTTACTGCGATTCGCTTCTAGCACTTATTAAAAGTTTGGCTTATGCGAATATTTACAATAAAGTATAACCAAATGGAGGGGAAACGACTTTCTGATACCCAAATTAGAATGAGAGATAATCTGAGTTACTTCCAAGTGTAGATAACACTTGTAGTTTCCAGCTAAGAGCAACTTACCCGTCTAAGTTTGGTAAGCAAAACTTGCCTGGTTGAAAGAATTAAACTTAATATTGGAAAATCAAGTCTAAATAATGGTCTTAAAGTAATCACATGAATGTTCTTTCATTCCAGCTCTACATATCTTCCTTTATCCATGACTGTTATATCTTCAACAAGCCTTCAGGAGAGTTCATTTTGGAAAGTAAAGGTAAGTATTATAAAGAATTCAATATACCTTCGAAGTTAAACTTATAAAAGATTGCAGCAAATACTTTGATTTCCATAATATGAAGCGGTAGAAGAATTTTGGGAATTATATCGGTTTGTCTATGTAGCCTTATTGGACATGAGATTCAGGCAAAAGACTCTAAGAATTTAACTTACAAGTAAGGCTGAGAAAGGTTTCAGTTCGCGTTCTTTGGGGTTCGCCAACCGGGTAAAGATATAGGCGCCTTATACTTTTGACTCCTCGAACCTGTAGCCGAACCGGACCACTTTTTCAAGAACTATGTTTCGGCTTATTAATTTTAGTAATTATACTCTGTACCAAAGGTACAGTATGTAACAGCCAGCAGGAAGCATCATCGACCCCATAAAGTATATATATTCTTGAACAGCATCAAAAGCCGAGTCGATATAACCATGTCCGTCTGTCTGTCTGTCCGTATGAACGCACAAATCTCAGAGATGGTAAGAGATAGAGGTTTGACATGTATTTTTGCAAATGCTTCTTATGTCTGCAAGCAGCTCAAGTTTATTTTAAATTTTTGCCACGCCCCCTCCCGCCCCTGCAATTTAGAAAAAACGTTATATCTCCCACAGTTTTAAAGATAGATGGTTCGTTCCTTCTTGACATATTTAGTAATGAGGATTACTTATGGATTCGCCAAAGGAATGCTGAAGATCGGATGAACGGTTGTCGAGTTATGGTCAAAAGACTGTTTGCTGCTGCAGCGCAGTAGCAGCGCTGCTTTCAGCTGCTACTGCAGCATCAAAATTATTGCTGAGTATGTTATAGTGGGGCTTGATTGACTATCTTTTATGTTTATCATATCCTATGGATGATTTTTAGCTCCGTTGGATGACTTAAAGTATACTTAAGACATATGCTTTCCAAATGGATACCGGAAATCAGTCAATAGGTTTATACCCTTGCAAAGGGTAATATAATTTTGTCTAGAAGTTTGCAACGCATAGAAATATTCATTTTCGACCCCATAAACTATATATATTCCTGATCAGGGTGACGAGCTGAGTCGATTGAGCTTTATCCGTCCGTCTGTCTGTCTGTTTCTAAGCGAACTAGTCTCTCAGTGTTAAAGCTATCGAGCTGAAATTTTGCACAGAGTCTTCTTCTTGTTGCACACTACTAATATGTGGGAACCGGCTGGATTGGATGACTATATCTCTTAGCTCCCATAGGAACAATCGGTCGGAAAACTAGTTTTAGTATGAGAAACTTTTTTCTTTTCCAGGGAAACGTCTCCAAACTTTGTAATCGCAGGTTTTCTATGTTTTTCTATAATTCTGCCAAGTTTTATTAAAATCGGACAACTATATGGTATAGCTGCCATACAAAAGATAGGTCTGAAAAACAGTCTTAATTAGAAAAACTTTTTTGTTTTCAATGGTAGCAACCTGCAATTTTGTATTTGCTTGTTTCACATGCTTTCACATAATTCTACAAAATTTTGCCCAAATCGGATGACTATATCTTAGAGCTACCATACAAATGATCGGTCGAAAAATGGGAAAAAAAGAGTATTTTTGGAAAATATTTAAGCGAGCACTTGCAAGGGTATAAAAACTTCGGCACAGACGAAGTTAGCTTAGCTTTTTCGCTTTTCTCTGTGTATACCACAGCAGATCTCACAAGTCGGTTGAAAAAGGATATTGTTCTAGAGCTTAAAAGAAATGCTTGCTTATAGAAATTCTCCTATGTAATCCGTCTTAAAGCGATTCACCCCAAAATTAACAAAACCTTTTCTCATTTATGGAAAATTTTTCTGATAATTTTAAAGTTTTCCATAAATGAGAAAATATTTTTCTTAATTTTAGGGTGAATCGCTTTGGGACCGATTTCATAGGAGAATTTCTAGTTTTCAGGGCGAATTTTTTATGAGTGTTGTTAACCATTTGGTTTACTCATTTCAAATGTTTCGAAAAAAAGTGAATTGTTGAAAACGAATAAAGTATTGTTATGTGCTGCAAAAGCAACCCTGATATTCGATAAGCCATGAACGGCGATAGGCAAGCCAGGGTCTTTTCTCTCTCTCTCTCTCGGCAGAGAGAAGTCAGCTTCAAACGAGGCAAGCAATTGTAAGAATCTTCAGAGCTCAGTCAATGGTATCTCTCTCTCTCTCTCTCTCTTCACACTTTCCCTGCCATTGTTCTGCCTTTCCCAGAACAATATAAAAGTCAGCCCTCGTAATAGCTTCATTTCAGCATACCTTCCTTGTTGCATACCCTCCAAATAATAACAATTCCATAAAGTTATAAAATTACGTAGTTTGCCTTGGCCACTGCCACAAAAAAAAACGAACCACATGGCGGCCATAATGTGTGAATGCAGAATTCGTATATATTTTTTGTTGATGAATTTCTTAATTAAAATTGTTCATTAAAATGACTTGCACATTGGAACTTTTATTATTTAATTAAATTTTTTAGTTTACGGCATTTGCATTACTTTATGATAATTAAAATACGGGCACAACTTTGCCGAGCAAAGTGCGTCTGGAAGTGACGAGTTGGTTCAAAAAGTGCGCTTGCATATGGAATGCGGACGAAGATGATGATGAAGATGATGATGTTCAGCCAAATGGCATAACTTCATTTTTTGTTTGTATTTTTGAACGTCTTGCACAACTTTGAGCATCGCATCCTCTTGGCATTTTTGCAGCAAAGTTGAGTTAATCCATAGGCGTAAGGCAAACCGTTGACCTTTGCCACCAGCTGACACCCACACCCACACAGAACACAACACAACACCCTGCGCGAAGTGTGTGTTGAGGTGGGCAAACAAATTTAACCAATTACTCGCAAAAGCAAATAAGCAATCAGCATAAATCTCATTTTATTTATCTTGCGGCTGCTCATAAATTTTCGCATATTTTTCACGACTGCATCTCCAAAAAGTTAAAGTGCAAAAATTTGTGTATAACAAATTTTGGTTTTAGTCTTCAATCAACATTTGAACAGCAATCAAAGGCCAATTGGGTTAGTAAAGCCAGCTTGGAGCTGAGTATTAGTATCAGTAGTTGGTTACTCAAAAGACAAGGGGCGTCGGTGGTGTAATGGTCAGCATAGTTGCCTTCCAAGCAGTTGATCCGGGTTCGATTCCCGGCCGACGCACAAGTAAATTTTTTTTGTGTTAATATTTTAAAAGTATTTCATTAGCTTTTTACTCAATTTGATAGAAATTTCTTAGTTATTTACACGCTTTTGGCTAAAAACTGACATAATAAGTTTGTAATTTAAAAGTTACGCTCGTGCAAGTCAGCAAATTAGACCTGCACGACTTTTGTACATGCGCTACTTGCTGGCAGATATATTACAGCAACTTTAACAGACAGTTGACAGTATGTTAATTTAGTCATGCCAAAACAAACTTAGTTGAAAAATACAAAAAATGAGGCCTTGTTAACTAGAAGACAAATTTTCCGCTAAGTGGTCACGGTCGCCATAATTCTCAAGTGGTTTTAGCACATGATAAATCGCTTGCTTTCTAATTAATGTATATCCCTTAGCATACATGGCTTATTAAGTGAAGTTCAAAGAGGAAAAACTTTATTTAACACAGTTTCTAAGATACAATTGGCTTATGTCAAAAGAGTATGCATCCTGGCTCCACTCAATCTCTCATTCATGGCACATCATCAGCAGCGAAGTCCACCAGTAGAGACTCCGACGCGAGCTTAACATAGGCAATGGATTGGCTAATACCAACAAACCGGAGAGAACCCACATCAAGTACCATACAATGATCATGGCTGGTTGTGATCTGTGCTGAAGTACTGAATGTGCTGGAAATAAGTAGGAAAAATGTGTGACTAACAGCTAAAATGGAAAGTGATCCGTTTAATAGCATAAACAGCAGAACCTTATGGCATAACTGATCAGAAAATGAAACAGACGGGGACTTTGTGTCAGTCTTATGCCAAGCCAGCTTTCGGTCTGTGCCTGCCTGCCTTCCTTTGCAGATCTCCTCTTCAGTTCGACTCTCACCCGCTGTGCTCATTTGCTATTCATTTCGCTGCTGTCCCTTTTTGGCCCTGACTTATGCGTATTACTGCAAATATCAATTAATGCATAAAACGTGAGTGAAATCTTTAAACCGACTTCGTGTTGACCTTGGATTATAATAGAGTTCCCACATACAGGACTGGCAGATAAGAGCCTTCAGAGAGACGGTTAACATAATTGATTTGCTTGTCGATTTATGTGTCTGTTCACCCCCCCTCCCACCATCCCCACAAAAAGAAGGAGGTCAAGTCACGTCACGCACACAGGCGAATCCTTCTGCCAGGGACATTCCGTTTGGGCCAAGTGGCAAATATGTAAAGCATGCTTGACTGCATTTGTAATCACTTTGAGCATCATTAAGTAAATTACAAGCTGCCAACTTGTAGATACATTTGTTACCCGACATATCCTGGACTCCTGAGTGTGGCTGCTGGTGTGGTCGGTCAACCACCGAGTTAAGTAATTTATGTGCGCTTGACTATTTAATTTCATTTAAAATGAAGAACCCTAACCCCAGTTTAAACCAATATTTGTGCGGAGGAAGAAATGAAACACAGCCTTTTACGTTTTTGGCATTTTAAATGGTTGGAACTGGCCCCGTCCCCGTCCCCGTCCCATAAAACGCTCCACCGTTTGGCTTGCAGCACATTTTGTTTATTTGTTTGCTGGGTTGCTGGTCAGCTGCTTCTCTTTTTTCCTCTTACTTATTTTTCACTTTTTTGTGGGGCGAAGTACGCATATTTATGCCCCTCACTGTGCACACAGCCACACCAAAATGTTAGAAATTTTAACCGAACACTCGAGCCAAACCTTTTTCAGAATTTATGAGAATTTTAAAGTCTGAGATTGTAATTTTTGAATACCTGTCAAATGATAGAAACTGAAAATTCTAAAGAAAATTTAATGAATATATCGAAGATATCAATATCAAAATGATACTTCTCAAATATTGAACAAATATATTTAAAATCTGTGTACAAAATCGAAGCAAAAGTATCCAGTGTCGTCTAAATGGTTTCAATAGTAACACTCTGTACCTACCAAAGGTACACAGAGTATATTTTGTTTGTGTAAAAGTATGCCACAGCCCGAAGGAATCATTTCCGGCCCTAAAAAGTACAATATACACAATATATATATTCCCTCTTACTTGATCTACGTTTAATCGTTATGAATTCAAAACTATTTTCAAAAAGGCTACATTTTTTCCAAGCTCCCACCCCTGACTTTATGTTAGTTTCAACAAACTGTACCATTTCCTCTGGGGTTAAATGCGCATATATACATATATACATCTGTTATCTGTACGTGTATTGTTTTGGTGTTCTGTTGCCTTGCTTTTGTTGCTCACTGTGCCGCATATTTGTGTTTGTGCGGCATCTTCACAGCTGAACGGATTGCGATTCAATATTTGTCTTTGTCCGCTGTGTGTCTGTTCTGGGCATGAGAGAACTGCATAATTTGTAATTGTAATTTTTGCCACACAAGCAGAAATAAGTTCGCCAAAAAGGGTTCGCAATGAGTGTTTAGGTGTAGGTAAAAAACAACGAACAAGTGTTGTATTATATTATAGCCTACTACTAAAGCTAAAGTTAACGATTCTCTATTTCGTCAGAGATTCTCAAAATGCTTGCTTTTACAGTTGCCATTTCGTCAACACACACTTATGATTAAGTTAAGTGAAAGGTTTTTAGTCTAAGCAAAGCTTTTGTTTAAAAGCTATCTTTACCAAACTTAGCACCTAGTCTTTTAGTACAAAAACGCTGCACATTTGTCGTAACCGGCTGGTTTGGATGACTATAGCATATAGCTGTCATAGGAACATTCGCTTGAAAAACTAGTTTTAGTAAGAAAAACTTTTTTAGTTTCCATGCAAATGCCTTCAAACTTTATATTTCTTAGTTTGCTATGCTTTCTCATGGTTTAACCAAGTTTGGTCGAAATCTGAGATCTATATAGTATAGCTCTCATACAAAAGTAGAGTCAGAAAAGTAGTCTTGGTAAAAAAAACTTTTTTGTTTTCAATGCAAATGTCCTTAAAATTGCCATTTGTTTATTTGATATGCTTTCACACAATTCTACAAAGTTTTGTCAAAATCGGATGACTATAGCATATAGCTGTCATAGGAACGATCGGTCGAAAAACTAGTTTTAGCGAGAAACACTTTTATGTTTTCAATGCAAACGCCTCCAAACTTTGTATTTCTTAGTTTTCTATGCTTATTCATTATTCCTAGAAGTTTGGTCGAAATCGGACATCTATATAGTATAGCTGTCATAGAAAAGTCGAGTCTAAAATGTAGTCTTAGTGAGAAAAACTTTTTTGTTTTCAATGGGAATGTCCATAAAATTGGTATTTATTTATTTGATTTGTAATTACACAATTCTGTAAAGTTTTATCAAAACCGGATGACTATAGCATATAGCTGCAGTACGAATGATCGGTCGAAAAAGAAGTTCTATTGTGAAAAACTTTTTTGTTTTAAATGGTATGGACTCCAAATTGATTACAGGCTAGTTTGTTAGGCTTTTGCATGATTCCACCAAGTTTGGTAGAAATCGGCCATCTATATAGTATAGCTCCCATAGAAAAGTAAGGTCCGAAAAGTAGTCTTAGTTAGAAAAACGTGCTGTGTGGGTATAAAAGCTTTGAAGTCAACTTTTCTCTGTGGTTTTTTCTTGCACTTTGGTCGCAAATTTCATTTGTTTGTTTGCTTAGTTTTTCCGGTTATTGTTTAGGTGAAGCTTCCAAGAGATCTCTGGTAGGTGGGTTGATAAGTAAGTTGAGATATGTTAAAACTGAATTTTGAGATTTTCAATCTCATTTCCAGCCTTTTAAAGCTATTTTTAAGGTTGCCAATCTTTTGGAAAAGTATATTTTTAAGCTAAATTAGTTTTCTCTAGATTATATTAGTTTTCTGTTCTAGATGGGCTTTTTTCTCAGTGTACACTGCTTTATTTAAAACTTCTAGAAGTTTGCTTCATCGTGTAAACCCCGTCTTGGTCTTAAATACTTTTACAAATAGACCCGCGCGGCCCTAGACACTTGTGCTTTTCACTAAGAAGCTACACAGAGAAAAAAAAGGATGATTTCCGGTATCCATTTGGACGGGATATGTCTTAAATATCCTTTAAATCATCCAACGGAGCTAAAAATCATCCGAAGGATATGAAAACTGATGAACATTTGGATGATTTTGCAGCTCCGCTGGATGATTAAAAGGATATTAAAGACAGATTCATTCCAAATGGATCTTTTCTGGATCTTTTTTTTTCTGTATAGTCATTCTAAAGACTTTTTGAGAAAGAAACAAAATCGCTTTAGTGCAGCGATAGTCACGCCTGGCCCGCAGGGTCCGAAAAATTATGCTATTCACAGCGAATCGATGCTTAAGCTTAGTTTCAGTGCCCACCAACACAAGCACACTTTAATGTGCCCATCAATTTGGCCGTGTCTGGTCTCCTGGGTAACCAGTCACCTTCTCTAAGTATCAACATTGTCTAGACGAACCATTTGGCCGCAACAGGCATGACCAATTCTGGCTGATTGCATTCTTCGTTGGACTAACCAACCAACCAACTAACTAACTAACGGTAAAGAATATAAAATTACATATTACAACAAAAACGCAATTAACGTGGCCAACAACAAAAATGACCACAATTAAACGGCGCTGTGAAAATTTGCAAAAAGCCTAAATAACGTAAAAATCTTTTGGCGCATGACAACGGAAATTAAATTGCATGAAATTGGAAAATTATTAACACGCACACACAACACACACACACACACATGCCAGCATTTGCATAGTGTGTTGAGGTAGCCGCCTGCAATTTGGCTAGTCATTTAAGCCAAATTAAGGCCCCAGTGGAAGCGCTTTTCCCCCGAGTCGTGTGGTGCGTGTTTGTTGCCTGGTCACATGCAATCAAGGCTGCAATTTTCTTAACCAGTTTCCTTTCGGGCCTATTAACCAGTTGACAATTTTCGTGTGCGTAACGCGGTCTAGGAAGCAGCAGCCGGGCAATTTTTCTAATGATGACACCAGCGGCAGACGGGACTCAACTCTTCCTTCGACTCCAAGTTGGGCCCGGGCCTGGGCCTGGGCCTGGGCATTGGCATGCCTGGGCAATCAGTTGCCAGTTTGTTTGGCTTAATCGTCTGCGTAATTGATATGCGTATGTGGCGGAAGGGAATTGGAGTTTGAAAAGAGTTCTTTTTTAATTAAAGTGCACAGCTCGTTGGGGTTTTGGCTCTGGCAATTTAACAGAGACATTAATACTTACCAAGCCGGACAAGATAGCCGCTGCTGGTGCTGCCGCTGCCGGAGTAGATTGAAATAGATGACAGGGATTGATGATGTGCGTGTGGTCGAAATGAGTTGGAGCCGAGCAGAGGCAAAAACAAGTCTGCAGTTTAATTGCTGCACATCCATAAAATTTGCCATAAAGAGTCTCAGTCTAATCGAATGATGTCCCATATGTTAATCAGATTAAGGCGCAGGTACCGAAAGTAAGAGGGAAACTTATTCAAATTTAACTAGCAGATGGTAAAAATGTATAGCCGGATAATCGTGGGACCTGACACCACACATACTCCGGCGGAGCAAATCTCCTCAATGCCAGGATGCAGCTGCAAACGCTGGCCATGCTTACTTGTCCCACAGCGGCCCTAGAAGTCTTGATGGGGCTAACACCACTCAATCACTGCATCTGCCTGAAGAAAAAAGCAACTTTGCTTATACTGACAGCAGAATGAGCAGGTAGAACCCACATAGTTAGCCTAAGGGCCTGTGAGAAGTTGGCGAAGGAAATCTCTATGATTCGCCAAATCCAGAGACGAAATGGTGGCAGAGTTACACTTCCACACAAAAGCAATAAGAGAGAGTCTATCACACACAATCCAATGGTACACAGACGGATCTCTGACACCCCAAGGAGCCGGTCTGGGGATAGCAGGACCTGGAACGAAAATGTCTGAGTCAATGGGAGAACTCTCAAGCATATTTCAAGCTGAATTATGTAATAACTCCCGATGCGCAGACGTTAATATAGAGAAAAACAGACACATTGCAATCCTCTTTAGAAAGTCAAGCAGCGCTGAGCGCACCTCTAGGCTATTCCTGGAGACAAAGAACAAATTGGACCAACTAGGCAGCAGAAACAACCTGTTCCTACGCTGGATACCACGGCATAACAACATTCCCGGAAACGAAATGGCCGACGAACTGGTAGGACCAGAACCCAATTATCGTATCATTAAGGAACTCCTAGGAAAAGAAGAGAATACGCTTAGAACAGTCTCTTGGGTAAACACCAAGTTACTGAGACAAGCAAATGCAATAATTGTGAACCACAACGCTAAAAGGTGCCAGAAATTTATACTAGAAGGTAAGAATACCCTCAGAATCCTGACAGGGCTGCACAAGGGCCAATGTAGGCTGTGGGCTCACTTGTACAAGTTGGGAATAACCAGAAAACCAAGAAACTTGCACTTGATTTAAGTAAAAACGGCAGGGTAAGTACGAAAATACTTGATTTAAGTACAAAATTCGTATATCAAGTACGATTCAATACCGAAATACTTGGTTTTAGACTGCTTTGGAATATATTTAGTTTGTTTTGAATTAGTTTCCAATATATATATTTCTATAATTGCTTAATCATAAGTCAAGCCCGATTATGTCTCGAAAAAGGTACAAAACGTTGGTTCTAAAAAGCCCAGTAATTTCTAGTGCCAGCCCAAATAGATTCTAGAAAGAAAATACGTGTATTTTAAACAAGTACAAAATATTCTTGGTTTGAGCCCCTTACAAATAGCTATTCCCAATTTGTTCTTGAACGAGTTCAGTATCTGTATTGAACCAAAACGAGCAACTTAGAGCTGTACTGTACTGTCGTAGTTCACAAATTTACCATTCCACACTCCATAGCAAAAGTGTTAGAACCAGTTGGGAATTCCAAGAACAGACTGGCTTACAAATAATTCGTATTTTCGACTTTGTGGAGCACTTTGTGGAGCTAGGATTATAAGTCTATTTGGTACTTGAACCAAGAACTCGCTTTTCTAGTATTTTTATACCCTTGCAAAGAGTATTATAATTTTGCCCAGAAGCTTGCAACGCATTGAAATATTCATTTCAGACACCATAAACTATATATTCTTGATCAGGGTCCGTCTGTCTGTCTGTTTCTACGCGATCTAGTCTCTCAGTTTTGAAGCTATCGAGCTGAAATTTTGCACAGAGTCTTCTTTTTGCTGCACACTACTAATATGTCGGAACGGACCGGATTGGATGACTATATCTTATAGCTCCCATAGGAACAATCGGTCGGAAAACTAGTTTTAGTGAGAAAAACTTTTTTCTTTTCAATGGAAACGTCTCCAAACTTTGTATTCATAGGTTTTCTATGTTTTTTTATACTTATATAAAGTTTTATTAAAATCGGACAACTATATGGTTTAGCTGCCATACAAAAGATAGGTCTGAGAAACAGTCTTAGTTAGGAAAACTTTTTTGTTTTTAATGGTAGCATCCTGCAATTTTGTATTTGTTTGTTTCACTTGCTTTCACATAATATTACAAATTTTTGGCCAAATCGGATGACTATATCATATAGCTACCATACGAACGATCGGTCGGAAAAGGGGAAATAGAGTATTTTTTGAAAATATTTAAGCGAGCACTTGCAAGGGTATAAAAACTTCGGCATAGACGAAGTAAGCTTAGCTTTCTCGTTCATCTTACAGTGAGTACAAAATGTAATTGATTCAAGTACATTTGATCTTATTTCAATAATATTACAAGTCATATTTCAAGTTTAGAAGGTTTCGTACTCAATTTAAGTACACCCAAGAACGAATCATGCTTGAAATTTCAAGTAAAAACGGCTTAAGTTCTATACCGTTTGGTCTAGAATGCCCCTAGCCTGGTTATTCTGAGTGTATGCAGATTCTGTGAAGAGAAAGAGGCGTCCTCAGCACTGCCAAGCTCTGGCAAGGCGCAGATTTAACTGATTTGGGGAACATAGCTGACAACCCCAACAAGTTTAGTTGCCTAGAAGAAACGAAAATCCTGGCATTCGTGCAGGAAATTAGACTGCTGGGATTGCTGAAAACTCAGTAGGGTGGCACAAGACAGAACAAGACAAATGTTAAAATAAAACTTCTAAATAAATTTCAAAAAAAAAAAGATGAAAAAATGTAGCTGTGCGTCGGCCGGGAATCGAACCCGGATCAACTGCTTGGAAGGCAACTATGCTGACCATTACACCACCGACGCCGCTTGCATATCAGTAAAAAAGTACTCAACTTGTGTGGCTTATCGCCTAAACTCTTTTCCAAATGACACAGCAACTAAAAATAGAACTTAAGAAAACTCTAGGCCTGCTCTGGGCTTATCAACCGCGAACTCTTTCCACATTTGGGTCAACATTTTGTCTGCTGATTAGGCATAGGAATTATAATTGTACAATTTATAATTTATTTCCTCTCCAAAGATCCACAAAAGCACCAGGCGGTCCGCCGCTACCTTCCTACGACTCGTGTTGCGATCTTTGACTCCCTGCTCAAGACCCACTGCTCCATCTCTCTCTCTCCGTATCTCCCCATGTATTTAATTAATTTGTACGATCCGCGCTCACAGCGTGTAGGTAATTTCCCGTATCGAAAGCGTACCACGGACTTCTAACAAATTACTGGCCATACATCAAATTGGAAACACCGAAACTGTGTTTCGTTTCTATTTGAACTTTCCAGGGGTCGGCGCGGGGGCTACCATTTACCATTTGACCAATATAATTGATTGGCTCAGTGGTGCTTTTAGCTGAACAGAGAAAAAAGTTGACACTGATGCCAAATGATGTCATTGTGCGTCCAAATTGTTCTTTTTTTGCTGTTGTTTTCATTGTCATTGAAATTTAAAGCATTTGGAAGACGTGTAAAGCATTTTTCTTACACACTGAACCCTGACTTTTTAGGCCTATTGAGTTGTCTACTTTTGGTTAATTGACTCCATTATTTGAAGTTAATCGCATGACAAAGTCGGTTTCTCGAATTGGTTGTTTTGAATGAAGTTGGTTTTTGGTTTTAAGGTTTTGTTTAGTCATGGTCAGGGATTTATTAGAAAGAAAATGTAAATGAAGCTGATATAAATGGCCGGGGGTTAAGTTAATGGCTTATGATTAAAGGGAACGAATTGTGGTTTATAATTATTGAAATTTCAATGCTTTACACAGCTTCCAAATATGCTTAAGCCAAGGCCAAGAAAGAATTGGAAATGCTAGGTACCAATTCTTGAAGCCGTCTTCAAGCCTTAGATTCGGTTTGAAGATGGTTTATATTCTGTAGCAAAGTTATACAGAGTGTATTAAGCAAGCATTTAAGACCATAAAAACTATATATATTCTTGATCTGCATGAACAAACGAGTGGATATGGCCAAGTTCCTCTCAGATCTCAGAGAGATGATAAGAGATAGAGGTTACATATAAGCTTCTTTATTCCACCAGCATATATCATCATATCTTCCACAGTTTTGTATATAGCTGATCCGTACCTTCTAGTTTTATAAAGTATTTGGGATTATTTAACCATCCGCCAAGGCTTTGGTAAAGAACGCATGAGCAATATTCGAGTTATAAGTCGGGTATTACCGTTTTAGGCATTCAATTTAATAAGGACAAATATTTGAAGCTATTGTCTAGCTACTTCAACTTTCTCAACCCTTTTATAAGAGTCGAATCTTGATTAACAACACTAGGACCAGCATATTAAAAGGTTGATGGTGAAAAGGATCCATTACGTCAAGCAAAACAAGCACCAAGTGGCTTTAAATGCCTCTTTCACCCCTTTTTTGGCTGCGTTGTGTGTGAAACCTTTAACTTTGATGTCGCAATGTTTGATATTTTCCCAAAATTCCATTTCTTAACTTTAAAAAGAGCTTTCCCAAACAATTGTATGATTTTTTGAAGCGAAGATATTACCTTTTTAGGTATTTTGATCGAAATAACCAAGTTATCTACTGCTCCAAGGTATGCAATGCTAAAAAATTTCATCAACATCCATTGCATACTTATGGGCAGTTCAAAATTTGAAAATTTCATACCTTTGTGTACAAAATAGGGTATAGATTCGCTGGAAAAAATCGTAAAAATGTTTGGAATAGTTTATTTTGAAGTTAAGGAGTGGTACTTTTCGATTAGATCAAACTGTGAAAAAACAATTAACTGGATTCCGCAGAACAGGCGTCAAAAAAGGCTTAACGTATGAATTGTAAGCAGTTTTAATAATTTCAGTTTTTTTAGTATTAACTTTTCCTTTTCTTTTGATTTAGGTATGTGCAATACCACTGGCCGGAACTGGTTTCGCTAGTCAAAGTTGTACGAGAGACCCTAGAACAACCCCCTGGTGGGCATCCATGCGCGCTGCACAATCATGTACTGCTCATTCGTGAGCCTGCTCTGATTAGGCGTACTCTAGTCAAGGATTTCACACATTTCTTCAGCCGCTTCGAGACGAAGGATACGGGTGAGGATACCATGGGATCGCTGAATTTGTATTTTGCACCCTACTTTGCGGCAGACTGGAGCAACATTAAGAGAGGAAACTGCAGAAGGATGTCACCATCATGGTGCCGGAGGTTGAGCAGTTGGGTGCACTCTTCACCACAGATATTATAGTTTCGCTGGCTTTTGTCCTGGAAGCGCATAGCCTGCAACAGCCCAAGAAGGAGTTTCGGGATTGCATCGTGATGCTTAGGTGAGTTTTAGCCCTCACTTCCTGTTCTGTTTAAATAACTATTTTCAATTTTGCAGTACTGGCCCCAGGAGCAACGTTTTGATCCGGAACGCTTCTCGCCCGAACAGCGCCAACAGCCACGTTCCAGGACAAATCTGCCATTGGCAGGACCCCGGGTCTACTGGAGATCACAGTGGGTCTGGTGCACATACTGGAAAACTATACCGTGCAGATTTGCGAAAGGACATTGCTTGAGAAGAAATTTGATTCCAAGTCGTTTGTGCTGACGGCTGGCTGAGGAACTTAACTGCGTTCTTTCAAGGATAAGCTATTGCTAGATATACGCAAAATGTACAATAACTTGTCTGCACTTAACTGCTTTTTGTCAAGGATCACCTAAAGATAGATATAAGCAAAATGTACAACAACTTTTACCCTTTTTGTTTGTTTTTTTAATAAAGCCTAGGTCAAAAAATATTTATATTGATTTGTCATTTATCCTGAAGGATACAAATATCCTAGCTACGCCGTGAGTGAGTTTGGGACTTGGCTGTATTGGATACTGCACATTTTAGCTAATCAAACAGTGCGTACGGCTTGGGAAGCTCCATTTAACGTCTTGAACTTTTTTAATAGATTTTATTTTTGGGCAGTGCTTTCCAAACTATGAACTCCAAAATCTTACAGTTTGACAGGGATTACACTACTCGCCAAAATACAGTTTTAGAGCCTACAGTTTTAGAAGCACTGCCAAATCGGACTCTAAAACTGTATTTTTTGGCGAGTAGTGTAATCCCTGTCAAACTGTAAGAAATTTTGAACTCCAAAATCTTACAGTTTGACAGGCATTACACTACTCGCCCAAAATACAGTTTTAGAGTCCGATTTGGCAGTGCTTCTAAAACTGTAGGCTCTAAAACTGTATTTTTGGCGAGTAGTGTAATCCCTGTCAAACTGTAGGTTTTTGGAGTTCATAGTTTGGAAAGCACTGCCCAAAAATAAAAATTTTAAAATAGTTTGAGACGTTAAATGGACACTGTTTAATGTCAAACTGAGCCATTTGTACTCGCAAACTGTAAAGTATCATCCGTTCGAAGGTTTGGCAGGAACAGGCAATGGGTATTCATACAAATAGTGATCCTTCCTGCCTTTTTAACAACCCTAGCATCCTGCTGAAAATGAATGATGTCTCCGACTCCAAAATCAAATAAACACCAATATCTTGGATAAAATTTTAAAAAAACGATCCTTTATTTTATGCTTAAGTACAAGAAGGACATATGACTAAGTACATAAAGGATTTGTATTATTTTCTACTGTTGCATTCGCATAATCGTCTTTATCATCCATCAGGACGCACAGCAAGTAAATTCATAACACGAGCCAGCTCAGCTAGGTGCCATTCAAATTCGGATGCTTGCCACTGGTATCCCTTGCAAAGTCCTGCGTGGATCCGAACCATTAATTTGTTCGTAGGACCTCTGCAAATAGAAAGCATAATAATTAAATTGTTTTCTACTGTCATTTAGATAGATATTGATGTTTATAAATAAAATATAATAAATAAAATACCAAAATATACTAAAAATACCAAAAAATACAAAAAAATACCGAAATGTGAAAAAGAAGCATTAATTTAATAGAACAACTGAACAAAAGGTATTAAAATTCAACAGAAAGTTCGGAACTGAAGCACAGAAACGATTTCCAGGGTCCTAAAAATACCAAAAAAATACTAAAAATAACAAAATATAATAGAAAGAGAAATAATTTAAGTGAATTACTGAACAAAAGGTATTAAAATCCACCAAAAAATACGGAACAAAAGCAAAGAAACGGTTTTCAGGATCCTAAAAATACCAAAATATACTAAAAATACCAAAATATAAACAAGAAGCATTCATTTAATAGAACAACTGCACAAAAGGTATTAAAACTCAACAAAAAATATGGAACTGAAGCACAGAAACGATTTTTCAGGGTTCCAAAAATACCAAAATATACTAAAAATACCAAAAAATACTAAAAATACCAAAATATAATAGAAGGAGAATTTATTTTAGTGAAAAACTTAACAAAAGGCATACAAATCCAACTAAAAATACGGAACTAAAGCACAAAAACGATTTTTCTGGCTTCAAAAAATACCAAAAAATACTAAAAATACCAAACTATAAAAAAGGAGCATTTACTTTAGTGAATAACTGAACAAAAGGTATTAAAATCCAACAAAAAATACGCAACTAAAGCAAAGAAACGATTTTTCTGGGTCCAAAAAATACCAAAAATACCAAAAAATACTAAAAATACCATAATTCGAAAAAGGAACATTTATTTAAGTAAATAACTGAACAATAGGTACAAAAATCCAACTAAAAATATGGAGCTACAGCAAAAAAAACGATTTTCCTGGTTTCTAAAAATACCAAAATATACTTAAAATACCAAAACATAAAAAAGAGAATTTATTAAAGTGCACAATTGAACAAAAGGTATAAAAATCCAACAAAATATACGGAACTAAAGCACAAAAACGATTTTTCTGGCTTGAAAATATACTAAACAAGCTGAACACTAGACCAAAATGGTGTAATTAAGTGAAAAACTAAACCAGAAAGGGCCAGCACATTGAATTAAAATAGAAATGAATTATAAGACGACAAAAAACACATGGTTTATGTAACAAGCGATCTAGCTTGCCTCAAAGAAACTAAAAACACTGAACAAGTCAACAAAAAGGAGTAGTAAGTCAGCAAAGGAGCATTAATGAACCAGAATCTTAAATCTTAATAAAAGGCATTAATACAGGACAAAAATCAGGGAATTAAAGCCACGAAAAACGATAGAAGTAAACCAATCAAGCTGAACAACTGAACAAAAAGGAGTAGGAAAGTGACATTGTGAACCACATAGAAGCACAATCTTGGCTCTTAAAATAAATGATTTTAGATGAGACATAAATCATGAAATTTGTGTAATCAACTGTATCCAACTGACTGCCAAAATATACCAAAAAAAAAACTGCACAACTGAACAAAAAAAGGATCAGCCAAGGGAAAAACTAAACTAAAAAGATCTTAGTCAGCTTTGAGGAGTTCTCGAATACAGTTTAAGCTTTGAAAGACTAACTTTCGATTTCGTACACTGACAAATATGGACGTAGGTGGTTGAAAATTTACGTTTTGGTTGAGTTAAATTCTGTATTCTACTTCTCCTATCCGAATTTTAAACAAATAACTGCTTTTTCTAACCTTAAAAGGGATCTTATTCCCTCTTCGATAATCAAATTTGTGCTAAATGACCTAGACTCACCTCTAACATTTCCAAATGTGAAAGTAGGAGTATAGAAATGGGCATTATGGATCAGTACAAATCTGAACTGCAAAACATTGCCCAGTTAGTTACCATTTCACAGCCTTAAGGGGCAGCAATTCAGCCACATCTGAACGTAGGTGGCTCATAAAGATCCATCGAAAATCTTATTAAGCATAAAGCTGATGGATTTCCTCGATTTACAATGAGGATTCATTGGTAACCCTCGCTACAATGCTGATTTCTCCACTCATTTGGAAAATATATCGCTACAAAGTCCTTGAAATGTCCAACAAAATTACATATGCAAAATGCGCAAAAAGCCAACGGAAACTGCATAATCAAAAATCACAGCAAGCGGTAATCAACGGACCATATATTTTCAAGATTCCTACGCTTCGCCCCCCCTGCCGCACTGTTCCCAGACCCAACACGTTCGTGTGGCCCACACAACTGGCAACTGGAAGACTCTGGGACAGCGGCAGCCAGCCAGTCGGGCAGTCATTGGTCAAAACAAGTCTGCCAAGCGAACGACCCAAAGGATGCTTCCAGCAATTGCCAGCCACCACATGCTGAGGAGTTCTCTGAGTGGCTCCGTGGATGGAGCAAGCAAGCAAGTTAGTTGTGCAGACATTGAACTTGAATATGAATTTTTAATTGCATGCGGCATGCGAAACTTGGCCGGGGCCAATTAATTACGCATCGATTTGTGACTGGGCAAGTTTTGCATTTGACATGGCAGCGAGTTAATGGAATACCCCGACTTAATTGTGGCCTGCCCCGCCTGGCTGACTTGGCAACTTTCGAGTGCGGCGGAATCATTAGTTTTGTTTGGGCACAGCACAAAAAGCCTCCATTCATCAATAATTTCGGGGGAAATTGGTTGCAAGTCCTCAAAACTGCATTTGACTGATTGACATGCGTGAGGCTACGGGCTCTGACCTGATTTTGGCATTGCTCTTCAGTTTTTGCCAATGATTCATGGGCAAGTTAAGCAAGCACGCACACACACACACACTCTGCCCACTGACTATGACGAGTCAACGATGATGATGACGACGACGACGACGACGACGACGACGAGAAGTCACCTGTCGACCAGGTTGTTGGGGGCCAGCATTTCAAAACTGCCAACTAGGTAACTGGAAGCTTGGGCCGCAGGCGAAATTGGTTTG
Organism: Lordiphosa fenestrarum; assembly: GCA_035044985.1. Classification (NCBI taxonomy): domain Eukaryota; kingdom Metazoa; phylum Arthropoda; class Insecta; order Diptera; family Drosophilidae; genus Lordiphosa; species Lordiphosa fenestrarum. The sequence goes on along the minus strand of JAWNNO010006292.1, from coordinate 11,635 downwards.
CAACTTTGCATGGGCCCAGCAGCGGGTAGAAATAATTTTCAATTAACTACGAGCTGGAGGTGAGGCAACGAGCGATATCTTTGACCAAGGGAGAGGCTAACTGGACGGGCGGGAGGAGGGTATATGACTGGGAAATCATCAGCTTAAAGGGAAGAAAGTTTAGCCTTCGACCATTTATAAAAGTGATTATTGGACTGTACTTGCTTAGGATCAATATAAATCTTGGCAAAGAATTTTGAGATTTTTTGAAACAAAGATATGCCGTTTGAGGTAAAGATGTGGCACAGTTTTGGTACTTAGTGTAGGACGGCTGTGGTGCAGCGGGTAGTGTGTGTGTGTGAAGTAACCATTCATAAAAAAAAGCACATAGTCCTTGGCTTTAGAGGGATATTCTAGATCTTGCAGAGGGTATTATAAAATGACCTCCGCATGCTGGTTACGCATAGAAGGAAGCATCTCCGACCACAGAAAGTATATATATTCTTGATTTGATGAGTTGATTTAGCCATATCCGTCTGATTCTGTGCTTATCCTCCGTCAATTTGAAAGCTATTTTCACCAAGCGTTGCACAAAGTCTTTTAGTACAAAGACGAGGCACATTTTTCGGAATTGGCGGGATTGCTTGACTATAGCATATAGCTGTCATAGGAACGATACGTCGAAAAACTAGTTTTAGTACGAAAAACTTTTTTGTTTTCAGTGGAAACGCCTCCAAACTTTGTATTTCTTAGTGTGCTATGCTTTTCCATGATTTTACTAAGTTTGATAGAAATCGGACATCTATATAGTATAGCTGTAATACAATAGTATAGTCTGAAAAGTAGTCGTGGTGAGAAAAACTTTTTTGTTTTCAAGGGAAACGCCTTCAAACTGTGTATTCCCTAGTTTGCTATGCTTTCCTATGATTTTATCAAGTTTGGTTGAAATCGAACATCCATATAGAATAGCTCCCATAGAAAAGTAAGGTTCGAAAAGTAGTCTTAGTGAGATAACTTATTGGTTTTCAATGGAAACGGCTCCAAACTTTGTATTTCTTAGTTTGCTATGCTTTTCCATGGTATTACCAAGTTTGGCTAAAATCGGACATCTATATAGTATAGCTGTCATACAAAAGTAGAGTCTGAAAAGTAGTCTTAGTAAGAAAAACTTTTAAGTTTTCAATGGAAGCGCCTCCAAACTTTGTAATTCTTAGTTTGCTATGCTTTCCCATGATTTTACTAAGTTTGGTCGAGATCGGATAACTATATGGTATAGCTGCCATAGAAAAGTAGAGTCCGAAAAGTAGTCTTGGTTAGAAAAACCTGCTGCAAGGGTAGACAATCTGCGTCCAAGCCTCAGTTAACTTTCCTCTATTTATTTGAATTAAAATCAAATCGATGACCGCAGGTCAGAGCTAGTTTGCGGCGCTTAAACTCTCATTATTTGATCTTTAATTGACAAACGCTGCTTTAAACTGTAAATTTCTTTCACTGTGCAAGACACACATTCCGAATGCTTGCGCTGCCCTGCACCACTGTGCAACCTTTAATGCTTGGCTAAATTTTCAGTTTAATTCTTAAATTGCACTTTGGCAAATGCTCTTCTCCTTCCCCACTCAAACTTTCAGTCCATAAAAAGCCCATTTCCACACAAAACTAATCAGGCAATAAATGGCTGCTCATCAATTCATAGACAGGCCAACTGGTTGTCCCGGTGAGTAAACCAAAGCCCCAAATGAGAAACAGCAAAGGCAATAAAATTTATGTTAAGTAGCGCGGCCATAAATAGCCAAAAGGGCCAGCTCAATGATGAGGCTATCGGACGGCAGTATCCCCATCCTGGCCTTGACAACAGCAACAGCAGCAACAACACACAAAAAAAACGTGAATCGTGGAATGATAAATGTCAAAGCAAATGACATAAATAATCGAATCGAGCGCAAAACGCAGTCAAGCCTGAAAGCGCTGGCAGGGAGCAGGAGCAGAAGGTGGGTGCGGGCTGCCTGGGGCAGCCTATCAACAACAATGCCGCAACGACGACCATAACAAAAAAAAATCCTTTAACGTCACCAAGTGTGGTCCACGAGCACGAGCCTAGCCCCGGCTGAGAGGCGACTTCAATTATTGATAGATTATTTACTGTCAGTCAGGCAATGACATTGCCATTGCCCCGGCCCATTGTGCTGGCCAGTTCCAAGAAGGCGCACCGCGACGGAGTCATCATCTTTGGCTTTGTACGCGACTTACATTAATCATCAACCGAGGCACTTCCCTTTGGGCGCGTGCAATTTGTAATTCGTTTTTGCGCATATTCCATTAAAAAGCAGAAGACATCGGCTTCGTATATCAACAGAGGACAGAGACTAGGGTAGAAGGATGGGCTGGAATGGGTTGGAGTGGGAGATGTGGTTGCAAATCGTCACATAAAACTCCATTCGCCACCTACTCCACCTTTATGGCTCATTAACGACATGTCGTGCCAACTTTTGCCCGAACAAAACGAGCTCAATAAAAACTGTCTGTCTGTCGCGCTGGACAATAAAACAAAATGGCAATTTACGAGTTTATTTACGAGTTGAGTGTGTTTTGAAGGTGAGCAGCGAGGAGCAACTTCAAAGGATTTGCCTTGCCACAGATTCGTCACGAGGCAGGCCGCCTCCATGGCGTGTGTTGGAGGCATCAATTTTTGTGGAACTGCATAAATTATGCGGAGCTAAGCGCAGCTGTCAACGCCAGCGACGCCCCCCCTTCAGACCATAATCCGCCCCCCAATTGTGGAACTGGAGCAAATTGTTTTCATCTGACCGCACCCCTTTGAGTGCAGTTTTATGGGCGTCTCACCAACAACGCCTTCTATGTAGATACATCTATCTTTTGGGGTTTCTCTTAATTGAAAGTTTATTAGTCGCATTGTCGGTTCCATAATTTAATTAACTTGTAATGGGGTTTTGCTCAGGTATTGCCCCGAAAATTTGAGGGTGTGACTGAAAGCAGCACATTAAAGTGCATGGCGAGAGGGGGACCAGCACCATTTTGATGGTTGTGAGTGTTCAGCTGGAGGGTAAGTGATCTTTTAGAGGCATAGAATTGGTTGCCGAGCAGGGAAGAGCAAAAAAGATTTATGGTTTCTGAGGTTTAGCACTTAAGAATCAATATCCCAAAGGAGTTTCCAAACTCCAAATGACATTGGTTAGCTCAAAAAGTTTAGATATTAAAAAAACTAGATGCAAGTTAAAACTAAAGTTTTTCCAACTAACTTGAACGACATTTTCAATGAAAACAAACAAGTTTTTCTCACTAAGACCACTTTTCAGACCCTACTTTTGTATGACAGCTATACTATATAGTTGTCCGATTTCCAACAAACTTGGTGGAATCATGGAAAAGCATAGCAATCTAAGAAATACAAAGTTTGAAGGCGTTTTCTTTGAAATCACAACTGAAACTAGTCTCTCAACCGATCATTCCTATGGCAGCTATAGCCTATAGTCATCCGATTTTGACAAAACCTAGTAGAATTGTGTGAAAGCTTGTCAAATAAATATATGCCAATTTACAAGAGGTTTGCATTGTAAACAAAAAAGTTTTCCTTACTAAAACTATTTTTCTAACCTTACTTTTGTATGACAGCTATACTATACATATGTTCGATTTCAACCAGACTTGGCAGAATCAGGGAGAAGCTTTGAAAACTAGTAAATACGCAGTTTGGAGACGATTGCTTTGAAAACAAAAAAGTTTTTCTTACTAAAACTAGTTTTTCGACCGATCGTTCCTATGGCAGCTATATGTTATAGTCAACCGATCCGGCCGCTTCCGACAAATGTGCAACGTATTTGTACCAGAATACTTTGTGCAAAGTTTGGGAACGATAGCTTTCACATTGATGGAGGAGACAGCATAGAAACAGACGGACAAGGCTAAATCAACTCAGCTCCTCATGCTGATCAAGCATATATATACTTTATGTGGTCGGAAATGCTTCCTCCTATGAACAACTTATATGTTATAATACTAGCCAACACGGAAAACTCTTATCAATACAATATGATGCAAAATAAGATGATCTTATCTCAATCTTTCAAAAACATTCGGTTGTGATCAATATCATCTTCTAAATACTTTTCATTAAGATAAAAATACTACTTACTCTGCATGTTGCAACCTGAAAAGGTATGGCGTATCTGTATCTGTATCATTGTGCTCCCAGTTGAGTCCATATTATTTCATTATTTCTATCGCTGTGATGTGAAAGATTGTCCCAAGCTCCTCTGTTCAATTGCCTTTACAGCTCACTTGTTTGATGTTCATTGTTATTTGCCTACGGCAAAAGTGAAAATATCGAGCCATCATTGTTTCCTAAGCCGAGTTAGAGTATCAAATATTGCCTGGAGATGTGCTCTGAAAGAAAGAAGAAACGCGATGTCGACTTTAGTTTCACTCAATAAATTTCACAGTTCGACAAAATCAAACTTTTGTAAAAAACCCTCAAATTCTGATAGAAGGCGCTTCTGTAAGCATCGCCTCATACCCAGTTTGTCAACTGTACCCTAGGATCGCGTTCTGTGGCTACTTTTGTCCAAGCAACACACATACAATTTAGGGTTTCTCATGTAGAGGAAGATGCGCTAAAATAAAGCATTGCAAACTAGCTCTGACCTGTCCTCAGCGCACTGTTTGCTCTGCTCGCTCGGCTTGAAACTGTGTGAATAGTGAAAGGTGCTTGGCCCCTGCGGACCAGGCATGATCATTGCTGATTTCTTATAGACTTATAGACTCTCTCTGACTAACTTAGCGAAAAGTGTAAGTATACAATGTGAGTTTACTTGTGGAGTATTGGAAGCAAGAGTGGACGAGTGTACTTCTGACAGCTTGCTGCAGTTCTCGGGTCGACGTCTATGCAAATTTCGAACTACTTGCCATTTCGAAGACACACAAGCTTCTAAAATGTATTATTATGAATTTAATCAAAGGCTTTTCCCAACCTATAATTATTATTTTCAATTAAAGACCAAAATTTCGGCGAAAAGTCAATTTCTTTTTGAGAGAGAGGCGTCCATTTTGTTAAAAAAAGTAATTTTGCTGAATATTTTGATTGATTTCCAGATTTAACAATTCTTTAACAAGCAATCGGTTTGGTTTTCAAGTCTAGACATATTTTGTAAGCCGCAAAAGCCCATTTTTAAGTGAAGCTACTGGAGATCAGCTGCGGCAGTTAACCAAATGATGATTTTTACACAAACAAAATGCTAAAATACAGTTAAAAGTTACCTAAAAACCAGTGCACACATTTTGGTTTGATTAAGTGAAGGGTCTTCTCAATAGAAACTCTTGAAAACTAGCTTTTTTACGGCCAAGAAGGCTTAAACCCCCGAACCGGGCAAAATCCAGTTCGGTGCAGGTTTTTGGGTTCAGAAACGGACCGTTCGAGTTCAAAGAAAGGTCTTCAAAAGTGGTTGATAATAAGATACAATATTGTTTCATGTTATTGAAGTGTAATTCTCTCATCTATGCCCTAATCGTTTACTGATTTTCTTTGATGTTACCTCTAATTACCTTAGTGCCTACTTACACCTACCCCTTCACTGGCCCAAATCATACATACACTCTCTCATATCTGTGCCGTCCATAAAAAACCAGCAACAAGCAAGCAACAAACCACCAAAAGAAATCATAAAAACTTTACCAAATCTGTTTTTCATTATGCTACTAGAAAAATTCTCAAAGCGCCAGAGGAGTGCACTTCGCCTCCGACATCGAAGACGGAGACGGGGACGACGTCGATGGCGACGACGCCGTCGCGTAATGCATCATAAATTCACATTAACACTTTGCAGACATGTGCGTTCCTTAGGGTCACACTTCACCTCCCCCCTCTCCACCGCCGGCTAGCTCCTACATCACATTGTAGTCTGCTCGCATTTATGGAGCTCATATTGCGTTCTAAGAGATACATTTTGTGTGTGTGTGCCATTTGTGCATCTGTTTTTATTTGTAGATTTTTTTAGATCTTTAGAGTTTGGCCATGCCCTGTGAGCTGAAGTTTGTATTAAGCCATAAATGGAACTCATTTCCAAGTGCAGGCCACTTTCATGTTGGAAACTTTTCATATTCCGCCACTTGTTGTTTGTCGTTTGATTTTGTATTTACTTTTTTAATGCTTTATGGCCCATTTTGGTGGTAGCTTTTGTGCATTTGTCAAAATTTTCAGAATTTACGATCGACATCAGCCACAGCCACATCATCATCATCATCATCATCATCATCCGCTCGGTTCCGGCTCCTTATGTTAATTTGGTTGTGATTTATTGAGCGATTTCTTATGGCAGTTTCTCGGGGTGGGGGGTGGGGGGTTTGATATTTGGCCCAAATTGCAGCTACATTTGACAATGCCAAATGTCAGTTGGACGGCTCAACATGTTTGTTTAATTGAAAAATGCTTTTGCCGGCACCACAGAGACACACACTTTTTGGCACAGTTGGAGTTCCCAGACAAGTAACCAAGAGTACCACAACGTACATAGCCGCATGATCAATGTGCGTCTGTCATGCAAATTTAAATTTGTCCACAAAAAAAACCCAAAAGAAAGAAACACCGCAGCTCTTGTTGGCCACGCAGAAAAAGTCAGGAGTTGTGCACGGAGAGAAATGCATTGCAAAGGAACTATATGAATAAGTTGGTGATCAAGTTATGGCGAAAGAATATGGAAGGTTAGATATAGGTAAGTTGGATTAAGGGAAGATAAGTAGAAATGACAAAACGAAGGGAAGACAGAAGAAGACAGCTTTAGGGAAAGAAGTTTCTTCGCTTAACCCCGGACTGCTAAACCTGGTGGTTTTCGTACAACGTCAGGTGCTGTTGTGCCTTATTTCAGGTATGCAAACCGCTCGGATATAAGAACTGGTTCGGTTCAGTGGTTCACACAGTTGTTAACACACCGGTTCGGTTCGTTTAATGTTTGTCGGAGCTTCAGAGTTTCACTCTTTATGAAATATGAAAGAAACTTGATCTGCGTACGCTATACACCTACCTTCATGCAAAAATTTGTGGCTCTATCTCTTATTATGCCCTTGCAGAGGGTGTATTGAAATTGTCCAGATGTTTGTAACACATAGAAGGAAGCATTTCCGACCACATAAAGTATATACATGCTTGATCAGCCTGACGAGCCGAGTGGTCCGTCGGTTTCTATGCTATCTTCTGTGACAGTTTTAAAGCTTTCGCGACCAAACTTAGCAGGAAGTCTTCTGGTACAAATACGCTGCACATTTGTCGGAAGCGGCCGGATCGGATGACTATAACATATAGCTGCCATAGGAACCATAGTTCGAAAAACTAGTTCTAGTGAGAAAAACTTTTTTGTTTTTCAAGCAATTGTCTCCAAACTCCGTATTTACTAGTTTTTAATGCTTCTCCATAATTCTGCCAAATTTGGCCTAAATCGGACACCTATATAGTATAGCTGCCATGGAAAAGTAAGGTTAGAAAAACAGTCTTAGTAAGGAAAATTTTTTTGATTTCCATGTAAACCTCTTTAAAATTGGTATATATTTTTTTTGTAAGCTTTCACACAATTCTTTAAAGTTTTGTCAAAATCGGAAGACTATAACATATAGCTGCCATAGGAATGATCGGTCGAAAAACTAGTTTTAGTGAGAAAAACTTTGTTGTTAGTTAATTTTCCTGTTTTTGGTTCGGTTGAGCATTTTTGAAAGAAAGCCGGTTCAGCTTGCGTTACGGTATACCAGCTGAAAAAAGCGGTTCGGTTCGGTTCGGTTCGGTTCAAAACCGGTTCTAAGTAGAATTTAAACAGAAAGATATAGAGGAAGGAATAATAAATACCAGTTCATAAACCATACCGAACCTTATTCAAGCTCGTAAGTCGAACCACGAAACCAAAACTTCTAAACTTCTATATTCTATACTACAAATGCTGAACCAAAACAAGAAAGAGAGTCGTTCCATACTCTGTACCAACGAGATTATACGGACAGACTGATATGACTGGGCTGTTGATGCCTATCAAGAACAACAACAACTTTTTAAGTTCTAATATTTGTAGATGAAAGGTCCCTAACAAAGACCCAAATTGAATCGCAACCAGCTGTTAGTTCCAAGCAATCCACCGAACCGAACCGTGTGGTTTGCAGCATGTTGCCCACACATTTTCTTAGAGTGCACTCAAACTTGCGGCCAGGGGCCTAGACAAGCGGCAAGTTAATTTATGCAACAACAACACAATGTCAGTTAAGGCTCTGGGGCAGCAGCAGCAACAACAGCAACAATTTGAAAATTGTTTATGCGTCTGCGCAGCCGCCGTACGTTGTCGACATTTTGCCTGCCTGCCTCGTCGTCTTCGCCTCTCCTCAGTGCTCCTTTTTTCGCCGAGTCTGTGGCGCGTTTAGTGTTAAACGCTTGATTAAAATTCTTGTAACTGCAACACTTTTGTGGCATGTGTTGTTGCTGTTGTCTGGGATCTTTATGGAGCGCGTGCTTTTGTTTCTTGCCTTTCAGCTGGGCAGCAGAGAGTGAGAGAGAGAGAGAGGATCGCGGTGTTGCTTGTACCTGGCGGCACATTCGAGGGTATTGTTGCTGTTGTTGCTGTTGGCTTTGTGTACTTGTTGCATGTTGCTCTTGTTCGTTTTTAATTGAATTGATTTGCATTTTTCACGCAGGCGTTGCTCATTTTGTTTGCTTTGGAGTGGTGGTGGAGAGGCGGGGGCGGGGGGGCAGCAGGAAATTGGCGAAAGCAGGAAATGCTTTTGATTAAAGGAACGCCGATTTAGGAGCCACATTTTGTCAAGTTCTTAGTAATTTGGGAGATTCAGCTGCTTCCTTTCAGCTACTCAGTTGAGAGGCCCTGCAAGTAGTGGAAATTCGCTTAAATTTCCCAAAGCATTGAACTAGATTTGTGGTGATTAATAACAATGCCAACCCCTATATCTGTCTGCAGTCCATACCATTCCCCGCGCACTTTTCTCTCGTAAACAGTTCGTAATTTGAAATCAAATTGTTAATTACTCGGCACAAGTTTTATTAAACTTGCGTTAACACCCCGAGAAATTGTTATTAATTAATATGTAATTGTTATGGGCAGGCGGCATGACAGACCCCCATCTGGAGAGGGCGGTCGCCTGGGCTGTGGGGTTACACAAATTAATAAACTGACCAAACGGACATCCATTCCAACACACACACACACACACACGCCACAACCACATAAATCAATTTCAGTAAAAATGCTAAACAATCATAAATAATAATTAAATGCTCTCGGGATAATTAAAAACCCGCCCGTAATTATTGAAAATTTGTGGCCAACGGCAGACGTTGGTTAACCAAATGCCGCGTAAATTACGAAAATTATCAAAAAATTTAATTTAAATGTAATTCCCTCTCAGCCGCCCCCACACCCCTCCGTGCACTCACATGCCTCGTTAGTTCTTTTGCCATATCCGTTTCCTGTCCCGTGTTTGCTGGTGTCATCCATCTTTTGACCCAACTATTCATTTGTAACGCTTAATTGGTCAAAGGGTAGCAGCTGAGGCAGCCGGAGCAGCTTCTAATTGCACATTTGTCTGCCTAATCGATCTGTCCGATTCGATTTGTTTCAATGTCCATCGTGGAATTTGTGAGCCATGTTGATTTTGCCATCTATTCTATGTTGATTTTGTTTTGTTGTTTTGTTAGCCCGTTTCTCTTTTTGCCTTTTGCCCCCGTTGACAGTTCTCTGGCTGGCTTTGGCCAGGTGTCCGTTTGAGCTGTTAAAGCAAATGAAGCGTGACATTTTTCACATTTTCTTTTGTTTCATGGGGGCAAAAAAGAAAAACAAAACAGGCATGGGTTGGATCTATGTAAATTGGGTGAATGGCAGAAAGAGTTTTTTGTTGTAGCTAGGCAGCAATCAATAGCTCTTTAACTTTTTGATACCTTGTGAACACAGGAAGGAGGGGGGTGGGGCTTATGGGCATACACTGCGACAAAAGGCCATCTCAAGTACACCTGGAATAAACGGTTTATCTGGTAGACTTCTAAATAAAAAATACATAATATAAGGAAATGGGCATAGACTTTAGGATCGATACTCAAACTTCTTGTTAGGCCAAAATTAGCTTCTCATTTTATGATCCTTTTTTTACGACCTTTTTAACCAGCCCTTAAACCAGCCGGCTCCAGCTTATTAGTTGATTAGTTCTGTTTTTAATAGCTTTAGCTACCTTCTTATGCAACAAAAGTGTAAAAATCGACACTAAAATTTCAAGCTAAGTTGATAGAAGCCTTTGCCTATGTGTGTGTGTGTATACATTTAGCCTAACTGTATTGCTGAGAGAGATGTTCTCTCTCTCTCTCTTTCTCTCTCTATTGCTTACTTACTTTGATCTCCGATGGAATTTCTTTAGTCAGAATCATTTGAATTTCAAGTACTCCGAGCATCCGAGCATTTCCGGATTGATAAACAAAATCTAATCTGACAAAAAACCAGGGATGCAAACCGGTTCTGAACCGAACCGGTTTTGAACCGAACCGAACCGCATATTCCAGCTAGTGAACCGAACCGCAAACCGAACCGGCTTCCTATCAGAATTGCTGAACCGAACCGAAAACCACAAAAGAAAACGGTTCGGTTCGGTTCAGCTTCCCCACGAGTTTTAACTGGAATCGCTTTCCCCAATGTTTTTGATTAATTTGGGAATTTGAATCGAAGATAAATTTTATACATTTCGTTCGATAATCTACATAGGATGACTTGACACAAATTTTACAACTTGTAATACTGTAAGTCTTCTGCAATGGCCCGCCTATCGCTTAATATTCCTTTCATCAATATTTCTTTTTCCTCTAATAGACAATATTTTCAATTCAATCTTCTTTACCTTAATTCAATCTTAGACAGCAGAGTTATTATACTCGATACTCGTAGAGTAAAAAGGATATCATAAAGACGTGCAAATGTATGTAACAGGCAGAAGGAAGCATCTCCGATATCATAAAGTATATGTATTCTTCATCAGCATCAAAAGCCGAGTCGATATAGCCATGTCCGTCTGTCCGTCCGTCCGTCCGTCTGTATGAACACCTAGATCTCGGAGACTAGAAGAGCTAGAGCAACCAAATTTTAGATGTAAGCTAGTATTGTCTGTAGGCAGATCAAGTTTGTTTCAAATTTTGGCCACGCCCCCTCCCGCCCCCGCAATACAATTTTTTGAATATCTCCTACAATTTGCTGAGCTATCGAGCTCAGATTTTGCAGTGTAATCTATGTGGCCAATATCTACAATTCGTATGATATGATTAATAGGGTATGTAAGATGCATGGGACGTATTCTTTTCTAGCTGACATTCTCTCTTTTCGAAGGGCATTCCTCTAGGAATTTATAGACGAATTCTCAAAGTCCGACATAATAACTATGCACATTCTTCTAAAGATTTTAAAGATATTCAAATGGATTAGAAGAATTAATTTTCAAAAGTGTTCGAATAGTCACATTTTTACAGAAATTATATTTCTTTATTTGCCTTTGTGAACCACTGAACCGAACCGAAACCGCGGTTCAGTTAGCTCCAAAAACCATGTACTGAACCGAACCGGCGGTTTAGAAATTCTGCGAACCACTGAACCGAACCAGTACTTATTTTCGAGTGGTTTGCATCCCT